>CAXAMN010003592.1:322453-368976 GCA_963970005.1 Durusdinium trenchii | reverse complement strand
TTGACCTGAGACCGAACGCCCTGAGCGATCTGACACAAGGCAGGGAAGGGCCAAGGGAATAAGGGAATGAGCCAAGGATCTTGAACAAGGAGGCCAAAGCAATCTCCCAACTCTAAATGAGGTCAGATAAGGCATGCGATGTGTATTGTTGTGAGCTGCTCTCTCTGCTGCAAATCACATTGTTCCATTGCAGTGCTCGCGCACTGTTCGGCGATGTGACACAATGTCACTATCTTAAAAATCACAAAACAAAACATTAGCCGCGCAAGTCGCATGTGTTCAACAATGCTCATCTAAGAGAGTTTATTGTAGACACTCCACCTTGAAGCACTCCTAAAACCCAGTAAAACCCAAGAATTTCAGGTAAATATAGTCTGGTATGTAATAACCGTGCATCGATATCCATACTTTCGCACTGGCGTGAGGCCACGTTCAGAGATGAGTAAGGCTGCGGTGATATCTGTGTCAGCAAAGTCCTTCAGGCGTCTCTTGCAGCTATATAATTTAGTTAATTGGGATGTGCTGTGGTCTTGCGAGTGTTAGCTTCACATGGAGGCTTACCGGCCACTGGTCCTGGAGGCTCTCGACTTGTGGTCCTTTGACCAGTGGAAGCGTAGATCCTGCATTCCCGCCACCTCCAAATGAGTGGTGTTCAAAATTGTGTTGTCTTTTCTTGCCGAGAAATCAAACCTTATGGTAGGCATGACGCAAGGCTTACGTTTTGCTTACGATGACACATGTATGCATGGCGATTCTTACGTTGTGCTTACGGCGGAGGTATGCCAATCCACTGTGGTCACATGTGGTATGTTGTTGCAAGACAGGAAAGGAAACATAATCAAAGTAAACAAGTTCTGCTTCCGGTAGCCTTACGGCACCGTTCAAATCTGCACATCCTTACAACAAACCTTGCGGACACCTTACACAAATCAGCTAAAATCACTGTGTTTACTGATTTTTCGCCGGTCCCTGAGAAAAAAAACCGGGATGAATTTAGAACGCTGCTCAAATGACCACCGAAACAATTCAAGGGCCGCTTGGTTAGGTCCAGGCTGCCCATAACCCACTCACATGAATCAATTAGATTTTCATAGTCCAATCAAAGCTTGTTCGCGAACCATTTTTGCACGATCCTTCACCCCAACTCCACCCCACTGCCACCCGGCGCCAAGGAATCCCCTCCACGACCAGGCGCAAGTGCCGCAAGCGCCGCAAGCCGTTGGCGCGCAGGCTGCTCCAACACCGGGCGTTCCACATGGTCCGTACCTCGCAACGCCACAGCCGGACATCGTCACCGGCGGCGCCGTCATCGTCACCGGCGGCGCCGTCATCGTCACCGGCGGCGCCGTCATCGTCACCGGTGCGGCGACGCCGGGCCGAAGCGCCGCCATCTCTTCCCGGCTGAGCACTCCGTCGTTGTTCGTGTCCTGAAGCGGTGGAACCGCAAGGGACGGAGTAAAACATCAAGCTCAGCTTGACTAAAGAGCTCGGCATCCAACATCCTAAAATTGAAGGAACACCGCATGGTAACAAAATCAACCGATGAGAACTGCAAAGATTTCATCAGAATCACCGTCCAACTCAGCCCTTCCAGGAGCAACAACATCTCGATCGATGCCCTTCTGGAAATGCTCTTTCATTCCATGGCTTGTTTCTTCGCACATTGTTTGAAGTACATACACCAGACACCCGCTCGCCCAATCTCGCCCACCTGCTCCGACCCCAAATGACCCGATGAACAAGTCTTGTGGGATGTGAGTCAAGCTTCCGTTTTTGCACACTAGTCACTAGATGTCCCTAGCAGGGCGGCTTAAAACATGTGATCATAATGCAATGCAACCTTCTTTATTTCATGATATTTCATCCCATCTAATTATCCGTATACCTCATAGCGGAACAATGCATGTGGTCAACGGACTAGTCAACATTTGTTGGCAATCAAGAGCTTATCCGCTTTAATACCCTTTTGAATATCTTCCCCGGGGAGGTGTGCACTTCAACGTCCAGTCCCCGGTTGCACCAGTCAAACGCGAAAGACCATGCTTCACCATGGTGAGATATACCAACCCACGAGGTAACCTATGGAAACAAAGCAACCGGATTCGTTTCCAGCTCACCAGGTGACATGTTGTGTCTCACCTTTGTAGATGTCATGTTCTCATAGCAACTGTGGCACCCTGTGGCTTTGCAATATATGATGCTTGGAGACACCTCTATCAGGTTTTTTGAGTTATTTTGTTTCTGGTTGCGCCGGTTGCAAGTGACCAGTGCTTGCAAGCAGAGATACCTATCCCTGCCACTCTCTAAGTTCATATTCACCATAAAGGCTCCATGTTTAGAACTTCTGGACGTTCCACGCCCCTTTTGGTTCCCGTCTTCTTCACCAGGCCGGCACCTCCAATCGTACAACGTCCCACCGTCTGGTCATGAGCCAACGGTTTCTTGGAACAACGATCCCTTCAAAGCTGGGAAGCTAATGAAAACCATCACTGCATGTGGCCCCTTTCCTATCCTTCCTCTATTCCCACAAACAACGCATTGGGGGGGATGCAAAGTATGTTGGCCTCACCATTCTGACTCATCCATCAACACAATACTATTACTAAACCTGGACCCCGGAAAAATAAGTTTGGTTTCCCGGTCTCGCAGGAAGAATGATGCAGGAAAACGCGGAAAATTTCTGACAAACGGCAACGCAAAAGAAGCTACACAAATCAACACACAAATTGCTAGTTCCCCCCACCGGCCCCCACCCGAAAAATACGTCCTTTGTGCCAGTAATATATATATATTATATATATATGCATGAATAATGAACATTATAAATATGTATACAGTACATACACGTGGTCTCTATGTATGAGATTATCTTTCTGAAAGCATTTCATGTGCTCTCAAGTTCGTTGCGCATGTCCTCTTCGCCAGGTCACTAAGGCGGCAAAGAGGTCCCCTGCCGCCCCAGGCCTCATCTGCCTCAGACAAAAGGATCAGAAGACACCTGGCTTGCGAGGTTAACCCCAAAAGAAATCAATCTCAGCCCCTTTTTCCCGGAACCAGGCGGAAAAATGGGGAAAGAACACAGAGATGCGGGAGGAGACCAAGTGAAGGTCCGAAATCGAACCACTCCTGATGCAGCTCAGGCTCGCGCTGACGGCCGTCTGGGCGGTCCCCCGGCGGACTTCGGAGCTCTTCACATGAGAGACCAGGCCCTGCTCGTACATCTCCACTGAGGTGGTCGAAGGAGCAATAGGCCCCATTCCTTCAAGAGGCAGGCGGCAGGACCGAAATGATGGGATCAGGGATCGGTGGAGGTGCACAAGGTCAGCTGTGCGGCATTGATTTTGGGGCCCCATCGTTTAAACTACTGAGGTCATGTCACAGTATCTCGTTCAGACTACGTACTTTAGTATCATCATGTCGATCATGTTTCATCAAACAAAAAGTATCTCGTTTATGTGGGGGCCCCATCTCGTTCACAAGTGAATACTGATGATAGACAAGCAAATAGAGCATGCCGTAGACTACTTTAGTAAATCCAAAATAAAAGTGCACTGCTCAGCTATTGTTTGTTGACGTTTCGGGTGGTGGGGGGGTGCTGGACATAAACTCGATGTTGGTTCTCATCTCATGTCGTAGGAAAGCTGGTTGCTTACGCTCCCAAGACGTGCAGGACATATACAAACACCAAAAACGAACTACTGCAGCAGTATGTCCTGGTTCGGCTTTGGCCTGTCACAGGCCCTTGCATTTACACATCCAAAGGGCAATGTTTGAGCCTTAAATGCTGCCATTTCCACCTAGGCTCCCACAACTTTGGCTTCATAGGCACCTCCATACTGGCTCTCTTGCTCTCCGACCACCACCTCATCGCCTGCGAAAAGAACGAGTGCACTGGCCTGTGTCGAACATCGAGCAGCCACGGCGACGGGAATGGTCACAAAAGTCTGGCCAACAAAAACCTTTCACACGGGTCAGTCAAACGCCACGACTTCCAGAGATCTTGCCCACGATTGACGGCCCACGACGCACCGCTTAAGTTCAGGTCAGGCACGATTGACGAAGCGCGAAAATTCCTCCGCGGCTTGCACCACCCGCTGCTCCGTCTGCTGGGAGACTTGAGAAATGACTTCGTGTCGGAGCACCTCTGACTGCCGCGCCATTTGGCGCAGGCGCAGGGGTCACGGTAGAAATGAAATGATCAAGTCTCAGTCTTCTAGATGGACAAAGTTCTTCAAAGTGGCTCATTATGGCCTAAGTCTCATAGTGATACATATATATATATATATTGTAGAGATGTCTATATATATACAAATTAATACATATATATATATATGGAGGGAGAGAGAGAGAGAGAGGATCACTTGATCTGTTGTTCAACTCATCTCAAACTGGGGAATCGGACGAGTCACTTTGGAAGAAGACAAGGGGTAGAAAGTATAGAGTCTGTGTAGGACATGGCCAGCCGACGTCAGGTCACCTTGAAAAATAGAATGCACTGCTGGCCCATATGTAGTGAACCATGTGGCAACAAATGTTACTGACTCCTGGCTACCTAGTAGCAAGGACGCTGCTAGTAGCTCCTGGCTTACTACTAGTAACAAGAAGCTACTAGTAACACTTGCATCGCTGTATCATATATTTATATATCGATCAATAAATACTTAAGTTTGATGTCCATCCAGCACCTTCAGGAGCTGGATCACCCTCAAGTGGATTTGTGGCAGTTACGGGTGAAGACACGGATGGGGGGATGGACCTAGGAACCTTTCTACATCTTTCTACTATCCTTCTATGCCTGAACGATTGCAAAATCTCCTTATAGATTCCCAATGGGAAGAATGGGTCATGGCGCGCCGCCCATGTTGACCCAATGCACGACATTGCGCAAGCAGCCTGCTCTCGCGAGCCATCAAATTTGGAAATGGACGCATGTTTTAATTTGGCCCAACCTGGTGGATGTTCACATGTGTCCAGGCACCCCTGGCCGTTGTCGGGCACCACCTCACTCATCCCCCACCGCCAATTTCCCTGTTCCCCGCCCCTCCCGTGCCTGAGGGACCTCAACAGCCACCTCGTGCATAAGCTTCACGGGGACGTTCTGAATCTTCTCCACACAACCTCTGGCGCAGGTGTGGTGGGAATTGGGATCGGACAGTGGATCGGCCGGCTTTCTTTCCGCAGGACTAGTTCGCTCGGTTTTTCTCGGTGTGGGGGTCGCTTCCACCGAGCAGCCCAGCTCTGGTGGAGGCGTGATTGAAAACTGCCAAAGGTTAGATGAAATCACATCCATCCTTGAGGTCAGTTGACATCAGCGAATGGCTCGTTCACCCGACTCACGTGCTGGGGAAACGAGTCACAGAAAGTCATCTTGCCGCATGGGCACGCCACAGCAATGGAAAGTCACCCGACTCACGTAAAGTCACCCGAACAAAAGTGAAACACCATGGCCACCCAAAGTACCGCGTCCTCCGGTCCAAACTCAAAACTGCATATTTGTTTGGCCTACGCTGGTTCGAAACGTTCATTTTGGTGTTGATTTCTTGTTGTTCAAGTGCTGTCATGTGTCCTTCAGGAAGCCTTAATTTATATGAGCTCACAATGAGTCATACATATAGAAATAAATTTAGAACTTGAAGTTAGCATAGTACATTCATGATAAACATATGTTAACAAACAAAGGCTGCATGAGTGCCATCCTCAAGAAACTTATGCCTGCTCACAAAGTTCAATACAGTATACCGAGACACAAATCCTGCAAGGCAAGGCGTCTTCCAAACGACTTACTTAACCCCGGTACCCAGTAGGAAAAATGCATAAACGATCAACTGGTGATCTCTTCTAGTGATTGGCTGATTCGGTGTACAGGTCTAGTCTATCTGTACATATACCCCGCAGGTTTGGAGTGGGGCATCCTCCCGTCTACTGTCTTCTGTTTTTTGCATCTCCACTGGTCCACTTCATCTCAGAACAACTCCCTCAAACGCATCTCTCCACACTGCCGAGGGGCGCATTTCCACTTTGGGAATGTGCTTTGGAATCTCCTGAACCTGCTGCTTTGGCACCTGGTATGGAAAGGGCCTCCTGGACCCGTTTTTGGCGGTCTCTGGATAGTGATCGCGTCGACGGGGTACACTGTCCCTAGTGCTGAAACCTCTCGCCCGGCGTTGTTTCTCTTGGTCTGTGCAATGCCTGAAGGATCCAACCACGTGCTGAGTACCCGTGCCTCCTGCAAGCAAAGCCCTCTGCCCATGTAAAAAGGAGTTCCTCCTCACGCCCTACGACGCTTGGTGGTATTTTACGGGCATTTCTGAAAGCCAGCTTAGCAACGTAGAAAACTCATGGCCCACCCCCACATCCAAGGATTCCAAAGCAATGTTGAAGATGTTTTGGACTTCCACGGGGGAATACGCATGAAATGTCCGCTCCCAATCCCTTTGCAACCAACCTTGCAATTCTGACCTCTTGAAGCTCCCGTCGTTTGAACTTCACTGCTCTCCAACCCAACCGTCATGGAACTTCACTGGGAGTGCACAGCTGCTTAGCTAAAGAATTGACAATGCACTCAAAAAACACTTACCCCCTCTCCCCACTCTCGCCTGCTTGATAAACTCCGCCACCTGCACTTGTGGAACCTCCACCAATCGCTCCTCCTTCACCACCTCCAGAGGTGAGGATGCGCTTCGGAGAGCCATTCACCCTACAGGGGGACCAGGCTCCGGATGCAGCCCTTGATGTATATATCTATATATATACATATATGTATTTAAACATGATTTAAAGTAGTATACAATTATATCCGGTTCTTTTTTGTTCGCCCCGAGTCCAGTGATTGCCCAGCTTCGCAACACGACAAGAACCACATCGGAGCAGATTGAATCTTTCTCCCCGCTCTGCCCGGCGTTCCGATCTTCTCAGCGCTCGGCGTTCTGCCTGCGGTACTTCAACGATCTGCTCAAGCGCTTGGTAGGTCACGTTGGGCACCTCCCGATCCACGTATTGCACTTCAGTGCTGGGCACTTGCCTCACCTGGCGGAGAGCGACATGTAAAGGAGATCTGGGGTTTGTGAAAGACTGGTCAACACGGATCACAGGGAATATGATGGCACTGACAATCAGGGGCTGAGGAGTGTCTATCTACCATCTTTGTGGGTCCTGATTTTGTTTTGTTCTGAAGAACTCTTCCGGATCTTCTAAAGGGATCTGGAGGGAGTATTGCTGCTTTTGTTACCAGTGCCCACTGCCAAAGCACCTAGCTCCCTGCAAGATCCTGCCAGCCATCTCTGAAATGCCATCAATGGAGAAACAAAACTGCAGTTCCAAAAAATGTGATAAACATGTGAAATACTTTGAACAATGTGAAAACAATGTGAAAACAATGTATATTACAACAATACAATGAACATCTTGAAAACAAACATGATAAAATATCACACAAAATAACTAAGGGCACACCACAAGTGTACCACGCATCATCATGCACTGCGCAAAAAAAAAACAATGTGTTCAAACAGCATACCAGTGCAGCAAGAACAATGTGCAAAGAAGCAACCAAAGGTCATGGACCAGGCCAAGGGTGGGTGCAATGTGGGCGCGCGCATTCTGGTGGTGGAGCAAATGTGGAAGTTTGGCATGAGATAGATTACAAACTCAGGGAGAACAGATTCAACATACAAACAAAGCAAGCGACGCAAAGCAACAGGAATCCAAGGTCAGAAAGGGGATTGAAGAACATGATGTTTGTTTATGCTGCCTCCACTTATTATTCGTGTTTCATTTGAGAGTATCTGAGTGATATCAGCTTCTTTGGGGATTGAGGATGCCATGCTTGCAAGCGCAAACGAAAGACGGGCAAGAGCATGCAGCATGACCTGCCTTGATTGGTCTTGCTTTTCTGCATTGCTTATTTGCATGACTATGGTGACTGGTAAACCTCGTAAGAGCTGCGCTGACTCGAACCTGTGTAAAGACTGCCTCAAAGCGCTTTTTCCAACCATCAGCGTGCAAATGGGTGTGCGCCAACAGCCCCCGCGACTCTGTCATTTCGGCCTGCTCCGCCACCAAGACCTGTGGGACCTCCACAGGTTGCTCCACTTTCCTTGGTCTCACTGCGGTGAGGCATGCTACATGGCCGCGGTCTATGACCCTCCGTCCGAGTCTGGATTCTTAAGTCCAACAAAGGCTTTCCAAAACACCCATCCAAGCAGTACGTGCCCATGTATGTATAGTATGTATGAATGTACGAATGATTCTATTCATGATTGTTTTATGTATGTATGTATGTATGTATGCACGTATATGTATGTGTGTATGCATGAGTACATGTATGCATGTATCTATCTATGGAAGAAAATAAGAAAAAAAACAACGAAATAAACACGTGCTGAATGTAGGCTGTTGCTGTGGGTGCGAGTGTCCCCTGTCACCTCATGGAAGGAACTCGAATCGCTTGGCTGCGGCCGCGGCTGTATCTATACCTATATAAAACCAGAACATGACCTGGCAAAAGAAGGGTTGTGGTACACTGTGTAGCTTGTAGCTCCTTGCCTCCCGCCTATGCAGGACAAGGAGGATTGCGAATGTTCCCAAACTGATCTCATCCCACGGTTCGCGAGGGCGCCATTCGCCAAGTATCAGGGTCACTGGCACCTCGACAATTCGCTCCTGTTGGGAGAACTTCCCCACCCCACCAAGATGACTGAAATTGACTGAAAATGGCCGGATGCCGGAAACCCAAGGAGGACAAAAAAATCTCGACGAAACATCGGCCAATCCTTTCGACCCTGCCTCACAGTTTACCGCCCGGTTTGGCAGGGGGTCCATATATATTCCTTTCTATAAACATACATTACAGACTAAAGGACGTGTGTGTATATATATATATATCATCCTTGGTCTCAAGTTTCACTCGCTCGGTCGGACTGTCCCCTGTCGCCACCCCGTTTCAGATCTCCAGGTGGTTTCCTCGTCGCTCGCTTGGTTTCGCTGTCGCTTCCAGGTCCTGAGGTCTCAACTGGATCTTCGGGACCTTTCGCTCCACACGCTGCATCTGAGGCTTTGGGACCTGTCCCGTGGAGCGCCACACGCTGCCATGAATAATGAAGATGCAGGATTGGGCTCGCGGGTGAAGATGAACGTGCCCTATCACAATCCAGCACCGAACATGCGTTCAACCCATGATAAATCAAAACTGACTACGCCAGCAGTTCCAAAGGGCTGCTTAATTATTGGAGGGTATAGGGGTGCCCAGGTCATCCACTAACTTGGGGACTAAATACCACCCCCACATGGGGTAGTGTAAAAACCCCGTGTCTTTTGCAATACCTCGAAACCATGTTATCGTTCTTTACTGTTATCGTTTTCTCAGGTGAAGCCATCTTTGGTGGAAGATCACAAATCAAAAGATGTCATTTGGTGGTCTACATGGTCCTACTTCAGGATCCCGTAGCACTGCCTGTACCAAGGCGTACACCGTCTTTGGTGGTAAAGACATGGCAGCAGCAAAGATCAGATATAGACAGCTAAACAAGACTACCACATCGCACACTTCTGCCCTTCAAAAGGTCTAATGAAAACAGTCAAATGGGTACTTGCCCACCAGGGCTGCTTTTTGCTACATTTGCTTATCGTTTTCGTTATCGTTTTGTTATCGTTCCGGACACCTCTGCAGGTTGCCATTTTCGTGGTTCATGTAAACAGCTGCAGCATGTGGACCAAACAGCCCATTCAGTTCCTAGTAGTAAGGCCAGGAGCCTTTAAGAGCTTCGTTCCTGGTAGCGATGCCAGGAGCCCCTTGTAGCTGCGTGTTGCTTTGTAGTAAGGCAAGGAGTCCCTAGTAGCTTCTTGTTCTTGTTCTTAGTAGTAAGGCCAGGAGTCCCTAGTAGCTTCTTGTTCCTAGTAGTAAGGCCAGGAGCCCCTAGTAGCTTTTTGTTCTGAATGTGCAGGTATAATAGTTGTTATCGTTTCTTTTTTACTTTTATCGTTTTCTGGGGTAGGAATGCATTAGTAGTGTTAAGGTGCATGCCAATACTAAACCGCTGAGTGCGGGGTTATTACACCAGCCCACCTGCAACTCCTGGCGGCTCACAGGTCTCTATGCCGGTCTCTACACGTCGCGTTTGCGACGCCGACCGCACCCGGCCGCCTCGGTAATGGCTTCCACGTTGTGTACCTGTGGCACCTCCACCACTCGCTCCTGGCAAACCGTGCGCCGGCAGAAGGGGAACCCCAAAACGGGCAAGGCATTTCACTCCTCCGGGGAATCTCGCCCATGAGCTTCATGGGTATACATGAATGTGTGGCTTTTTTGGCATGAGGTGCCCGTGGCGTCCAATCCTCGCACCTTGGAATCAATATATCCTCCAAGTTCATCTACGGAATCTATTCAGGAGACATGAAGGACGTGCAGTTCAGGGGATGTTCTTGGAATCCCTGACTGATAGTCCCCATGCCCATGAACATCAGCCCTTTGCCCCAGGTACTTCGCCTGTGGCTCCTGTGGCTCCTGTGGCTCATTGAAACAGGACCCCTTTGAAGACTTGGTGCCGACCTGTGGGACCTCCCTTCCCTCCATTCCCGTTCGGGCACGGACTTTTCACCGAGGCTCTTCATAGACCACCTGTGGGACCTCGACAATCTTCTCCACGTACTCAATGATATGTTTGGGCACCTTCTTGTCAATGTACTGAACTTCTGCTTTAGGAACCTCACAGTTGGACAAGGATCACGCGGATCTGGCGCAAGCTAGGAGGTTGGAAGCTTCAATCAGCGTTTTGTGTGGTTGAAATGCTCATGGGCTGTCGATGAATGAACACTAGGTGACTAGGTGTAAAGAATCGCACCCAACAATGCCAGCCCCTTGGGTGGATTCGCAGGACGCTGCTTTTTGAAGAATAACCTGCCCGACACAGAATATCAGGGACTTGGGGTATACACACGAATGGGAAGGCCTTGAGGCACCTGCATGATAGCATTCTTGAATGCAAAGTGCCAAGCAAAGGGATTGACGCTAAATCGAAAATGCTGGCTGTCATAGTTATGATCTTCAGGAAGGCTGCTCTATGATCATTTGTTGTGCTGTTTGCCAGTTGCACTGGAGCTAAGTCAAACCAAATCAGCCCATGGGTTGGTGGTTGCTAGTGCAAGTGGACCAGTGGTCATAGGAAGAAAAGTCTTTGGAGCTTGCCCCTGCCAAGGTGCTTGCTTGATGACCTCACGATACTCAATCTTCGGTACCTCGACAATGCGCTCCTCATAGATCACCTGTGGGACCTCAACGATCTTCTCCACATAGTGGACCTTGGGTGAAACACCGCAGGCTGCTGGAACTGAGGATGCCACGTGTTCAGTGTCTAACAGTGTTTGGATGGTCTGAAATATGGATCCTAGTTTGCCAATGGGAGAATATGGGAGAAACCATGTTTTCCTTACTATTGAATGTAAACTAAGGGATTGACCAAGGGTTACAACATGTTACAACAATGGATGACAATTCCGTCAGCTGAGGAAAAGCTCTTCGGCTAACCAAAAGAACTTGCCAGGGTCAATCCTGAGCCCTCTTAATGTGCACGGCTGCTTGCTGTTCCCAGTCTCAGTCTTCTTGCTTCTGGTGTGCAAGGGTATGTATCATTGTATAACAGTAATTAGTAGTGATGCACAGGGAGAGGTGGATCATACGGTGTCTGGCTCCCATCAGCCACTGGAACGAGGCGGAATATGTGAGTTCCACACCTCCCACGCAGTCAGTGCTTCAGGGGACATTCACCCACCAACCCAGCGAGAATGTGTGTCAAGGGATATACACTGGTGATCACTGGTGTCAGAGTAGATTGAGTAGATTGCACAATCCCAAAAGATGATTTGTATGGACCCTATCCCAAAGACATGTTGGGCTTTGTGCCATCTGCTCTGAAACCAGTAAGTATAAGCATCTTGCTAGCTGGAGACTAGTGCAGAAGGCAAAAATGGGCAACCCCATTGCAAACCAAGATCGAGAAGTTGATTCAATTTGATTCATGAACCAAAAAACAAAGGTCAGGAGACCGGGTCGCCGGGTCCGCCCTCATGTTGATCTACACATGTTTTTGCAAAACATGATGTCACTAAATGATCCTAGTCTGGGGCAGGGATTGTCATGCCAAAATATCTTCCTCAGGTGGTTCATCCTGTGAAGATGGTGTAGAGTGTATATGAGTGTATCGTGTATATGAGTGTATCCTCTCAAGAGACCTGTCAGACTTCACTTCTCCAATTCCTTGAGGTTCCTATCTCTTTGCACACCCTATCAACTGGCTGGGTCCGTTTGCTCGCCCTACTCCTAGCGGCCCGGTGCCTCCTTCTTCCTCACTTCCTTGTCGACGGTCTGAACCTCCACGGCCGGCACTTGCTTCACGACCTCCACTGTCTCGACCACGGGCACCTCCACGATGCACTCCTCGCTAAGCCGCGACGCGAGGCTTCGGCACCGGTTCCGTCGGACGGTGCCCAGTCGTCGCTTTCCCAGGCGGCTGCACATGCTTCCCAGTTCGATCATCCAAAGAGTTCAGACCAACTCACTCTGGTCAATGGACTTCCCGAAGGTTTGGGCTTCTGTTGGGCACCGATTGAAAGATTCAGGAAAAAAGTGGAGACACGTGGACATGCTTCCTGTTGCAAGTATGGAATAGGCCAATCTTTGATTCATGATCTGACTAGTGACGAAGCCAGCTCCCAACGAAGCCAGCCAAAAGAATCCAAAGCGTCAAAGGCAAGGGATCCCTGAAACTTCTTACCACAACTTCTGAGTACATGTTCAAACACAGTTGTTAGATGTTCTTAGTATGCACAGTGGGCCTTTGATATAGACTCATCAGATCTTGACCGAGCACTCTTACTGGGTCAGTCGGTCAGTCAGCGAATGTTGCACATCGTTGCGCTTTGGCTCTTGTAACAACCCGCCGCAAACCTCTGAGTTTGCAGGCAAACAATTTGCAAGAGCATCAATTGCCTGGACAACGCAACCAAATCGAAAACTGGACTGTAGGACCCTCACAAGTCGATCCTGTCTTTTCGTGAAGATCACAGAGTGCAATGATGTTCGTTGTTTTTTCAGTGTTCGTCCTGGGCTCTCCGAGGTCTCCGAGGTCTGGGTGCCCAAATGTTGACCACGCGAGGAAAATTCTGCGTAACTTGGACCTTCTGAAATGGCACTGAATGAGACTGAATTGTTCTTTTTAGCGCTCCCAGGCGGCAGGAAGAACACTGAACCTCACAATTGAGCATATCTTTGGTGCCCATGGGGTCTCTTACTCTGTTGGCCCAAATCGGATACCCGCACTATAAGGACATGATCTGGAACCTGTAATGTAAAATACAAGCAAAACATCAAGGCCTCTTCTGTTGGATGAACAAGAGCACCAAGCCGACCAAACGAAGTGCAGTCCGAGACTCCTGAATCGTATATTGTGGTACCTCCATGACCTTCTCAACCACCTGGATCACCGGCTTCTCGACCTGCTTCTGCACCTCCTGCAGCTCCTTGGTTCAAGCATTTGTTGTCGTCGCATACAAAGATCACCGCTGGGTCTCCTTTAGGTTTACGGTATCCACCCTCTGAATGCACATGCCCTCTGAGATAGTGAAATTGAAAGTTCGTTAGCCCCCGGGTCGCCTGGGAAGGTGGATGCCTTTGAGCTTTTGTTCGTTCCCCATTCCTTCGCCCGAACACCGTGACGCTGGAGACCCCAAAAGGAGGACAAAGCACCGAAAGCACAGTGAGGTGGCCTCCACATCAAAGTGTGAGATGGAGTGAGGACCCACAAAGGAAAAACAAGAAAAGATCTCCTTGATCCCCCAACTGCTTTTGCAAAAAGAAATAGCGGTTTAGCACGCAAGGGAACACCAAAGTGACCTGGCCATTCCTCCAATTTGTTCCTGGTGTTGGTGCCACTACCAGTCGTGTGTTCAGTTCATAGCCGCCACCTAGTTGGACCATGCTGGACCAGTTTTCTTGCCTTCCGCGAAGGGAGACGAAGTCTCCGGATAACCTACTGGATGTCATTTCGGATAAGCATGGTGCAATTGTGTCTATAACCCTAATCAAAGCTTCCCAAATTCCAGAATCTTCCACATCTTCAGAGAGGATGATGAGACTCATCCCAAAAATCATAACCTCTTTTCTTAAGATCTCCCAAGGCACATGTCGGGGCACTTCGCGGACGAACTCCATATATTCCTGAGCCGCTCATCCCAGACGATCGGTGCCCCAAAAGACCTAAAGAAAGACCAGCTGAACCCATCGTGTCCAGAGAACAGCCAAAAAGAACATGTCCAAAAACCAGAACATGTATGTGCAAATAGCACTGTACAACGTCGGACTTATATAAGTAGACCAAAATGCATCCAAAAGCAATGTAATGCATGTGTGTCCATCAGTTCTTTCAGCCGCAAGATCGCCGCAACGCTCGGCGGTGGCCGCAAAGTTTAGCACCAATTGTGTGGAACCCACCGACCACTTCTAGGCGCGACTGCCGAGCAATCCGTTCACGCCACAGCCGTGTGGCAGTGTGGGCCACTGAGGAAAAAAAGCTTGACCATCTCTCAATCCCAGCGAATGTTTTGCACGAATGGAAACGATGAGAAACCAAAAGTGCCTCCACAGTGGTCCACTTCGCGGCAGCACGTGTTGAGCTATACTATACTATAACCTGTTCCTTTGAATCCAGTGCGGACAAGCATGCCAAACAGATGACCAACATCTCGATCATGCAATAAACATGAATCAAGGACTGAAATGAGGGTCATGACCAATCGTGGAAGCACGAAACCAGCGCATCACGCCAGAAGTAAGCCTCCTCGATCCAAATGAAAACTAGACCGCTTGACAGACTGTTGGGGCGCCAATAGCTTTCACGTGCTGGCTCCTGTTGATCAACAGAATTCTGTCTCAGTCATCTGGAGACCAGCCCAAGTCTTTCCAATACATCTCTTAATTCTATCTGGGACCCCGAGCCCACATGGATTCTCCCTAGGTCTCCCTCCGTCCCGATTCTCTCCGTCCATGGGACAACCTCCTCAGTTCGACCGGTTCAGATCCTAAGTCTCCACCTTGGGGACCTCCACGATTTGCTCCTCGATGGTGGCGATAGGCACTTCCACCAGCTTTTCGATCACCTCATAGATCGGCTTCACCACCTCCACAGCGGTGGTCGAAATTCGCACGGTCGAAACGCCGGAGAATGCGATCTGGGTGGTAAAATGGTAGGGTGCTAGGCTTGAGATTGGCTGAGGGCTGGCATGATCTGGACGTGTTTTTGTGGTCTGTCCCAAAGGGTTCAAGAATTGAACATCTACCTACTGGTGCAGGTTGCGTATACGATTGACATATACACATCAAAATGATTCTTATTGCAGTGTAGTCCCAACATCGGCTCCGAACCTGTGGCTTGGGAGCTTTAAACTGGTATGATAAGAATATATATATATAAGAAGTATGTTCCCCATCTCCTGCATTGTATACATAATTTTTACATAAGAAGTAGACTGACCAGTACAAGAATCAAGCCGCTATTTAGAAAGCAATGAAACATTGGACTTTCAGTCTATGCGCGAGCAGCATGAGTTTTGTTGGTAACCTATTTTGCAACGGGGTCGAGCTGAGGGCATTCTGCTCAGCACCGGCCTGACATTTTGTATAAACATCTGCATCCTTTGCAGAATTGATGGTATCGCCAGCCCTGGCATGTGGCTGTCCCCACCTGCTTCTCCACCTGCCTCATCACAGGCTTTGGCACTTGCTTTAGGACATCCACCACCTTCCGGGAAGGGCAAGTCATGCAGTTGTTTAAACGTTAAACAAACTCGACACATTTCCCAAATTCAGTGGACTAGACTCCTGAAAACATCTGCGAACCGTGAGAACTCATGCGGAAAATCCTTGAAGCACGGAGCCATGCCTGAAATACTCGTTCAGGAGCATGTGCAGTACTTGTTTCTTTTTGCGTTGCCCAGAAGGGGGGAGAAAAAGACTAAGCGGCGTGTCGTTTCTTCGTTTCGAAGACCCGTGCATGATTGAAAGCCCAGATGCCCGAAGCTTGGGCACTTCCACCAGCTTCTCCACGTACCTTGGCTGTCCATAGGTCCTTTGCTAAGCCTTTAAGCTTTAGTCTTTAGTCCTTAGTGGCTTGGTAAGAAATCCCTTCTAAACCAAAAAGACTAAGGGTCTAAGAGTACTCCTGAGGACAGTCAAGATACAAGTTCTGTGGCACCTCCACTGTGCGCTCATAGACTTCAGTGATTGGCTTTGCCACTTCCTGCCCATTCGGCGACTGTCTCAAAGAAGCCGAGTCGACTTGGCACATCGGAAGAGCAAAAAGGGACTGGTCCGAACGAACATGCCGGTCATACCGCTGACAGTTGGCATACCAAGGGACTGCTCCATGAACATCACAAACACACATACCACTCCAAGCTCAACCTTTTGGTACAAGTACCCCAATTTGGGTGTCCCAAGGTTTCAAACCAAGACGACTATATAGAGGTCATGCGGGGATCTTGGCGGTGTGTGATGTGTGCAAATCCTCCATCTAAAATGGCTGGGCTTGTGAGCGGATTTGATGGGTACAAAGAATCATCCTCATGGCATTCTGGTGGTGTAGGGCTATCATGGGCCATCTAATGTGGGTCAAAACCCCAAAAACACACCTTGGCTCACCTGGTTCCAGGATGGCTCCAGGCTTTGACCCATCCCCATATGACAAAACCACCGGAGCGGTCCCACTGCCTTGATCACTTCCTGCACTTCGATCCTGGGGACCTGCCAGGCACCCCGACGTTGGTAGAGAACCCCCAACAGTCAACATGTTTGGGACAAACACATTGAAAAGAAAGGGTCTCTCCCCTGGCTCGCTCATCGTCTCGGGTGCGCCACGAGAAGCAGTGCGCAGTGGTCTTCAGCTATGGCGTCATGGTGTGCCTGCTTCGTGACCTCTGCCACGTGAACCTTTGGGACTTCCACGACCTTCTCCTGGTACCTGGAATCTCCAAACGACCTATGTAGCCGTCGAAGCGAGTCTTCTTCAAGAGCCTGATTCACACCACTTTTATAGCCTTCTTTGAGTTATGTGGAATTTTTAACAGGCATGAAACCGTGTTGCTGGGATTCAGCCTGGTGGGATTTGTGGAGGTTGCAGCAGAAACAGACCAGGTTGGTATCACTTTCCTGCTCCTGCTTGCCAACTGGAAAAAGGATCCCAGTTCAATGGCAATTCAACTCAACTCACTTCCAATTCTCTAAGTTCAGAAGATTTGCCTAGACCGAGGGTCATCATTAGCAACAATCTTTTTCAACAACTGGCCTTGCCTTTTTCCCTTGCCTGAAACTGACCCGATGACATGACCAATTCCCATGCTCAGTTCACATGGTCAATTCCCATTCCAGCTCAAACTGAAGCGAGGCGCAGTGTCGTCGGGATATCTACCTTGGCGCCCGTGCCGAGCCAGCCACAAAAAAAAGACTTAGAAAAGGAAGTGATCACCTCGATTCTGGTCAAGTGTCCGTCCAAACCTTCGACCAAGCGTAACACCCAAACAAGGATTACGTGATATTACGTGTATATAAAGTATTGTATATATGTATATCGTATATAGAAAAACGCCTGTCGTCGCCATGTCATCTAGTTGCTCATGATGCTTCATCTACGAAAAGTTCGGGTTCAGCGGACAGCTGGTTACACCCTGGAAACGTGCCGGTTCGGCTGCCCAGCTGTTGTTTGATCTTCAGGAACCCCTTGCCCCAAAAACATGCGTTACGAAAGTCGGAAACTTCAACCAAGTTGATTTGGCATGACTTGGCTGGACCCTCCCAGTCATGTGTTTCATTGTGTTTCTGATGTGGTGACCAGTCCCCTCCCCCTGTCCGACTATTTGAGCCTCTAGTTACGCCCACCGTTTGGAAAATCAGGTCGGACATGGACGGGTGGGACAGGTGGGACAGCCTCTGACGTTTTGACACCGCTCTTTTTCAATCAAATTTCAAAAGCGGTGGTATGGAAGGAGAAATGCGCGTTCGGGATTCCACACTTCCACAAAAAAAAAAAAAAACAAAAATCTACCCATGTCTTGGAAAAGAGTAACCCACAGTAGACGGAGGGTCCATGAGATTTGGCACAAACGTTCAGCACTTAGAACTTCAGCAGTGGCACATACTTCTCTTGCACCTCCACCTGTGGCACCTCCACGATCTTCTCAATGAGTTGGACCGGGGGTCTCACTGCCACATGCTGAGGAGGAGCTGTGACCACCTGAGATAGACTCTAGGGCATTCTGGGGCCAAGCAGGCTTATGCACATGTTAAGTCATGCTTGCGGGTGCGGGCGTGCTGTGAGCAACACACCACCGAATTAACAAAACACATCAAAACACAAACGAGCTGGTTTCTCCCGTGCGACCACCCGACAGGGGTCATTGAAATTAGGAGTCAGTAGCAAACAAAGGTGAACACGTCATCTCTGCCATCAAAGCCACCGCTGTCACAGGTGGTAGCTGCTGCGTCACCGGTGGGGCTACCTGTGTGACTGGTGGCAGCGTCACAGGTGGCGCAACATGCGTCACAGGCGCCATCTGCTGCGTCACTGGCGCCATGGGCATCATCGCCGCCATCCGCGGGGCGTTCGCGCCCGCGGCGTAGGTGACCGCACCGGCTTGAGCACCTCAAAGCAACATGAGGCAAAGTGGAATATTGCGAACATGATCTTCTTACCATCAGAAGTGCGCTTATCCAAATCCAGTTGTGCTCTTCTGGGTGCTGTCTTCACAGTCTGTTTCAAATGGAATGTCCGCTGTCTCTATTCATCCGGACGGATCGACGATCAACTCAGTTGTGCCTGGCACGCCGCCAGGTCCCATGTGCCCCTGCAGGTGGCCCATGTGCAGGGCAGCCATCTCTTCTCGAGTCAAGACGCCATCGTTGTTGGTGTCCTCAAGAGCCGAGAAGTTTCATGAAAAGCTAAAATAACATAAAACCCTACTAAGTCTTAAGTTCTAGTACAGTGTGACACAGTGGCCCAAAAACAGGTGGTGGACATATAACATGGTATGACTCCAGTCGTGCAAGCACCCTTTCAGCTGATCTCCCGCCAAGCATCTGAATTTGCCCACAACCAACGACAACCAATTGGGCATGTGGAGGGGCAGTCAAACACCAAATCCAATCAAACTTCAGGGTTGTAGACATCCGGACTCCCTGAAAGTCATGGAGCTGAACCGGGAACATGATGAATTCAAACAAACATGCACGAACAAATCCCGTCTCGAAGTCAATGGAACAGTGCTGATGGCCCCCCCCCACCTCCTAGCTAGCCGCTAGCCCCTTCAATCAAAGATGTTGCATCAGCGGGCCTAACCGGAACATGAGTATGTCTTCCAGGTGAACGATGAACAAGTGGACTTGGTGGATGCAAAAAGCTTTGGGGTGTTCCAACCCGCCAACTTCTCATCTGCACGACTGACCAAGTCGTCTTCGGAAAGAACATGATGAAGCACAGGTGAAACCTCTCTGGGTTTTGACATGGACTATGGTCAAAGAAAGCAGTGTGCGGATGATTGGCACGATCTTTCTTCCCCAAAAGGCTTTTGCAACTACACAAGTCAGAACTTAAGTCAAATGACTTGATTCTGCAAGGTGTGGTGAAGAGCAGTTCCATAGAAACTACAGTACCCGCCATAACCTACTCACACACTTCACCAGCTGACTCAGCTGCCCCCATTCCCAACAGCCCCTTCTTGGGGCTTTCGCCCAGTCTCCAACGCTGAGAACAGGTCTCCCGGCCGCGAGCCCAGCGCGGCGTTTCGCTGCGCAACGTGGCGCGGCTCCGCCATCGGCTCCATGGCGCCGGGACTGGGCTCCCGTTGGAGGTATTCGAGCCCCAGAGAGGCACGGCGGAAGAAAACAACGAATCATTAGACACAAATAATTAGTCTATGTATACATAACATAACCGACACACACTCCATGTATTGCCATACTTGCCTACATTGGGATGGGGTTTGGGGAGCGCATGTAGGCATATATTCCAATACATGGAGTGTCTGTTTTCTTATATAGTCTGTAGTAAATATCTTTCCCTCATGGTTGGCAAAGTTTGTCGATTATTGTTATGTGGCATGGATTGAAGCAATTGGTGAATCAAACAACTCTCACACCACCCAGAAAAGGACAATGACATGCGAAACATCTTCCACGGAAGGTGTCAAGAACATTTTGCCAACTCAAAGGCCTCACATGTTCTTTCTCGCATCTATATCTGTCAAGCCTGCTTCCTCGCATCGAGCAACACCCACGAAACCCCAAACTCGGGCTTTCATCCTCGCCAATCCTCGCCACCTGCTGCCGGAAGCACGAGGCCGTCAGGAACCGTCTGCACCAGTTGCTCTAGTAGACTTCCATAGTTTTGCACCACACTGGGATCCTGGACACGATCGCCGATGGGCGATTGGATCAGATCCGAAGAATTTTTCCAGTGCGCCCAATGAAGACTGGACTCACAAAAGCATCGAAAAGGGTCATGCATTGAAATGGTCTATTGGCATTGACATGCAAGTGTTTAATGTATTTCTTTGATATATTTTTTGTCTACTATTGTACTTATTTAAATGGGATATTTGCCAGTGTTGTGCTCAACATCCTGACAGGGAATGACTCAGTTTGGAGGTCACGCCCCCATAGAGCACGCACGCCCCATGATTCATCCCAACCACCATGGACAGGCTAGAACTCCTCTCGAAGACTGAAGCGGGATGAGATGGGCACCTGAAAAAAGCCGGGCTGACTCCCTCAGTTGTCCGGAACCAAAAAGAAATCTAAAATACAAACTAGTATCAATATACAGTAATCAAATGTACATTTTTTCCACCTGTTCGCTTCTACCAGTAGTAGGGAAAACAAATTCCAAGAACAGCTTAAAGGATCTTCAAGGATGGGGGTCAGGGGGCCCCGCGTCACCGCGTGGAGATCCCTGACTGAGTTGCTGGAGAGACCGTGCTCGCACCAGCAATAGCTCTGGGGTGCACTTCCGGAAGCTAAACACACTCTTGGCCTTCTTTAAAAACCATGAGGCCTAGGTTTAGGGGGCTCATGCAATCTTAGCATGTTTCAGACCTAAACCAAAAACACACAGGTTCATCCACAACCTCTCCGGTGTCCCTGGTGCAAGCCACAGGGGGCAGGGGCGGAATTTAAGCCATGCCATGCCAAAGAATGATGCGAATCAGTCATTCTATGCAAAGCGATTGCAAGTCGACTGATGTCTTCATTGATTTCAAAGACGGGATCGTCAAATGGCGGGAAGTCGATCCCCGGTTCACGAATAGAAGAGTGTCCATGGCCAGTGTCAGTGTAGATGTGTTAACTGTTTTTGCATCTTTTGGAAGTGACCCGTCTGCGTAAAGTCATTCGCTCGGTGGATGGGGGGGTTAATCTCCAACAAGGGTGCGTGTAGAGTAACAGTGCCTTCTATTCGGTCTTATTGCAAATGGAATATCGCGGCATATGGTCCGGGACACTGGACACTTGGAGGGTTCAGTCAACTGTTCCTTCACAGAAAGGTCTCAATAGGCTTCCTCACCGTTGCCTTCCACTCCCCTGGTCACCTCGGGCCTGATCGGGGCCATGGGTGACGATCAGCGGACATAGGCACTTCCTCTCCATCGTAATGCTAAAGGATTCAGTCGCCACCACATTGGACATGCCCAAAATCCTCAGCGCTCATGGTCCATGCTCATGAGGTTGGGTAGAGGGGTGGTGCAGCCATCCTCAAGTATACAAACGCTCTAATTGAACATGGTTTAGCAGTGTTTAGCATGCTAAATGGCTTTCACTGTCGCTGCTAGCGAATCGTTGCGAATCTTTAGCTTGATGTTCGAGAGATCCTGGTTTTGAAAGGATTTGGCAGAGGAGTTCCAGGACAACCCAAAGAGAATCCTTCAAAATAACCCAGGCTGGCCCATAGTCAGTCCTATTGGGTGGACATAACGAATTTTTCCATCCCAGCAAAAAGCACTGGAGCAGACCACCGACTCCGGATTTCCGATTGGAGCATCATGTTTCAGGTGGTTGTTGAATGCCGTATGTTCAAGAAGAGGTTTGTTGATTAAATAAATCTACACAATTCCAGAAAACACTTGCTCGGCCTCGAAACAGCACTTATCCCCTTACTTAAGGCTTAAGGTAAAATGCTGAAACTTTCAGGAATCTCCTTCTCTCTCTCTATATATAAAATATATATGTCATATAAGGACAATTAAGGACATATAAGGACTCCAGTTCCGATTCATCTTCAATGGAGATTCCCCCTGCGCCCCTTGTTCTACCACTACTTACTACCTATATGTGGGGGTCACTTGCCATCACCCCCCATCCCTTGCCCTTTCGAGCAGCTTGGGATACATCTCCAGGGGTGAAATGGTTCCAGAGGTCAGCACCACCGACTGGTACCGCTTCAAGACCGGGCGAATGGCGATCGACGCGTCCAAACATCGTAAGATCAAGGTGGGGTCGTAGATGCCTGGCAGGAAGAACAGTGATGAGGTTGACCATGCATGTAACACCTCTTTGTCACATGCTTTCACCACCGTAATGCATATTATTGGTGTATGAAGACTGTTACCGCTACAGGTCCTACAGGTTCTACAGTCGTCCCTCTTGTCGGGAAAATGAATCCTTTTGGCCACAGCCTTCCTCCCACAAAAGGGAATTGGAAGACGCACTCAAATTTTGTGTTGCGGGTCACCCATGGACTACCTCCACTTGGTCCAGGGCGTGCCGCACACTGGGTCTCTGAGGTAAAGGAACCGACACGGGGAACATTAGCCTCTTCGGCATCCTATTCGCAGTGGACTGCGGACTGCAGTGGATCTTTTGTTACTTTTTGTTCATTACTTCTGGTGGTCCCCGGTCCCATACAACCTCCCTCGTGAAGCAAGATTGTGCGGATCTGGAACTTCGATCATGTCAACTTGACCTCTGCCTGTGGCACCAAAGCAATTCCAGCTTCAAATCTCAACAACTGAATGCTTTGGGCGACATGGAATCCAATTCTTCTCAGTTCGGTACTTCTCCTTCTTTGGCCGGTGCCAACAATCAACCCCGTGACGCAGTCCCAAACAAGAAAGACCGCGCTGGCAACCTGGTCTGCTATCACATGCCGGCCGGCCGGCCAGTCACTCCAGGCCGCGTTCAGCTCGCAATGATGAATCTATACTGTATATTAATGAATGTGACATAAGTTGACCTTGTGCGAGTATAGTATATATATATATATATGTGACATTATATGACTGTATGTGTCAATTCTGATTAATTCACTATATATCTCAATTCCTGGCCTTGTGCTTCTGGATAAGGGTCAACGATGATGGTGAAACCCTGGGAATAGGTTCCCAGAAGGGTCACCTCAACGGCCGTGCAAACGTGTGCGTGTGCAAGGGCTGAAGCGTTTAGCATCTCAGAGATCTGAGATTGATTGGAAGCTGCCCATACTTCAAGAACCCTAAAGTTTACGCTTCTTACTCTGTTCCAACATGACACGTGCGGTCTACAGCAGATCGGATTGACACGTCCATTTTGCCTGGCAGGTACAGCACGGTCAGATTTCCACACCTGTTTTTATAAGGCTTTCAGGTGTGGAAATCTGCCCGCAACTTAGGCGTCGACATGTTGCACGTAGGATTCTAAGGGGAAAGGGTTTGTCCCGTTTTTTAAGTCAAAGTGCAACTTTCGGCACCCCAGTGTATATTACAGGTAGTTGGGACCGATACGGTTGAATGAACTTATTGAATCTTCTTGAGATACAGCAAGAGCAGTTCTCTGGAACTTCTTGAGCGCGCGAAGCAAAATTACAGTGGTTCAACTTTGCATGGTTCTCAGAGAACATTGCGAGAGGTTTACTGAAAGCAAAAGAATCTGTGGTTCTTAATTTGGCATCAAACATGTACCAATGAATCAACGAAGGCCTCAGTGATTTAGTGAGATTGTCAGTGGTCATTAAGATCATTAAGTTGTTTTGACCCGTCTGCCACCAGGAAGGCGCACTTGAAAATCCCATGGTCGGACTCGGAGGTCTCAACACGTTCAAAGGCCAAAGAGGTGCGAGCAGGGTCATTTGCAACATAAGAGACTTGCTACAAGATGTCCTTGGCAAGATTCAAGGTGACAGCTGTCAAGTTCCAGTGGTTCAAGCTCCCCCGATGTCCAAAGCCACCGAGTTTCCAACATGTGCTCTTGCCAAGCAGCAAAGTCGGCCACCTTGGTGATGGGCGTGAACTCCTCGAGGTTAGACACTTGCAACGTGTTCAGCCTCGGTCGACCGCGCACCGTGTTGTGAACCCGCACCAGTCAGTCATGGTGCGGCATCAGTCAGGTGCGTCATGGCTAACTGTTCTTCGTGAGATGCTTTCAGACTCCAGAACTGATCAACCAACAGCCTTAAAGTTGAAAGATCCGGAGGTTTGATGACGTTCGATGGAAACACAGTGCTTGCTGCAGGTGTCATAGCTGATGTACCAAAGCAATCCACAAATTGAAAAGCAGGACTGTAGCAATGCTCTCATCTTCGATGGATGTGCTGTGCCGTCCAGCCAGCAAACATAGTATGTTTTCCCATTCCAGCGAGTAAACCTATTCTTTTCTCTGTGCGCCTTTTGATCCTCAACACTTCTTGTGATCCTCAACACTTCTTGCACATCCACAAGACAACCAAAAAAGCTCAACACCTTAAAGCATCATCATACAATTACTTCGCTGGACTCTAGACCTGCAGGTGCAGAATACATCACCCGCAGCTCCGTCATCTGCCCCCGTGCCGGTCTGGCGGCAGAGATCGCAGCCGTTCGTGACAAAACTTCAGCGATTTGGAGTCGACCTCCTCAGGCGGTGCGGCGCTTTTGAGTTGTGTCGGGCAAGAAAGGTCACGACAGTACATGGAAGGAAAACCCATTAATGACAGCTGAAATTAGCCGCTGCAAACCCCAAAAATAGCTTCATTTAGGACGCTACGAACGGGGCTCCTGACCCGAGCGCTCAGCCTGACCCGCGAGTGAAGACCCGAAGAGCGGGCAGGGCACTTCGAGGTGAAGGAAGGACCGCACGTGCAACGAAATGCGACTGACTTGTGGATTGAGAGTAGATGATTTAACCCCCCAACTTCTCATACGTACAGTAGTTGTTTGGTAGTAGTGGACCCCGTCTGTCTCAGTCTAAGTCCTGCCCCCCCCCCACCTTAGTTGTTTGGATTTAGTAGTGGGCCCCCATCTATCTAAGTCCTCTTGGGGTGCCAGTGCCATCTACTCTGAAACCACTGTGCAGTAACATGTTTATACAATTACACTCTGGATCAGTCAGTCTAAATCTCTATAGATCTCATCTACGTGGCAACAAAACCGGAACACAGAACCGAACAAAGGAAATTAATGAGAAATAACAGAAATCAGCAGTGTTTCTTCAGGGCACCTTGAAATTATTGAACCCGTACCAAACCCAAACCGCTCCACTGTCTTATTGTCTTCCACACCAAATACATCGAGAGTCGGCATCCTCCTCCAGTTTGTGACAAATCGAGAGTGGACCCTCACACTGCGCGCGCTCCACGTGCAAGTAGCGTCGGCAGAAGTTGACGATTCCTGGACCCATCGACCAGTCGACCCGTCGACCAGGCGGCCACAGGTCGAAGTGAAACTCTGATGCTCTGGCAATGTCCGAACGTTGCGATCAGCAGGAGTGTTACGATGTTTCCATGTTTCAAACCTGGCAGCCTAAAAAACAAAACATCTATAGGTATGACGAGTATGACCCATCGTGTGGAAAGGGCAGTTTTGGTGGGAACATACTTCCTGAACCTGATCTTGGGATCTGGAAGCTTCATGAAGCTTCCAAAGGTCCAGGACAGCTGGGGAACTGGAAGCTACTCTGAGCTGCTCTTGAGCGCTCTTGAGGTGAGGTAGGTGAAAGCTTCAGCTTCCTCTGCCCCCGCAAATTATGCAACACCTCACTGAATACCTGCTGTGACCACCAGTGGCAGCTTCCAAGCCTAAACATCCATCAGCTGCAGGGAGGTCCTAGAAGTCCTGTCATTGGCAGCTACTCACCAGCTGCGGGGTCTTGGGCCTGTCCCGGCTGTCCCGCTGAAGAGTGGACGGAGCCACTCGAAAACATCGATGTTGCAATGACCCATGCACCCTCCTGTGCCTTGGCTCCGATCTGTAGCCGGTGTTCTTAGACGGGAGCTAGGGTGCGACACCTGATCAAGTGGCCCAAGGACCTCCCAGCCAGCACCTCCCAACAACCAAGGGACGTCGTAAGAGGGCGATGAAATGCTCGGCTCGGCGGATGTTCCTCGGTCTTGGGGCTCTCCCGTGGCCTCTAACTGGTGCGACTCTGAAGCAATGAGAGAATGGTTCCTATGGAATCTATAGTTGGGGTCATTCCCTTACTAGTAGTAACAAGAAGCTAGTAGTAACAAGTGCCACGCTAGTAGCCTTACTAGTAGTAATAAGAAGCTAGTAGTAACAAGAAGCTAGTAGTAACAAGTGCCACGCTAGTAGTAACAGGTGCCTTACTAGTAGTAACAAGAAGCTTGTATACTCACACTACTAAGCACCAGTCGCGCACACAAACACCCAGAAGACTGAACTCATAAATTATGAAATTCTCTTCCAACAGCAGGACCTTGAAAAACAAACACCGTCAAAGGCCACCCAACCATCATGGTATATATATATATTAAATATTATGTAAGATGTATATATATATAGATCTATGATCTATCTATAGTGGTCTGAATACATGCATGTCCGTATATATATATAACGTGTACATATACACATTAATCGTACATTACTCCCCGTTCACTTGCTAAATCTCTGAACACCCCAAGCCACATCTTTCGTATTCACCTCTCTTCCTTTTCGGTGTAAACTCTTTCGCCCGCTTCGCCCGTCAAGGCGCCCCGGGATGGCTTCGGAGACCAAGTCCTCGGGCAGCACCGGGCTTTGCAGTTGATCTGCCATGGCTTCATCGATCCTCAACGACACATGAGCTCGGCCATGCCGGTTTCGCCGATTGAGTTCCCAAGCACAGAACTGGAAGGGGTCTCGGGTGACTGGTGCTGCGGATGAACTGTGCTGGTCACTCTTCCAGGCCTGACTTTGGTCTGGCAAGTTAAACCGCGGGAAAGACACATCAGAATATGAACTGCTGGGGATGTTGGGGTGGAGAAGGTTCACGGAAGGAATGGGTGATGAGATGAAAAAGGCAATGCTTTG
Organism: Durusdinium trenchii; assembly: GCA_963970005.1. Lineage (NCBI taxonomy): Eukaryota > Dinophyceae > Suessiales > Symbiodiniaceae > Durusdinium > Durusdinium trenchii. Next base: position 341,688 of record CAXAMN010003592.1, on the reverse strand, counting down.
ACTGAGTGGATACGGAAATGCAAATATCGTATCAAAATGTATCAAATGATGATGGCTTAGTAGGGACAGCCGGAGGGGGAGGCTGCCCCCGACCAAAGAGAATTGCCGTATTGTTCGTCAATCACTGTGGGTTTGGAGTTATCCAATCGATTTAGGGGCAGCTTGTGCTGACCACCCAAAAGGGTGGCAAGGTTGACAGGTTCCAGGATTCTGATTTCTCTGCTTGATATGATTTGTCCGTTTTAGGTTGACACACATGGACAGGCGCCGTGCTGCAGGGGGGGAATCAACCATGTTAGCTGCAGGAAGAAGTTGAACCATCTTCATAAAGACATGAAAAAAGCGGCTGAAACAAGGAATTGCTTGCTGGATTTCGTGGGTGCGGTGTAATTGCATACACATCTGTGCACATGTGCGCATACATACATTGACACATGCTCAAGTCAAAATACAATGATGTTACATACCATAGTTCTACAATACATATATATATATATAGCTATAGATACATATATAATATATATATATAGTTGAAAAAATGTTATATACATGCACACCAATCCAATGGGACACCGCAAACTGCTGAATGCCTTGGGCTTTGAATAGGGCAGGCTCACTCAGTTGTATAGCATATGCACGATTAATGCACGATGGGGTCACAGCCATAATGCTGTACGTAAATCGATTCACCCGTTGGTTGGGGCCCCTCCCCATGTCCCCCAAGCTTGGTCTCTGAGGCACTGCCCTGCTTGTCGCAAGCCTTGAACCAAGCGCTTGTACTCCTGACACTGTGACTTTGAGAGGGATTCAAGGCTTTGTCAATTTGGTATGGCAAGCAAGCTCAGGGAATGAAATTGGGCCACGCGGCGTGCCTAGAGAAAACAAGAGTATTCAGTATTCAAGACTCAATGATAAGGGTCTATGTTTGATCTTGGGTTTCCAAGGTTGCGAAACTCTAGCTGCGGCAAAACCAAAGACATTCAGTAGGAAATGACTGGACACCTTTTCCCTGAGATTTGCTGTGGAGTTCATGTCTATCATATCTAATTCATTGAAATATTCTGAAAAAGGTTCTATGGTGGGGATTCCTGTGTGGGATGCACCCCCCACCACAAACACACTTGGACCGGTGTGTGCGATTCCCACCGACTACGGCAGGGAAGACTTCGATGTCTGCAGGGCCTCCTGTAGCCGTGAAGCATCCTCCTTCTTGACACGTTCGATTTCATTGCCCAACCTTCGTTCCACGTGCGTAGACGGCGAGCGACCGCATGGAGATCGGAGCGTGAAAGACGCGGGCAAGGGTAGATGCATGAGATGTGAGTTCCACGAACACTACAGTCACCCGAGGCCCAGCGAAAACATCCCCAAGCAACATGGAGCAAAACATAAAAATAAAGTGGATGCAAGCTTCCCAGAGTCGTTTGTTTGCTTCACTCTGTTGCCAAGTTCAACTCTCGTTCCAATTTACCCCTTTGATCCGCAAAGCCCAACAAGAACACCACACAGCAAAGGATTCAGCAGATCACTTGACGTATCTTGATATTGTCTCTTGGATGCTCTTAGTATTTCCATGTATTTCTGGTGTTCGGAGGCAGGGCGCCATGCTTCCCGGATAACCGATATATAACCATTAATAAGCAAAAACCAGCCAGCCCGTCATCTTTGATGTGCACTTAGTCAACTTATAATGACGATATCATGATTCTGTTGGCACATCACGCATAAAACACTCGCTTCCTCAAGCGAAGCATAGCGAAGCAAAACCCCAAGGTGGAGCCGGACCAAAACCCTCACGACCGCGGCACACCGACCTGGGCACCCACGGCTGGCTGCCTGGTGAGATTCCCAGAGGACTGGTCCAGTCGCTGGCGATTCAATTTCACCTCGGCTTCTTCTCGAGGTTCAGACGAAGATCTTCGGCCCATCACGAAGAGCCCCCCATATACGTATATACGACGTCCAACGGCGCAACTGTGGTCGTTTCGAGGAATACCCACCTCAAAGTGTCAAAGCTTTTCGGAAAACCTTGGATAAGACTCTTGTTACAATTCTTACATTTTCTTACTAGACAAATATATATATATATGGTACTGACGCGGCTGGATGGAAGGGAAGACGGGTACACTACATGAAGTCCTGAAACGAAACACAAGCCCCTGGAAGACCCTTTTCCTCTACAAGAGAGGCCCAGCTTCTATGATTCGCGTTCCAACAACGAACATGTCGCAACCTGTCTGAGCCCGTGCGCCAGCGCGCACCCGTGCGCAGCCGTGGGGCACTGAGCGATTCGATGCAAACGTCATCGATGTTGTGGGCCTCGCCGCCGACCAAAAGACACGCTCCCATGATAATAAGAGTCGCAACAAACGGGAGAGAACACCCAAATATATATAATATATAATATAGTATTATAGATGCATCGTTGAAGGATAGCATATGCGCCCTATATGTTGAGCAGAAATCGGAAGTGAAGAGGTTGAGCATCCTGGAACAAAGCTTTTAGAAACAACCAGCAACAATCCAGCACTAGCATCGTTTAGTATGGTATATATGACCCGCCCTCGTCCATCTGAAGAAGGCAACAGAACACGTTTCAGGATTCAATCAGCCAGAACTGTGAAAACGCCAACACAACAAGCTTATCAACCCAACGACTGAATTCAACAGCAACTATTCTCAACAATGCTCCTGTGGTTGAACTTGGTACCACAGGTGCTGACTCCCAACCTCACTCATCAACAAGCTTGACGGATGCTTTTGGTAAGCTAGAGAGCTGTGATTCTCTCAATATTTCAAATTATGTCTATTTGTGTCTTTTGGACGAGGGGCATCCTACCAACAGTTCACAAACACAAGTCATCAATCAACTCAACACCTCCATCATTCAGGACACCAGGATTGATTCAGACCTCTTTTTCACAAGAGGGCTTCCCTTTGGTCGTCTCCGAGCTCCGAGCTCATCGAACGACCCGACCAGCACTCACCGGTCGACCAGCACTCACCCGACCGGTCGCGCAGCGCGCACCACCCACGGAGTGCTGCGCGCTCCGCTGCTTTTCACCGTGCGCCATGGCGATGCGCCAATTGAAATAATGAAAAAAATATGCTGACATCGGGTTGCCCCCTTTGAAGCTTCCAGATTCAGTGATCCCAAGAACATGTGCAGCTCAGTACTTGCGCAGTTGTCCGTTTATGGTTGTTAGACTGTCGTTTGCCTGGTCTGAGGACTTCGCATTCAATCCGATGTCAGCAGGACCGGTCCTCATTGGCCCGGCACAATAGATGATCCAACAATGCAAGTGCTGCAGCTTTTTCAGCCAGTTTGATGTGGCATAAGGATACTTACACTGTAATTGAGACTTAATTAAATTGTTAGCAAGTTCAGAACCCGCTTGAATCTCCTATGGGAAGAAGGCCAGCACCAAACCTGCCTGACGATGCACCTCCAAAGGGGAGTTTGGCCCTGCTTTGCCCAAGACCTTGGCGCGAGCCGAGCCGCTGCGAGCCGAGCCCTCCGCACCGATGGAAGGTGGATGTTGAAAAGCTGGAGAAAGTTTTATAACAGGAATGCACAGGAGACCTTGGAGTGTTCATGTTTGATCTGGTTCTATACATAATATACATAATGTTATATATAATATATTAGAATTTAGATGAATTTAGATATATGACTGACTGACACTTGCTAGGGGTTGCTTTGTTTTGCTGGAGCCATGACCTGCTCTACTCAGGCTCTTGGCCAAACCAAACCAGCGGCTCTCTGGCGTAGCTGGCTGCACAAGAGAGCAGGACTGGAATTGCGGCGTGGATTGGCACTGTGGCACTTAGACGTGCTCAGTACTTCCTGCGGGCGGTACAACTGTACAACCTACAACGTGCCCCTGTAAAACATCATCGCATCCGCAGGCCCCGACAAGAAAGCTGTAGAGCTGGCAGGAGGCCCACTACAAACTCCGGAGTTTAGACGTTAAACACGACGTTAAACCGTTAAACTTATAAGACTTTCAAGGCCAAGACACCGACACTCCCAAAGCACCCAGCGCAGGGGAGTTGTTCCCCACCGTTGCTGCAGCCTGCTGAGGCGAAAGATTCCTGGGAGCCGTTGCTCGACCGATTTCGGTCGAACGAAGCTGATGTTGCTCGACATGTTTCGGTCTGAGCTGTGGGTTGAGGTTAGTCTGAATCGCTCCCCAAAATGACTGAGAAAGCAGCCCGAAGGGGACAAACGGGAGTGCAATTTGCATCTTGTCTTGAAGCTCACTATTCATACTCCTTTGTTGGGTGTCACACCACCCCACACGGAGCATGGACAACGCCAACGGTCCGAGCGTCCGACCACCCGCCAAGGCCAATGTCAGTGATGCCCCCTGGGCTGCTAAGCGACGCCACTGCTCCAGCGCTGGAGACACCTCGCGCCGCAGGGCTGGTCTGATGCTCTGCATCTGCGCCATCTCACATACAAATACATACAATATCATACAATACCCAAGCACTCCATGTATAGCATATATGCCTACATTGGCCCCACAAACTGCCCCAATGTAGGCAAATATGATCAAATATGGCATACATGGAGTGTCTGGGATATATGACAGGTGTGCACCAAGTAGGCCCGAAGTCTCACTCCACCTGGCCCCACCGGATTCGTTGGTCAACCCCACATTGGACAGTCGGACCGACCACACCGCAGTGGGCTGTTAACCGACCCCCGGTTTTACGCCCTTTCTTCCCCACCGCCACGGACTTCTTCGAACAGGGCCTTGAAGCATTGACAACTCTGCAAAGTACCTTTGGGCATCAGCTTCTCGGTGATGGGGTCTCCACCCGCCAAGGCGCAGCCACCTGCCTGGTGAGAGTTCAGGCGAACTTGGAGTTCAGGTGGGTTGATTCGGTGGTTGCCACTTCAAGTCGAAAATGCAGGTTTGACGGTTTAAGATCCTTCATTGATATATACAGGCGCTGTTTGGGAGTGTCTACCTGGCTAGGATAGCAAGGAGTTTCCGGATGGTTTTTAGAGTTTTGAGCGGGTCAGCCGCATACACGTTGGACTGCACATACCTCGCTTGTCTCAAATGCTCAGTGAGGGGAACCACTCGGATGACAGCCTTTCTGTCACATGGCAGGGAAATGCGTGCCATTTGCATCGTTTTTCCACGTTAAAGCCGTAGATCAGATACAAATATATACAAATATGCAAGGCCCCGTTGGGCCCAACCACCATAAAGGCGTCACCACGAGAGGAAAACAACCAAATGTCGGTGCTTATCATCTATTCATTGCTTGGGAGAGCAACTTCTCCGCCTCCCAGGTCAAAGCGCCCGCCTTGGAGACACCCACCCAATTGAAGAGCGCCCACTTCTCTGCCAGTGACGTGCCCATTGCCGCAGGCCGCGAGAGGCCCAGAAGAAGCTCCTGAGAGAAAATGACCATCCGCTTGATCTGTCCCATTCCACTTCAGCTGATCGTGGGCATGGATTCATGCATCGGAAGTCTGAGACCACACACCGAATCCAGAGTCTGGCTCAGGCTTGCTGTCGGTCTAGCCACGCCCCAACACCGCTGTCCGCGTGGTACCCAGGTTCAGTGCGGTAGGGTGAATGATATGATATGGCCGTGGGTCCAACAAAGAGGTGCCCTGGTTGACCACGGAAAATGAGCCGAATGAACAGAATATACTATACTATATAATATGCAACTTAACATCGTTTTAAGGCTTGGGTTGCCTTTTTATGCCTTTTTGACACTCGACTCACTCTCCATCACCCCGCCTTGGGCCCTGCAATCTGCTCTCGTTGCATCACCGCCTTCAAGGCCGCAGCGGCTGGGATCCCCACGCGCCGGGGAATGCCAGCCGTGCCCTTCTCGGTTTCGGCCACGTCCCGGTAGTCACCCTCCTGGCATCGGACGCTGGCAGAACGCCGGTCCTTCGTCTCACCACTTGTAAGGGAAAAGGCTCATGTCCAAGGGCAGGAAAGGGATTTGGCATGGGTGGCCACGGGTACCCATGGCCACATTCCATGGGAGTTCTCCACCCTTGAAATATAGAAGAAGCCGGGGCCTGAACGGACATATCAAACAATTCGGTACTACTAGATACTACTAGTATACTTTCCTGTGCTGGTTCAAGTGTGCACAGCACACCCCCTGGCCTCCCAACAAACCGATATGCCTGTGTAATGGCCACTCATGTGTCACTTATGTGACAATGTTCCTTTGTGCAGCGCAACTTGCCTAAGGGTCAGTCGCAAGATTTGAAGTGCGATCTGTGGTTGAGGACTGAGGTCCCGGGCCACTTGAACAATGAACACCCCAGGGCCCCAAGGCTTCAACCGCATCCGATCCTGGTCAGTACCGATCTGCAAGATCTCTGGCGCCTTTCCCCTCTGCACTGAGGCTTCAAAGATTTCGAGCTCCTACGGCGCGCAAGATGATTTTGCCTTTTGCCATATAGTAGGGGATGGTAAGGGTGAGTTATGTCGGTCATTAAACAAATGGAGTGATGTGCTTGGGCATCGCTTCCCCGCAGTGCCGAGGCAAGTTTGTTCAACAAAAGATTCAGGTGGAAAAATGCACAGCAACCAAGAACATGTTCAACCCTATATCAACAGGTCATGGGATGTGGTATGCTTTCCAAAAATAAGCTCCTACAACTGGAACCTGACTGTTGCCCAAAGAATGCTTGGTTGTAGCATGCTCTGCACAGTTTGACTCCAATTGACCATCTGTCAGGTTGACTCAGTCAGTGTCAAGCACCGAGCCATCTGAAGTCTACTATTTCTCCACCCACACGACCATTCACGGCAGTCACTCGCAGAGGAGCCGTCTCCACCTCACCCGGCACTCAATCGAGTCCTTCCCCCCCCAGAGCGGCCGTCCTCGCCCACCGGACTGCAGCCCACGAGGTCCAAGGCCATGGCCGTGCGCTGTGGCACGCGCAGCGCGGCGAAGCCGCCCAGAACCGGTGTCCTGGGATGGGTGCCGCGCTCTGTGCCGCAGGAGGTGCTGGAGGAAATGCCAAATGTAGACATAGTATAGATGATTGATGAGAAAAAGAAACAAACTGAGAGGTTTTGCAATCCAAATGGCGGCGCGGCGGAGGGGGTGGTGAATCAACTGTCTACAGGATCATGAAATGGTGAGAGATGGTGTCTATAGCACCCCCAAATGGCTCTCCATCGCAACTGGGAAGTTTTGTTCATGTCAGTTTCGCTTGCCGGACTACCATGACCAGCCCAGCCGAGTGTCGACGATGAAGGTTGGGAGGGTCCTGGTTGGTGGGTATGTGACACGGTGTGTGTGGGTAGCTCTCGGCCTCCCTCTACATCGGTCCCTTTCCTCTGTCCCAGCATCCCATTCACCCACACCGCAGGCTGCCCCTTCTCCGCCGGCGCTGCCATCAGCCCACCCACGCCAGTCACCTTCGGGGTAGTCACGCTGGGCGTCGCCAGCACCTGCATGCGAGAACTTCATGAAGATCTGAGAAGCAGTGGAGGATGCGCAGTAAAATCCTGAGGACGACTAAGTTTCCCCAAAGGAACGTATACAGCAAGAACAAATTGCCCCCCAAAGTTGGACCAAACTAATAGGGGTCTGTTCTTGGGTACCCATGTTTGGAAACTTGGCCAGAAAGTTTTCCGAAGGGCGGTTAGTATTGCAGGAAAAGTCGGACCAAACTACATAATCATATAATGGAGGGAGGTTCTTGATTCATCCCGTGTTGACACTACCCAAACAACAAAGCAAAAGAAGATTGAAACACATTTAACTTAACTAATATTCAGGCAAACTATGTGCTTAGATTTGCCAAGCTGAAGGACCCGTAGAATTCCCTATACCTGTGAACTTCTATATAGGTGTGCATTTTGTCGGCTGCTTGATCTGCATGACGTGCCAGCACAAGGGCAAAATGTTGTGCTGCTTGCTGCAGTTGAGCATCCTTGAGTATCCGTCCTAAACTTATATATATATATAAGGAAGTCACTGAGGAAGTCTGGGCTAGATTCAGGCATGGCAAGAGGACCCAAAATAGGACATAAAAAAGACCAATTCGGAGGTGTTCAATAGTTTGCGCTACATTCCCACAACCTTGTGGCCCTTGCCAAGGGAGTTCTTAAAGCTTGCATTGACATACTGTGTTTGTTTTGCAGGGTGGTTCAACAATTGAATCCATGAAGAACCTTTGATATCCTTTGATGCTTGCTGGTGTATGCTGTAGATTCTGTGCTTTGAGCCTCGAACCATTCAGAGCGGGGAGTGATCTCAGTGGGGTTTACAGTTGGTGCTAATCATGCCCGAGAAACCCATTACGGGCTAGTGATGCTATCCTTTTTGACACGGACAATTGCTGTGAGAATCCTAACGAATCAAATGATATGGCTGCAGCTTACGACCCCAAGCGGAGCAAGCCAGGCTCCGTGCCTTCTCCAAGGCATCCAGGCTCCGTGCCAGGGCCGGTGCTGTGATGGCCGGATCTCCGAAGAGCAATAGCGAGGAGGGTGGGCCGCCCGGGCCGCAGGCCGCCGCCCTGGGAGGGTCCAGGCCGATATGAATGCGCTGGATGAACATACAGTAGATCTCCAGTCAAAGGCGTTCGTTCCACCACTCCGGAAGCAACAAGAGTTAATGGCCTTCATCCTAGGATGTTCCACCTTGACCCCCAAAAGCATCAAGATGATCTCAAACTGCCCCCATTTCCCATGCTGCCAGTATGTGTTTCCCGTGTTTACATGTTTATCATTGTTTATCGTTTCTCCACTGGGATCAAACCAAATCGCCAAATCTGAGGGATGAGCAAAAACCAGCAGGGGCATGGCATGGCATGCCTATCTGCTACCTTCCCTTTCTTGAAAGGTGCATGCCAACCGCAACAACCCCATCTATTGTGGTTCTTGGGACAAGCTGACAAGTGCCATCCCACTTATGTGGCACGCTGTCAGGCAGGTGAGGCACACTGGGTCAGACTATCACGCTGAGCATTTGAGAGCTTCTCTGCACATCTCTGCACCAGTTGTCTTACGGCCTCAAGGTTGGTTGGCGCGGCATTCTTCCACCACTCTGGTAGCTCTCCAAGGCACAGGTCGCTATCCAAGGTATCAGGTTGCAAGGCAAAGGCAACGCTCCTGATTGGACCCCAAAATTGGGTGGAACGCCTTGGAACACTTGGTTGACTTGTGGGGGCATTGGCACAAGCAAATTGATCAAGTACAGTAACCCTGATCATCTCATCGTTTCCAATACATCTGAAGGCCATTCGGAAAATAGGACAAAAACTTGCGGAGACTCGGATGGTTCAAACCACATCCCCAAAAAACACAAGTGAAAGTTGCTCCCTCGGAGAAATGATTGAGGCACCCCTCCATTTGATACTACTTTCGGATTTGGCATCAAAGGGGCCCAAAGTTGCTTTTTACGTGCTTTCTTTGCCCAGCCACTATATGTTCAACACTATGTTCAACCATCAGCACAAAATGAGAGATTCTCCCAGCGTTTTGTTCAAGGCTGGAGTCGCAAACGGATTCAATCTTTGTGACATGGCTCCCAAGAACCACAACAAGGTGTTGAATGAAATCCACACACCCACACACCCACACACAGATATAGAGTACCCTCCACCATCCCCCACCCGCCGTGATAGTCTCAGCCGCCCTTGCGTGTCCACTGCACCCAGCTGTACTGTGGGACCTCCAGTGATGCATGCAATGATCTGCACGTTGGGCAATTGTCGTGTAGCCTCTTGGGCAAGAGCAGCTGCTTCGGATAGGAGGCCTGGCCGTGCCATGCTCAGACTTCAATCCTGGCTCCAATGCCAAAGATGTTCTTTGCGGGGTCAATGGCGCAACCCGTCTAAAACCAACCAAATGGAAAATACGTGAAGAGCCTTGTAGGAGGTATAGTTCATTCATTCAAACATCCCAGCCATTCCGATCTTATACATCAAGCCCACTGGGGCTCCAGGGGCCCAAAACGCCACGTGTTTTAATGAAAAAAATAAGCGTTGATCAACTGCTTTGAATCATCATCCACCAGGTTTGGGATCCCAGCCGGCAGTTGTTTGGCCTTTGGTTCCATCCCAAGCCTCAACCTCACCAATTTGGTTTGTATAACATGGAGAGGTTGGAGAGGTCGAGGTCCAATGAAGTTGGATTGTCAGTGACTTTCCCTCCAAGCGGCGGCGCGGGATCAATAACATCGCCCATCCGCTGGTCACGCCAGCTGCGGCCAAGACCTCTTGCAAGGCCGCCTGCGCGGCGTTCGCGAGGTGGGCTGGTAGGACGATGGTCTTGGGGCCAAGATGAGAGCTTCTGGACATGGTTCCACCGACGCATGGCTTGTTCGTCATATCCGGTAGTCACGGTCTGGACTCTTTCGGTTTCTGGACATGGCAGCTTGATGGAGGTCCCCCCATGTCGACCGGATGATGGACCCGACCGGGCGGGGCTGGAACACCGCCGTCTGGTGCGTTCTTTTTTCCAAAAGAGCCGAGAGAAAACATGCCAACGGTCTATGATCTATGCACTACCTAGTTCATCCTTGGTCTATGGCCATCGCTTCATACGCGTGCTGTCGGGTAGCCCGGCCCTGCCCCGCCTGCCCGCTCGGGGCACCGGATTCGCCCGCAAAGGCCCGACGGCCGACGCGCGGTCGCACCGTGCGACCTCGCCCGGTCAAGGCTGCTCTGCACGCGAGGGTCATGGCCTTAAGAAGTGGCGTCCAATGCCCCAAAAGGGGCTTAGGAAGTGAACAGCAACTGGTTTACTAAAATATAGAAAAACACCTGAAATGACCTGAAACAACTGGTGCTATCTGGTGCTTAGTGGAGAAGAAGGGGATAACCCCTTACCACAAAATGCTAAAAAGACCATATATAGGACCATACCATAGGTTCCATTCCTTCATTTGTCATCATTTGTCTAAGAAAATATATCTCTCAAAAGTGCCGCCTCAAGTCGTGAGACGCTTCATATAACACGAATGAATATGCATAAACCTAACGAATGACAGCAGTTCCGACTTCGAAGCCTATAGACCCTGAAGTTCGGAGCCTAGCCGTCGGATTCCGCCGATGCCGCCGGATGCTTTGCTGGCGCCAGCTGATTCCGCATATCATTGATAGGCTTGCGCCATTTGATTCCGCCACCCGGAACGCAGGGTCAATAAAATTGGATGTTCAATTTCATTCCGGAAATTCGATCAGGCAGTACTACTGCTGGTTTCTTTGTGCTTCGACTTATATAATAGTGGGAAACACCGGTGTCACATGGAGGACGGCAGGTCCTCTGGTCCTCCGGAGTCGTTCGGTGTCGATCCAAGTCTCAGCCACCGCACCAGCTCCACGCGAGCGCTTCTCCGTCCACGTGGGCCGCGAGCTCCCGCGGGTCGCCAGGTCGAGGGGGGCGGGCGATCGCCGGAAGGAGGCAGGGCCAGGCTGGAAAGGAAGGCCATGATGCGAACGGTGATGTTTGGACCTGGATGCGAAGGGTGTTTGATGAACCTCACTTGCCATAGATGTGCTCAGGTTGGTTACGTGGCTATTGGATGCTATTGAAGCTTTTATTTTAGGCTTCACTCCTGTGACTTCAGTAGGAGATTGATGATTCTTGTCCTCTTTGCCCTTCATGATCCATCACTCTGCACTTGATTTGCTGTATGACTCCGAAGTCTGCCTGCTGATTCCTGCTGCTCTTATTTGTTCATTGAGATTGAGATCTACTCTATGAAATGGTTTCTCCAGTCACGGGCTTCAAGCGCAAATCAGTAGGCACAGTGGACTTTCAGGACGCCAACGCACCAAGCTGAGGACGTCATGATTGGAAGTCCCAACACGGAGGTTACATGACGTTTGGGTGTATCCCATTCCCTGGGCCCAGTCAATGATGATGGTTAGTAAAGGCCTCTCAAAAATTGTGATACTTTTTTGACTGTTACAGGTCATGGGAAACACACAAGGGCATACACCTGGCTGTGAGGTGAGGAAAACAACAACGTTGTACTGTAGGAATGCCACGGAGCTTTGCGCTTTGCGAGTCTTCGCCAGGGTCACGTTGGTCGACTCTCTATATATATATATATATGTGTGTGTGTTTTTTTGTAGCACACATGTTTGAATGATTTTTTTTTTGCAAATATACATGCACCATCATGTACCTTACATATGCCGAAATGGCACCTAGTCACGCCCACTCTTTAAGGAACCACGGGTTCAAACTGCTTTAAGTCTTCAGAACACCCACTCGGACAGGTGACCCTCCTCCTGCACCTTCCAGCAAATTCGCGAAACAAAGACTCGGCTGCAAATTCATGCACCACTGTGCAGTCTCGGCCACTTCAGGTTTTGCACAAAGCCACTGATAGACTTGAGGTTGCTTTGCCCTCTTATGATACTCTTATGCAAGTGATGCCGTTGAAGGTCATCACCTTCTCTCAATCTGATCTGAAAAGGATCGGCAGCTTCCTGCAGCTGGTTCCCAGGTGCAAGTTGCTAAGTCCATGTGGAGGGAGACGGAGTGGGAGCAGGCACTCAAAAGCACCAAAAAACTCTCAAAAAACATCTAAAAACAGTAGTTCCTGACGTCGAAAAGGTCCGCACCACTGAAGTTCTTCAACTTCCGGATCTTCCTCCATGGATCAATTCTTGGCCTGTTATCTCCAAGAATGAAGGGATAGTACATAGTATATAAATACACACTCTGAAGCTATGTCGACTATGTCTGTAGACTACGGTCATGCATGTACATGTTATATAGCTTCCGGACACATGCCGGGTGAAGGATCAGTGTGGACAAAGACCCCCTGAAACGACGGATGAGGCAAAGCCTCTGCGACCTACTGCGCTTCCTCCGCTTCCAAACGCTGCAGCGCCTCAGCCTGCGCTGCCAGGACTTCGTCCTGTTCGCGCCAGCGCTGAGCCCAGCACCTCGCCTCGGCGAAGGCCTTCAAAGCTTGGGTGCGGCCCAGCGCAGATCGCAGGACCCCCAAAAGCTGCGACGCAGCCTCGGGACCAAAGGGACAATGGCGAAACGCTGACCGAAGGGAAACACCACACAAACAAAAGCGTCTCCCTTACTGCTGAAATCTGCTGAAGGAAGAACTTCAAACAAGAACTGCACATATCGTCATTCTCAGGGCATCCCGGCATCCCATCAGCATAAACAGTGCTTTGTGTATGTCAGGGTTGAATTGGAGGTCATGACTTTCTGACCAGCCCAGCAGTGACAAATGGTTTCACGTTGGCGTGACCAAATCTCAACTTCGTAGAGGGATCCCACTTTTGAAGAAACCTCAAAAGAGTTGCCGGCAGCGCTTGGATCTCGTCAAACTATGAATCTTTCAAGATTTGCAGGGTGGCCATCTCCCCTAGGCCCTAGGTCATAGGATTCAAATGGGTTCTCAAGATGTCTAAAGTCTTGGAACATCCGGCACCATTGTGGATGCTTGGACTAGCAAGATCTAGCACCCCAATCTCCATTGTAAATATGTATCATATGATTTACGTCTCCAGGGCCCTATGCCTATACCTTGCTAGCCCACCAACCTCCAGAAATCCAGGTCATTGCCGCATCTGAATTCATACATTGGTCAGGACTGGGGATGCCCAATCACTTCGAAGTGGTTGCGGGTTCCAAGCAGTTTCACCAACAGCCTGGCTTCCGTCTTCCGCTCTTTTTCCGGAACAGTGATGTTGAAAGCTGAGCACTTGGTGACTGAAAATCCCCTCACACTCAAGTCATACGGTGGGTGGGTGGAAAGAATCCTGCACCATCTTTAACAAATAATACTACAAACCCTCGTGCTCCCTAATTATATAACATTGCCAGGTTGAAACCATCCTCAACAAAACAAAGTTGAATGGAACACATCCTGCACCACCTCAAGCATCCATCAGCACAACATTGATATGGGGGTGCGGGGTGAGGACATGTTTCTTTTTGGGGGGGGTGTACAGTTGCTGGTGCATGATTTCTTCCATCACAGTACCAGTATGATCCAAACCTCCCAACATTTTGGCAGGATGGCCTCCCATGCCATCAAAGGCTCTCTGCGGACTTGCGCATCACCATGCAGTAAAAGAGGTGCCACGCTCTGGCAAAGGCGCTCCTCATCGTCCGGCAGCTGATCTTGCAATGATGTCCTGAGGGTGCCCCATCTAGATGCCAATCCATGTACAGTGGCTTCAGTAGATGGCACAATCCCCCAAGGTGGTTCACATGGACCCTCATCTCAAGAACATCTTGAGGTCTGGGTCATCTACGGTCAAGTATATAGCTTTTATATAAGCGAAGTATTTGTAGGCCACCACTGGGTATTGGATTGGCCTTGATGCCACCAACAACCAAATTGGTATGATATTTGCATGGTCATATAGGTCATCTGCTCCACGAACCACGTCGCAAGCGGGTGCGTTCACATGGACCCAGGGGGCCGTGCCGACCGGCTGCTACAGCAAGCGGAACAGCACCGGGCTTATGGAGCTGTGCCCGTCACTATGGGATATGGTATATAAATGTTGAGCATGCCGGGCAACCAGAATTCGCTTGGGAATGTAAAAATGGTTAACATGTTTATATTACGAAATGCATTACTGTCCGGTTCCAACAACAAACATGCACCATGTCCACAAAGACCATTTTGTGAGCAACATGGTCTGCACAGTGAGCTGAGCACAGGGTGTTCCATGACCATCAGCCAAATGTCAAGGACAGCAAAACGATGCTGGATGAATGATCTTCCAATCCCTGCAGGCATACCGCTTGCCAAGCTCGAGGATCCTGCGAGAAGAATGTATCGCTCATGCGTGTGAGCCGAAGAACGGTTAGAGGCTGAGGGCATGGTGAGTTTGACCTATATGGCCGGTCGCTTGTTTTTGGGGGTGGCCGTTTTGTTTTATTGGCGTTGATAGGTTTGGACATTGGACACTCTCAACATAGCTGAAGACTATCCAAAAAATGTGGCGACATGGTTAGTGCTAGTGAGGGGGGGGCCTATTGTGCTTGCAGGTGCCCAAGTTCCTGAAATTCACGACCGCTGTTTACAAAATTGGTCATCGCAGGGTAGATCCTGCAGGAAGGGGACATGGAGGGAACCATTCACTATGTTGGTCGACACTATACTCTAATATATCTAATCGTTTATTGTCTGGTTAAATGCATATAGCAAGCAGAGACCCAGGGCTTTCACATGCTTTCACCCAAAACACTTTGGACCTCACCATCTATTTTCTGCATGATCTCCACCCGACTACGACAGCCGGAATACTCCTAGCACTCAACTCAACATACTGGTGATGACAGAGGGTCACTCGTTCCAGCTTCCACCGTGCGAACGACGCGGAGAAGGACGGCATAGCCAGTTCTCTACCCAGTTCTCGGGAGAAGGACGGCATAGCCAGTTCTCTACCCAGTTCTCGGGATAAAGCCTCGTATACTGTTTTTCATGACGGGGTCTGTCGGTCTGTCGGTCATGACTGGGTTTGCCCCTCTCGCACTCCCAAAGCAAAGGCTGAAAGACCCTACAAGAACAACAACAGGATTCAGGATACAAGGTCTTCCAACAGAGTTCTAGGGCAGGCCTTCCAACGTTTTGAAACGCTCCGGCCTGCATTTGACACACCCCTGTTTTTGGACCCTGCCAGGTCTGCTGAATCACCCATCTCCCCGGAAGCACAAACCAAGGATTAAGCTGATGAAGCTCACTTCCAGTGCTCGAAACCAAAGGGTGCCTCCCTTGAAACGAAGGCGCTGGTATATGATAGTACCTACACTGCATGTACCTGCTTTGCTGATCGTATAGTGATAGTGTCTATATAATGCATGTTTGCATGGACATCTTCTTGACCATGTCTTGAAGCTACTCTCCCCCATCTCTCCCCGTTCTGCATGTCTGTCTGTGTCCGAAGATATCGGCCTAGCATGATCCGACCCTCAGCGAAACATTTGAAACATCGGCTGGTGCGTATGGGCTGATAGGCAGCCGTTTTGCCCCTTGAAACCCCATGCCATGAGCTGATCGGGGCCCAGAGTTCCGAAAAGCATCAAGGCAAAACCCATGCAAAACCGAACTGGGCTTCCAAAGCTCCTCCAGCTTCAGCAACGATGTGATCGCTGCACACCGCAGCTGCTCGTCCGCTGTCCGCAACTCCGTTCCTCAGGTCGTGCATCGGTCGTGCAGATCATCGACCGGAGCCTCAGAGCCGAAGGGACGCCGAGACCTCTCAGAATCCCGGGACTGGAACTGGTAGGCTACATGTCCGCTCCATGGGTCTCACTGGTTGGAGGTGTGGATCTAGTTGTCTATCACAGTAATATGGCATAATGTATCATAATGTCTAGTTCACTATAGGAAGAAGAAAGAAACTCTAGGAAAGAAAATATGTTTTCTAAAGGCCCCTATCAAAAGCTTTTTTGCCCTCCCTCCGAGTGTCTCAGCAGCTCCAGCACTTCCGGCGCCGAGCTCCGTGAGCGCCCGAGCTCCGCAAGCGCCGTGGCGCGGAGGTCATTGCTGTTGCCCGGGGCGGCCCAGCGGAGGAGGAATGGAAGGTTGGCAGCCTGGAGCTCACCCAGAAGCTGCAAGCAGAAGCAGCGGGTGCTGGACACCTGAGTGCGGGTGATGAACACGAATCATACGAATCATTGGGGGCAACAAAGTATCTGGGCAGCTTGGCATATTGGCTTTTGCTTCCAGTGCAAGGCCGAACTGAGGTCTGACCCCGGATCCAAGTGCCTTTTTTTGCCAATCTCTGTGTGACCATGTTTTACGAGGTTTTGGGAAAGCAGCTGACTGTGCATCTGCATCCGTCTTAAACCGGGAGGAAAACGTCAAAGACCCTGGGGAAGCATTGCTTCGGAAGCCACAAATCCATCCACAGGGCCACAGGGGGAGTGGATTTAATCGCGCTTGAACAGTGATGCGAAACAAAAGTGCATGCAAGAAGTGAATCCCTCCCGGAGACACAACGCTCTGCCCAAAGAACATGGTTTTTGCTATGCCTCTGCCCTTTTTTTGTGCTTTGTATTAGTTTCACTCTTTACTGTATGGCGCTGCACTTTGCAGTCTTCTATGCGTACATCCGGTTGCCTCGTCATTCTAGTGTAGAGCGACACAAGCATACACAAACTAGTTCTGAACCATGTAGAAGCCTGCTCTGTGCCGTTAAACAACGCAAGAACAGCAATGTTCTGAGCAAAAGAGACATGCAAACCACTAAATTCATTAGCTATGTGATAATATATGATATTACTATATTATACATGACCAATCATGCCCATATGTTAAGTACTTTCTGGGCCCCTCTGCGATCGATCAGAGCGTTCAAGCTCCTTCCTGGGCCTCCAAGCCATTTCTTCCTCGACACATCGCTCCAGAGTCGCATGGGCTCCGGCAGGCCACAGCGAAGCCATTTGGAGAAACACCTACGACACGACACGACGGGCGCAGCTTCGAAATGCCTTCTCGCGCGGCGTAAGGCGTAAGGGCATTTCGAAGGATTTCCCATGGTGCACCGTGCGAGAACTGACAAGAACACCAGCGGCAAAAATTTTTTGCCCCATCGCTTCTCGGCCAAAATTATTTGGAGGGGACATGCCAGCTAAGCAACCTCGCACCGTTGGCTCTCGGAGAGGTTGCTGCCTCCTTGCAACCATTCCTGATCAGTGGGACTGGCTTCTCGAAGCCACTGGCGATGACCAACCAAAGATCACCTGCTGAGAGTTGAGAGTCGTGGAACGCGGGGTAAACAAAAGAAGTAAGGCTACAGGATCCATGTCTGAATGGGGGAAATGGGTTCGTCAGTTTTGACTACACATCAACACATCATCACCTTCCTTTCAACACATCATGATGCCTTATCGGTGAGGGATTCAAATCCAAACAGGACCCAAACACACCAAAAGAAACCTTCTGTCGAGATCTCTGTTTTCACCACGGAAAACCAAAAACAAGAACATGCATGGAATCAAGACGTGTAGTGACTCTCCACTCTGCTCCTAGCGGTTCTTTCCATCACTGACCCCGTTCTCTTATCCGTTCTTTCCAACAAGCTCCTAAAACATCCAAAAACATCCAAAAACTAAAGAACAGAACAACAGTTTAAGGAAAAAACCGAAATGATCAATTACTTTACTTCGAAATTCCCCACCCTCAAAGAATTGGTTTTCACAAGAGAAAAGCGGTTCGGCGCGAAAAGGATTCTTTATTGAAAACAAAGCCACACATCGAGTACTTACTTGTGAGGTTTCTGAACTTCGATATTTTAATGCCTGGCAACCCCGCATCCCTGCCAAGTCAACTTGTGGTGGATATGCTGTGGAACTGGTACTTGGGAGCACTCTGGTGAATGTGCTGGTGTAAAGGCTACGCTGGGCTACTCGGGGCCACTCTGGTGGATGTGCTGTGTAAGGGCTACTCTGGGCCACTGTGGGCCACTCTGGTGGATGTGCTGTGTTCTTTGGGTTGCTCTGAGCTACGCTGGGACCACTCTGGTGGATGTGCAGAAGTAGCGAGTCTACTGAAGTCCAAAGTTCTTAAAATCTAACAGCCCCACAGTCCTACGGGTGGGGAAAAAACTGCTTTGATAAGTACATTACAAGTCTACAACTATCCTGCGATCTCTTTGGTAAATGTACTGTGGAGAAGCTAAGTTGCGCTACTAAAAACTGTGGTTGCTGTGGACAAGCTAAGTTGAACTACTTAGAAATCAGTTTGTGAATGTGCTGTGGAAGAGCTAGGCAGCTAGGTTTAGCTACTCAGGGATCAGTTTGGTGAATGTGGTGTGAATACTCAGAGGTCATTTTGGTGAATGTGCTGTGGAAGTGCTACGTTGAATTACTCAGGGATTACTTTGGTGAACAGGGATCAGTTTGGCGAGCGTGCTGTGAAAGAGCCACTTTGGGCTACTCAGAGGTCACCTTGGTGAACGTGCTGTGGAAAAGCTAGCTTGAATACTCAGGGATCACTCTGGGGAACGTGCTGTGGAAGAGCTACTTTGGGCTACTCCGGGATCTCTTTGGTGAACATGCTGTGGAGGTGCTGCATTGAACTACTCAGGGATCACTTTGGTGAGTGTGCTATGGAAGAACTGCTTTGGGCTACTCTGGGATTACTTTGGCGAGTGTGGTGTGGAAGAGCTAAGTTGGGCTAGTCAGGGATTCCTTTGGTGAATGTGCTGTGAAAAAGCTACTTTGGGCTTCTCAAGGATTACTTTGGTCAACGTGCTGTGGAAGATCTAAGTTGGGCTACTC
>CAXAMN010003592.1:300553-321263 GCA_963970005.1 Durusdinium trenchii | reverse complement strand
AAGTTGCGCTACTCAGGGATCACTTTGGCCAGTGTGCTGTGGAAGAGTTAAGTTGCGCTACTCAGGGATCACTTTGGCCAGTGTGCTGTGGAAGAGCTAAGTTGCGCTACTCAGGGGTCACTTTGGCCAGTGTGCTGTGGAAGAGCTAAGTTGGGCTACCGGGCGTACTGAAGTCCAAAGTTCTAAAAATCTAACAACCCCACAGTCCTACGGGTGGGGAAAAATGAAACACACACACAGAGAAGTCACACAAGGAAACTGATACTCTTCAAACTACTTTGATTCGTTGGACTAAGTAAGTAGTATGGAAACGATTGCTGGCTACTGATGCCACTGTATTTCAATCTACACAATGCAAATTGTTTATCCTTCATCTTCTTATTCCAAGGACATATGTTGATGAACGGCCGACCTGCCCTGCATCATTTTGGATGAACACGCTGATTTCGCTGTACGCATGGACCCAAAACTCTGTCCAAGTTCATGACTTCGCACTGACTCGGGCAATGCACTCGTCCTCAGACCATCTTGGACAATATGCTTTTGACATGGACATGGGGAAACGCATGGAAAAAGCAAAAGCATGCACCGTATAAACCTGTACTGTAAGACACCTAAACTTTGGCTAAATGTTACATAGTTACATGTTCTGATTGCTTTTTAAATATCCATCAAATGCATCCCCCTGTGACTTAGCCAGGGTAGGTTGTGCTAAGCATTCTGTAGCTGTAGTTGTAAAGTTATAACACAATAAGTGGTTTCCCAAAGGCAGAAGCCAGAATCACAAAGTGGTAAACACCAAGTCTCTACACAAGATGCCACGCACAAGGGCATTTGGGGGACAGGGACACACTCTACAAAATGGGATTGCTTTAACAAAAGCAGAAGCAGTCCATTTATACCAGTTTTGCAGGTCAGGTAGAATGCAAATTGGCAAATAAAAAAACATGACGACCCATTTTGTAGAGCCAGCTAAAACTGAACACAATGAAACTATTTTGGAAAGGGAGACAGCAGAAACGTCACATGTCATACCACTACACAATGGCAAACGGAGCAAACTAGCAGAACCAGCACAAAATAGCAATTTCACGAGCTTCAGCACTGGTTATATAACAGACCATTCTTGGCCATTCTTGGCAAGTTTACCATTTTCCAGTGTGTCATTTTGCCGGTCTTGTGCGCATACCTTTTCTTGACCTTCCCTCCCCGCTCAAAGAAAACACCACAACAATCCTGCATCCCGCCAGACCCTCCTGCACAACTTTCTCTACAAAATGCAAACTTTTCTTCAAGATGCAAACCGGCGAGTATTTGTCTACAGAATCACAAGTCTGCAAATCAGGATACTCTGTATTCTGGGTGCGCTCAAATTTCCGCTCTACAAAATGCCAAAACTGGAAATGCAGGATAAGGTTTTCTTAAATATGCCTTATTCCAGTGGTCATTATGCAGTGAAAACCTGCAGGAAGATTCGCATCTATTGAATAAATTGTTGTACTGTACTACAGTCACAATCCAAATCATCAATCCAAGATAACGACATATCAGCTGCTGGTGTCCTACGTGGCAACCTGTGAATCATTTGGCCGTATTTGTCGGTTACACGAGAAGAGCCGTATGATACGTATGGGCATGAACCTTTCTATTTTAGCGAACTAGTTTTGACAAAACAAATGGAAACGTAAAACATTTTAAATTATTGAAACATTTCATTTGGGCTCTGCTTCAATGGGCTGCTGAAGTGCTCCGTTGCGGCAGTGACCAACTTCGCAAACGGATGGCCACCCTACAGTTGGGTATATACCAACCCTTTCCTTGTTTTCCACATGACGGGATCCACACATCATCTCCCCTGAGATCCCCCAGGAATATGAGAGGATGCTTGTGTTTGGAACATGTTTGTAGGGTGCAACCACCTCGTGACGACCTCGTTCCGTGCCCCATGCGCTACCAAACCCGCCACGCGCAGCCCTCGGCGCCTCGCGGCTCGTCAGCGGCGGCAGCGAAGGAACGCCGCAAGGCCTCCAGGGCGACCACGTCGCCGGTGTCACGCAGCCGTCGAGCCTGGCGGTTTTTGGGACTCAGCCCGGAATGGGCCGGTCCAAAAGGAACTCGATCCAAAATCCGAAAAGTCTCAAGCGCTGCCCAGTGACCAAGACCATCTGAGACCGCACCAGGAGTGGCTGCGCGGCAGAGCTCGCCATCGAGCTCGCCGCATCCAGCACTGCAGCCACAGGGCCAGCGCCTTCAGTAGCAACCCGGCGGCTCGCCTGCGCAAGGTAGCCTGGATGGGTTGAGTGGCGGCTTGTTGGAAATACGCTGCAAGCATATGGACCCTTCAAGCAGTGGCATCAGCAGATTGTTGAAGACAAACATGTTAACGAATTGACGAATTGACGTTGGGGACAATTGATCTGTAGCACAGGAGGCTTTTCATTGTCTTAAGGGCCGCAGCAAAGTGTAGAGACAATCGAACGATACCACACACTTCCAACAATCAACTGCCGCCGTTTAACGTTTAACAAGGAGGGTGAAGGACATGTTTCCCCCAACAGGTGAGGAATGGTAGGGACAACACATATTATATATATATATTGGTTTGTGGAATGGTAACGAATGACAACGGTATATATTCAAATTGCTCAACAAGGTTGTTGGATGTTGTTGGCGTCACTATAACTCCCATGCAAATCATGGTCATCAAATGAGGACTCAGTTTGTATCCTTTGCCATGTATTGTAGTTGCTCTCCAAGGGTGCTGGGATTTCCACCTGCACCTGGGCCTGGTCTCCTTGATGAAGCTGTCGCACACAGTTGATGTATCGTCTATCTGGGAAGGTTATGGAAGGTTGATGTACTGTTTGGGGTGGTTTTGGAAAGGTGCCCCAAGGGGGCGCAATGGTTTCCAACTGATGATCGGAAGCTTTTTGACCATCCAAGTGGCCAGAGAGCTCACGAAGCACACCATCCACTGGCCAACAGGAGCCAATCACCCTTACCACATCCTCAAAGCTTGAATGCGGCAGGGGCATTGAACCAGGAGCCTACCATCTGCGTCACCTTCTTGAGCGGTGCACTTGCACTCAATCATTCAAGGATTCTCTTTTCTAGGTGCCTTGAATGGGTGCACTCAGCCGTCTTGAGGTGGGGGTACACTCGACTCACTCGACCTTCTTGAGGTGGCGCACAATGCCCTAGATCCATGCCGGTGACACTCGAATGAAGAGCTGGAGCCAATCAATCAAGTTATTGGCATTGGAAGCAAAAATGCTGTGTCCCTTCCCAGTTGGGCTTTCAAACACCACCAAATTAAACATGGTAAGTAGTTCTCTCAGTCCTGTCTCTTTTGGAACCCCAACTCATGAAGAATTCCTTGACGCCCGGCCGATGGAGCATCTCAACCCCTCCCATATCCCACCGTTCACCCGGAGCCTCACAGCCGTGATCACATGGCGGCTGCCGGCGTTGGAGCTCGTGGCGTAGGGCCTCAAAGACCTGTCTCAGCTCAGTTTTTGAAGACCTCAAATTCTCTGCTGAGAGAGGATGTCCTTTGCTCTTGGCAAGGCCTGGGCCCTGGAGGCCCTGAATGCTTTGATGTCAGTGTCAGTTCTATGTTCCCCTCAACACATAGAAGCAACACAAAACAACACCAAAGTGAAATAGAAACACAAAAATCAGCAACACAGAAACAGCAGCCCCCTTCCATGGAAAAAACGCACACACGCACACTTGAGATGAGTGGTCCGCCGAGCGTGGTTTTCAGAAAATGCGCGGTGAGCATTAGCACTTTATGTGAATACTTAGCGCTTGACGTGCAGAACCGTAAAAATGAAAAGTCCAGTCAACAGAAAGGTTTAACAACTCGCATTAGCACTTTACCAATTGTTAAACATTGCAGGTACGTCCAGCTGGCCAAGCTGGATATCCCATTTCACTGGTAGCTTCATCGGATACAGTCCCAGTGAAATGCTGTGTCCCCCTGCGTCTGTACATGAACTCAAGCGGTATAGAGTAGAGTAGAGTAGGTTAGTTCCCCTTGGAACGGGTTTTGACACACACAAAAGGCCGAACCGGCGCTGCTAGGACAATTCTATGCAAGTTGAAGGCAATGAGATCTGCTCGCTCTTTTTCTCTCTGTAGGGCCGCAACGCTGTAGCACCATGTGCGTTTTTTCGTGTTTTTGTTTTTTTCCATTTTCTTTTTACCAGGGGGGGTGGAGGGATGTTCGGGCGTGCGTTGACTAAACGAGCCTGGATGTCACCTAACAAGCCTGAAGAAAAGAACCAGAAAAACGAAAAAGCAAGGAAAGAAGAGAAAGGTGCATGGGGTCCGGGGGGGCAGGGCGTGCGTTGACTAAACGAGCCTGGAGGTCACCTAACAAGCCTGAAGGAAGGAACAAGACAAACGAAAAGGCAAGAAAAGAAAAGAAACAGTGCAGGGTGTGGAATGGTCTTGCGAGCAATCGGCACGGGCCCATAGGCACTGGCCGGGAAGCCGAAGTCGGCGCATAGAAGGTGATTACTTAGCAGAACCTAAGAGTACTTTGCAGTCTAATTAAAACTTGGAAAGCTTCCGGGGTGAAACAAATTCAGTCAGCTCTGCGGCTTAGTTCAGAGTGGATTTCAGTAAGCTCTGCAGCGGTCCTTCACGAGCACCGTGTGAAACATTTCCGTCAATCACACTTCGAGCATCAAATTCAGCAGAAAGATTCAGCAGAAAAATTCAGTCAATTCTCCTGCGATAAGGAGGGGAAATCAATGCAGTAACGGCGCCCCGTAGGGTTCACACAGCTTACCACAGTGGGAAGAAGCTGCGAATCACACTTGAGATGAGTGCTCCGCCGAGATACTTAGCGCTTGACGTGCAGAACCGTAAAAAGTGAAAAGTCCAGTCAACAGAAAGGTTTAACAACTCGCATTAGCACTTTACCAATTGTTAAACATTGCAGGTACGTCCAGCTGGCCAAGCTGGATATCCCATTTCACTGGTAGCTTCCCACTTCACTGGTAGCTTCATCGGACACAGTCCCAGTGAAATGCTGTGTCCCCCTGCGTCTGTACATGAACTCAAGCGGTATAGAGTAGAGTAGAGTAGGTTAGTTCCCCTTGGAACGGGGTTGGCTGTTAGCCCTGCAAGCCCTCTTGTCTTCTACCGCCAGTGCTGAACAGAATGAAGCCATGGGCCCCGTGTGACAAGGAGGCGGTCTGGGGACACCGATGGTGTCAGCATGCAGGCATCTTCCGTTCACGGTCCAAACGGGTTCTGAAAGCAAACACGAAAACAAGGGGATTACAGTGAGGCTACGTAGTAACCAACCGTCAATGTGGCTTCAACAAGGATCAGAATTGACATTTTGTAAGTCTACGGTGCACAGCTCCCAGCAGGACTAATACTTTGGGTGTCGACCAATGGCCAGTTCCGATACTGCGAAAGCCTGATAACCTCACCAGAGGAATTCGTTGCAAGTGAATGCTCTGCACTTCATCGTTTGTAGAGCGCCCCAAATCGGCCAAATCAGAGCCTAAGCGGTCTCCATCTTTCCCCGATTGCTGCCAACATCAGTGATGGGACGCGACGGGTGATGCGATGTGGCCTCCCTCACTAAGAGTAGACTCTTGACCAATAAAACAATACACAACGGGGCTTTATTAATCAAGAGTCGAGTATGAAGTCTGGTCCCGCCTGCGGCTTGCAATCTGAAGAGACCTCCTGCAGGCCCCTGGCTAGCTCCACTAGGTATGTCCTCAGCTGGAGCTGCAATACCTAATCAAACAGACTGACCTAGTGGTACGGCCGGGTCCATTGCCTTATTGGCCAAATGGTCGTTTTGTTGTTTTTTTCCTCAGGATTTGGACCATTTCTGCCGCACACATGCGTGCCATCCCCTTCCTGGATCAAACTCGACGACCGTCTGCACCTGACACTGGCTATTGAAGCATATCGAATTACTCCAACAGTACTTACAGCTCGACCAGCGCCGAGATGTAGACTGAAGATCCTTTCGGTTTCAACGAGGACGATCGAGGGCCTCGGAGGCAGCTACTGTAGCAGCTAGCAAGGATTGGATTCTCTTTGGGTGTTCCTCCAGGTGTTCCTGGGTCACCTCCGCCGTGGACGCTTTCAGCTGTTTCTCTGCCGAGTCACCCGTGCATGGACTCTAAGTGCTTGACCAGCGCCTGGCCCCCGTGTCGTGCAGTATCGCCGGGTTCTCGCCAATGATCAAAGAATGCCTGATATTTTCTATCACTACTGGGTACAGTGTTGTCTTGATGGCCATAGGCTTTGGTGTGGTGCAGGACCAACTTGTATGCTTTCCAATACGTTCCATCTTCATCACCATCATCGCCCTCATCCTGATCATTGATTCTACCGACGGGGTGGTGTCAATTGCGTCCCCTGCCCAAATGAAGTTTAAACATGTCGATCTTGGCTTGCTTCTCTTACTTGTCATGTGGAAAACAACAGCCGCTACTGCAAATGAATTGACACATATTGACACGATGTCCTCGTTCATCAAAAACCCACTTTGGTCGTGCATTAAATACCCACTTTGGCACACCCTAACCAAACATGTAAACGTAGCCTGCATTCAGGACTCATTGACAGGTGACATGTTTTTCTATGTTCCTCTTATGGGCATCTCTTGCAATCTCTGCTGCAAAATGCTGCAAGACCCATGTTGCAAGCGTAAACCCACCCAAATGCTGAAACCCTCCGAAATCAACTCAATCCATTTATACAGCCAGCTGCTCGAGTCTTCCAGTGACATACAATAACACATAGACTAGAGGTCCCCAGATAAACATACAAGATGTGTATATGATTGTATATGTGTTTCTTTAATGTTTTTTGAACCTTTGTCATCGGCACTTTTGACCATCACTCATGCCTGGTTTTAAAGGTGTCGGACATTCTGAACTCCTAGCGCTTCAAAGCGTGTCCAATGGAGACCTACGGGTTGTTTATTGAATCTATTGGTCCATCAGTCAGCCCATTGCATTCTGAGTTTAGTGAACTGATTGAGCCCATGAAGGCTCCACAATCCATCTCTGACCTTCGTGAGCTCTTCATTGGTGCCGACGAACGTCACACTCCGCGCCAGGCGCGCAAGCGCTGCAGGAGAGGAGTCATCGCACGTGAGGCGCGTCAGCAAAACGTCACGAACCGCATCTGGCGCACGACGGCAAACCTCGCAGCAACTCTGCTCTTGGCTTCGCACTCTGGGAAAGATTCTCCAAACACCCATACACCAATACACCCTCGAACCGACGTATGGAACGTGCCTCACTCAATCCAAAAGCCGAGCGACGATGGCTAAGGCCTCGTTCAACTGAGACTCCTGATCCCTCCGCAAACTGGGCTGAAGCAGCCGCCTCGTTGTGCGGAATCCGCACCGGTTTGATCCCGGTCGGTTGTTTCCAGTCCCACTTGACCAGGTCGCCTGTGCGAATTAAACTAATTAATGAAATAACCAAGTCACTTCCGATTGAAACGCTGCCCTTTTGATTCCTTTTGATTTCTTGTCAAGGAAAGCGCAACATCAGGCCAGTTTAGTTTTTAAGTGTTGTGAAGTTAAGTTGTTGACCGGCGACCCAAATGCTGATTCCATATTGTACTTGCACCGATTGTGTGAGGAACATCTGCCCCAAAAAAAACAGCAAGGTTTGCAGGACCCGTTCTGAAGCCCTGTCAGTCGAAAACAATCGAATACATCTCTTCCTCTCAACATCCTTCCAGTGATTCTGGTCTATTTATCTGCTCTTCAGCTGCTCCAGGACCCTTTAGCTGCCACCCATTTCCCTTCTGCCGCTTCGCGGCTGAACCAAAACCTCGACACAGGGCGACCACGACTCCTCGCCCTCAATGAGGGCGGTGAAGGCGCTCAAGGCCGAGCTCTGCTCCTCGGTGTTGAATACGGTCCACCGGTCCGTGCAGGGCGGTCGGAAGACCAAAACACGACAATGCCCCAGCAAAAAAACTCCAAAAAACATCATCATGATTTCTCCAGAATTTGAATGTCAAATCTACCCATCAAACATCGTGGCAGGCCCCAAACGCTCCATGCAGTCCAGAAAAAGTAATTGACTGTTGATTGATGACCGCCCGGTATGGAGACGCATTCTGGTACGTGGGGGGTTATATATGGAAAATCTACCTGGACCGCCAAAGTGGTCTAAATAGCATGGCGACTTTCAGATTTGTGGACACTTTGGTCCAAGTGCCTAAGAATTGTGGACACTTCAGCTGGAAGCTGGCGACTTTCGGTGATACCTGTTTAAACATGTTGAAACCAAGGTGCCCCCTCATGATTGAAGTTCATCGAGATAGGGGCCTCATGAGTTCACCCTACACCTTCACAAACCATCCACGTCCATCCGCCCGTGCTTCCCTATAATCATACTGAAATTAAACCGTCTCTGATGGAAGAAAGAGCTAGTCACCAGTCTTTAACCTGATTCAGCGTGTTTCACTTCTTGTGAAGTCGTGGGCAACACTGAAGCTGAAGCTTGATTGAGGTTGGTGAAGTCTGTTACATGTTTTTACAGGATACGGAACTATGATGAACTATGTTGTGTGATGTTGTTTGCCTATCTGGCTGATGATGACCACCCCAAAGAAATCCAAAGGGAAAGGTGATCAGTCTGATTTCGACCTGCCTGCAGCAGCCAACACACATTTCATGGAACCAAGGCACAGGTTGAGAGCCTTCCGCCAACACAAATGCTAACCATTCAAAAGCCTCGCCATGGCCCACGGCTCCCTTTGGGAATAGGAGCGCGAGCACCTGACACCAACTCACCAATCTAATGCCAAAAAAAAGGGCTCTCAAACCCCAATGAAAGGGTGCAATCATGGAAGTCAGCGTCTTGCCGCCCAATACATATATATATATATAGATATAGATATATAGTATATCTGTATACTGGTAACGTGTAAATGCGCAAAATGCTAACTGTCTCATGTTTCCTCTACGTGAGTAGTTCACAGGGAGCCTCCCGCTTCGCAGGTAGGGCTGGAGAGTGACACAAGTAGTAGTCGGCCTTTGAGACTCACCGGCCGGAGAAAGGGATCCAAAGCGTGGCTCACTTGTGGCCGCCTGTACGAGGCATCTGAACATGAACTGGATCCAATCGGAATGATGGCTGATGGCACCTGCACTTCGACAATAACTGCCCCATAGTTGCCCAAATTGACATCCAGCATTACATTAAGGTGTCGCAAGGTTTGACTTTATATAACAGGCACCGAAACAGAACAAAAGTGAACAAACATTGCTTGTCAACCAGTTCCAGTCTCATAGGTAAGCCTGTTGATCAATGACAGGTCCGGGTTTTGCATGCTTTGTGGGGCGTCCAAAAAGGCCCCAACGAAAACACACCACGTTCCGCCCCGGCACCTCGCTGGCGGGTCGCAGCCGTCGCGTCACCAGGCGTGGGCTCGTGGTCTCGTAGAGCCTCAGCTGCTGTGTCAGCACGGCCAGGAACTCCACCTGCACGTCGAACGAGCGGAGCAACCCGAAGGGAGGTGAGACTTCGCGGGCGGCCGACGGGTTGAACCCGAGCCGTTTCCAAACATCTGGAAACGCTGGTGATGCTTCCTTGCTTTCCTGTGGAGGAAGGGGCAGGATCTTCAGAGCTCGCATTCAAATTGATTGGTCGATCAAGTTGTTCAAGGAGACCCCATCAGAAAATCATGTCCACTTGGTGCAAACTGGATTTAGTTCCAGTTCTGTTGTGTTCTAGGACGAGGTTTTAGGACGTTTTAGGCCATTTGTGCAGCGACAAAAGGCGCGGGTGTGACGTCGCGGAGAGACGTAGCCAGCACCAAAAAACACCCATGCGAAGGAGCTGTCCGAGGGCACAATTCCACCTGTTCCGGCCTGAAGTTCCTCCTGCGGCTCGCAGCCCGTGGCCGCAATGGCCTCTTGGGCCAAAGAGGCGAGCTCCTCCGGCATGCTTGGGAGGGTGAACAGCGAAACCAAGTGCTTTGGACTTCCACGCCCCTGACCCATAGGTCCAAAATCCAATAACTTTACTGGAGTTTGACATATTGTTTATAAAATAAAATAAGTATTCAGGAAGTAGCAAACGTGGGAAACTCCACGTTCTTGGATAGGCAAAGTTTTCGGGAGTGTATTTGTCTCGATTTGTCTACTCCAGGCAGCTGGCTTGGCCATCTTTGCCTGACATTGGGTGTTCTTCGCCGTTGGACACCCACAGTGGAAGTGGAAGTGACTTGAAGTGGGGGCGGCCTGGCGCCGCGAGGCGGAAGAAACGATGCAACCACAGGATCAACGAGATTCGCCATGCGCGTCGTGCTGGCCTCCTCTTCAAAGAGCACTGGTCCCGCAGTGCGAATCGTACGCACAGGGCTGGTGCCCCCTGGGCTGGTGCAACCGCGGGCGAAAATGGCGCCCAGTGAAGACCAGTTCTCTGAGGTGTTTGGCAGTTGCAGGTCTTGCATAAGCAGTTGTCAAAAAGCTTGGGCCTATTCCACTGCCACTTCTCTGTTTTTTGGCATCTTCTTGGTGAGGTTGATTCCTCCAAAAACTTGAAGAGCTCATGTATTCCACGTGCATGGTGGGAACAATATGGCATGATGGGGACAGGTCACCACTTGTTCGGTCTTGCACGGTCCCCATGGCTGGCCCAAACAACTGATGGCCGGACTTCCGCGCCGGTGCAGCAATTCCGAGTCTCAACACTTCAACTTTAGAAGACCTCAATTTTCATCAAATGTCCATCCAACTCCTCAAATCAACTTCAAGCAGCCCAAGATCCTCAAGGCTTTCAACGCCTCAAGCCGTTCATCTTCGTACGACTTGGTCTCTAGCACATGCCACACCGGCGCCAGGTCCACCTCAGGGCAGGGAGGGGCAGCAGCACTGTCCGTACAGGCTGTCCAAGCGAATCACTGCAATTGCAACGTCATCCCTGCCTCTGACTTCAAAATTTCAACACCCGCAACACCCTCCGGCAGGATACCTTTACCAAAATTGAGATCACAGGATGTCACAGGCCGTCTCTAAATGCGGGGGATTTGCAACGGATGATGGCGCTCCTATTCGGTTCGTTCCATGGCCATGGCTGGTTTTCGGGCTCTTCCCCTCATGAGGTCTCACATCTGCACATCTGCGTTTGGTCCCAGCCACCAAGAGAGAGACTTGTGTTTCACAAGAGTCTTCTTCTCCTGCACCGACGTTGCGACAAAAGGGCCAGCTGAACAACGGGATGAGTGACTGCGGCCCTGTGAACATCTAAACTTTTACCACACGATAACACCTTCGGAGGGCGGGCTCAACTCATTCACAGGATCCAATGAGATTTGGATCAAGCGTCTAGGTATCAAGCGTTGATTGACTCGTGATTGCTATCCACAGTCAACTCTGGATGACTCTATACCACAGGGTATCACAGGGTATCCAGAGTTGATTGACTTCCGCGAGTCTTGGATCAAGCGTCGCAGTGTATGCAGTGTGGCCCAATCATTTTGCACAGGACTTCACACACACACACAGCAGTTTGCTGATCATGGACCTGAACTTCTGAACTATGACACGCATGACTACATAACACATGTGACATTCCTTAAATGTACGAACATGGAATTGGAGAAGCCACCGTTCACAAATCTCCCCGTATCTCCCGGTGCTTTCAGAACAAACGGAGTCACAAATCACATCGTCCCACACATCGGCTCATCGTCCCACATCGCTCGACCTCTCCTCACTTCCGTCCCACCGGCACACCGTTTTCGAATTCTTCAGTCTGTATGTGACTTGAAGCAGCGAAATGTCGGTGCCTGTCTCTGAAACCCTCTCTCTCGAGGACGTTAAACGTGAGCCTTGTAGTGCCTTGAGCTCGAGGAAATCATCCAACTCCATTTGCTCCTCGAGGCCATGGAGCTGTGTGGCGGTGAAGAGCTGTGTGTTCTTCTGTCTTTCTTTATTTCTGTCTTTCGTATCTAGCATTATCTATCTATCGATCTATAATCTTAATCTTCATCTGTCTGCATATCCTGAGGATTATGAAGAGTTCATGCACGTGTTCATGCAACTTTTAAACCAAGCATGTACGCGGAGTGTGTCATCAAATGTAAATAGAAATAACTAAATAGCCGACTATAAATTGAGGTCAGGTCTTGGTTAGTTAAGTGGGGAGAATATTAAACAGTACTGTAAAAATGTCTTCACATCCTGAATACATAGTTTAGCGGGTGGGGACAAAACGGTTGTTTTCTTTTTAACGCGCCAGGTGCTTTCTTAAGTTGTTAAGGTCTGCTTTGTTGATTGCTTTACGGTTCTATTGTTCAGCTATTGTGTCCCTTCCAGGTCCTTGCTTAACCTCTTCTGAGGTCTGCTTGATTCCTGGAACACTGACCTGCAAAACCGTTCTCAAAAGTCCTAATTGAACCTCATCGAACGCATTGCTCCAAACAATGTTTCAATGAGGTAGCACACAAGCCCAATGGAAGTGAATCATACATGAATTATTATGAATTGTTTTGAGTCTTGAGGGTGAGATGAACGTGCCAACTTGAAGCTCTGGGAAGAATATCTGAGCTTAGATTTCTATTGTTCTACATTTGCTGCCCTCTAAGATCCTTGCTTAATCTCTTCTGGGTTTTTCTTGTTTCTTGGACAGCCTTTTTCAAAAACCATTGAAGTCAAGATCAGTTTAAATCATTGCTCCAGCCCTTTTTTTCAAGGAGGTAGTACACAACCCCACGGGAAGTGAAATATGAATTGAATGCGCCAACTTGGAGCCCTGGGCAAAGTCTCTGAGCTTCAGCTTAGTTTCTTATTGTTCTGCTATTGCTGCCCCTGAAAATCCTTGACTACCTCTTCTGAGGCTACAATTTCTACTGCTACTACTACTACTACTGCTACTACTACTACTACTGCTACTCCTACTCCTACTGCTACGGCTACCGCTACCGCTGCCGCTACTGCTACTGCTACTGCTAGGCCGGCTGCTACTACTAATACTCTTACAGCTGCTAATTCCCAAATGGTTTTGGATAGATAGACTCTCCCTCGATCGAAGGGGACCGTGTTTACTTTTAAGACCCAACATTATATTGTATATAACAAAGTTGACATCGAAATGGCATGGTTTGCTTACTCACACCCTGCCCCACATCTGCCCACATCTGGCTCCTCATGCTGACCGGAGTTGGTCCAGAGGCGATAAAAGTGGTACAACTTCATGGCCAGCCGCGCCCACTCTCCCAAAATCATCTTCAAGTCCGATGATGTGCCCAGCGGCGTTAGGTTCCGGCCTCACGGATGAAGGTCTAATCAGACTGTGACACATTCATCATTCATCAGTGTTCTTCGATCTTGAGACAGGCACAAGTCAGAAGGCCAACATAGGCCACCATGTTCCTCAGAAATTTAGACCATCTCATCTCTCATCCATCTCGCAGGTATATAAACCAGTGTTTGGAATGAAGGACATCCCAGGTTCCTGCCATCAAACCTGACGCTCTGTATGCTCTGTATAGGTGGATGCATCATTTCATCCCCAACCCTAAAAGCAACTATTTGGGTACATCGTCATCATTCGCCAGCGTCCTATCAAACTGTCTGCTCGCCCGAACGGACCGTGCTTTGCGCCGCGTGACCGAGCCATGCAAGGTCCACCGCGCGCTTTTGCGCCAGGGACATCTGTCGCTCGGAGACCTCCCCGCGCAGCGCCGCCCAGGGCCATCCGGCCAGGGCCTGAGTGTTCACGGTCGACACGGTGGGAGCCGGTCCAAACCGGAACGCGAAGCAAACGGGATGATTTTGACTTGTTTATACACAGTATATATACAGTATATTGTTTTGTTCTGCAAGAAGGATTGCAAATATGTTGCATGAGAACTATGTTGCAAGGTAATAGAGCCCTAGAAACTTATGCGCGGGTGAAAGAAAGCTAGCGGACAGCGAGTCAGCGGCTGGTTGGAATGGCAATGTAGTGTGCAGCAACTGTTCCTAAAAGGATGTGAACCGTCGATGTGCCCCGAAGCATCCTTCCCAAGTCTGTTGACCAAGACCATCGGGACCAGTGGCAGACCATGGAACACCCGCCCCACTTGAACTTATTGCGGGGCGTGAAGTTGTTAAGTTGCCAGATCAGGGCCGGACGTCCGTTTCTGGCTGCAACGGGCGGCTCCAGCTGCAAACGTGCGATTGCGTGCAAAAGCTGCTGGTGAACGATGCCCTGCAAGAGTTTTCTAGGAGCTTTCGTGTGAAACGAAAGGATATCGCAAAACTTGCGAAAAACACATCTTCCGTGGCCGGCTCCCCCGGGCCCGCCCGAAACTCATCCGTGGCGAGTGTCGGCTCGAAACTTCTCCGCCATCCCTGAAGCAATCTTCCGAAGATACTCCCATTCCTGGCCCAGGGACCAGAATTCAACGAGGCCACGCATGGTTTGGGGCGGCGGTCACTGGGCACGGTGAAAAAAGAGTTGGGAGTCTTGAGGAGCAGTGATATCCATAGGCTCGGTTCTGCTCAGGGTGGCTTGACGCGCTTGAATTTGGATGGTGTGCTCTTGCTTCGTAAAGCCAGGGGAGATGATTCAAACAACTGCACGAAGGAAAACAAATCATGGAAGATCGGGTTGGCAAACTGTTCCACACCAACAAACCAAACTCAAAACATGCGCCAACGACTCTGAAATCTCGGCCCAACTGGTCAATCCGCGTGCCCCGCTCCTCTTGATTGCGAAGTCTGGTGACACCTTTCAGGCATGGGCTCTCCTTGATGATGTCCATGACCAGTGCCAACACCTCCTGCAGCCGAGTTCAGCTACGGGGCCCTGGTGGGAACTCAGGCATGGCCCAACACACAGACACTAATCAGGCCCCCCCCGGGCAACCAAGAAGTTGAGAAAACTTACTTCTGGAGGGTGTGGAACGGGGTGTGACATGGACTGGAATTTATATACAACGCCTTGCTTTTATTTTGGAACATCGTAAGCTCAACATATCAAGTCATGTTTCTTAGTTGTTTACTGTAATCGATTTTCCTTGTGGATAAAGACTTCAAACGTGGATCAACTAGACACCCACACATTCTTCATCTCCGGCTCGTCCAAAACGCACATGTGACACCCCAGCCCTTCCTGCAAACCCTGCGGTGGATGACGCACTGCCATAAGCTCATGCAAGCGGTGCCGGTACAAGAGGTCGACCAACTGCTGCATCCTACAAAACAAGGAACAACCTCTGACAACAAATACCTACAACATCCTACAACCCATCTGACACGTGCTTTGATACCTTAGCTTGGCTTGTTGGCACTTTATAGAGCTAAGCTGACTGAGGTTGTAGGTTCATAACCGAATAAACATTAATAAACCATGATAATCCAGGTTTACTTGCAGGCTCTTGACTTCTCGAAACTTGCCGTTCAGAACTCTGAGTTGAGGTCACTAAGTCCCCAAACAGCTCAGTCTCCCTGGTGGATTCTAAATAGGTAAAACCTAGTAATTAATTGTTCGCAGATCGAAACGCTGCGGACTGAAAAGCAAAACAGCTCCTTAGACATCCTTAGATGTATACATAGTAGACGGGAGGTCATCGCTCAGGACGGGCAAACGATTCGCCCAAGGAGACTGGGACATCCAAAAGCTGGTTGAGTAAACGGCTTGAACAAAATCTTCCAGAAGCCAGCAAGTCGCTTCGTGTTTCGTAGCCGAACTGCAGCAAAACCATGTGCAGTACGGCCTCTGGGTCTGGGTTTAGATCCTTTTCACCGCAAGCAAGTTGCTCCCCCTGTGATACCAAACGCATCACAGTGGTCCATCGCAAGGCTGTCTTCGGTGCATGCCCGGCCAGCGCCCAAGTTGGGTGACGCGGGCCCAGCGGCATTGAACTGCCACTTGGGGGTTTTGGAGGAATCCTCCAGTGGGTGGCTTTGGAGGCCAAGACCCAACTGAGAGATCAAAACTCTGGGAGCCTCACTCCACGCGGCCTTTCCACGCTCACACCACAATCGTCTCGTTGCCGCAGCTCGCCTTTTGAAGGGAGATCTGCTCGAAGAAACCAGCGACCTTTGCCTTGACAATCACCACATCCTGGTCGGAGCAGTACCTGGGTTTCTCAGCGTTTCTCAGCTGGAGAATGCGGTGGTTGTCATAGGTTCAGTATGTACAAATGGCAGGTAGAAATAGACTCTTCACCTCTCTCAGAATAAGTTGTCTTTGGCTTTAGTGCAGGGTGCACATATGGTCTATCCTTTGGGCATGCTCCCCCACACAAGATGGACACGAGGCATCACGAGGCGGCCTCAATCATGTCCTTTTCGGCCATCATGGCTCATCCGATGATGATTCTTTGGGATCGAACCCGTTCGAACCGCTGGGTGTGTATTGAAATAGGGAGACCTCCCCGGCAACGACCGGAAGGGCCAGGGAAAATAGACCAGTCCACCCAGCCAGGCCAGCGGGTCTCCCTCTTCAAATCTTGTTAGAATCATTGGCCCAAACGGGTTTCTGGACTCGTGGTGCGAGTCCAGAAGTAGGCACGCTTGACTTTGCTTGATCTGGATGGCCATTTTGAGGTGACGAAGGTACTCAGGTAATCTCAGGTACCAAGACCCACCGGTGGCCTCCTTTCACGTGCAAGCATTCATCAAGAGCACAAGGATGCGTAGAAAAGTGAGCACAAACAAGTAGGCACTTCATGTCCGTCCGATGGGGAGGCTCTGCCCCCATGCCAGCTGAACATGGGGAAAAACCCTTCACGAAGGTGCCTTACACACATTGATTGCATTCAATTGTGTTGGAGAACTGTGGCATAGACCTCCTTGAGGAACTATAGAAATGGATGGCATGGCCCCTGAGAAGACTTTTATTTTCTACACTCATCAACGGGGAATATTCCACTTTAGACAACAAACAATCAGCATGCATCACCTGTTCCGAAACGGTTCATCCCATCTTGCGAGGCACTTCACGTCTGAAAGCTTGAGCAGTTTGGGGCAGCAGTCGCTCAAATCCGTGGAGATTTCCTCGCAGCAAGAGACCAGTGACCAGTCTCCGGTGCAAACCAATCCAGCATCTAGGCTTAGGGAGGCAACAAGTGAAACAAAGGAGCATACAGGTCCCAAAGTCCCAAAGTCCGATGCATTTGAGTTTGCCTCGGTGGG
This sequence comes from Durusdinium trenchii, assembly GCA_963970005.1. NCBI lineage: Eukaryota > Dinophyceae > Suessiales > Symbiodiniaceae > Durusdinium > Durusdinium trenchii. The sequence goes on along the minus strand of CAXAMN010003592.1, from coordinate 304,120 downwards.
GGGGAGGCCAGTGGTTGTTCTCGCTGCGTCGATCCGAACCTGGCGGCACCTGGCGAGATGCTGCAGGGCAGGGCATGCTGCTGGACACCGATAATGACACATAGACCATCATAGACGATCAAGAAATGAAACATTGCGGGTCATCTGGCTGACAAGTTGAATTTGTGCCACCATGCAATTGCCAGTGCACACTATGCAAATTGCCCGTGTCTATAGGCTATAGGACCATATTGTGTTTTCCTCCGGCTTCAGCTGATCGTATGAGTCTTTGATAGTCTTTGGAACTAACTGTTCACTGCTGATGACTGTTTCTTGGCGGAGTGAACTTGAGTGAACCGAACATGATCTCATCAAGTGGACCCCCTGACAACCAACTAAATCCTCGAAGCGAACGTGAAAAACAGTGTCTGTTTCCTAGCCAGTGTGCGACTCGTTCAGGGAAAACATTGGGAGTTCAACGAATCTTCTTAAGGTAGATGTGAACAAACCACAAAACAAAAGTGACCGCGCACACAACTATACTGAGTAACTAGCAGATAGAATATTGAGCCGGAATCCCCGGACCTTGGAAAAAAATTCCGGACCTCGTAGACAGGCAGAATGTCCAAGAGATAGAATATTAATATTCTATCTGTTGGGGGCCTGCAGGATTTCATATATATATATATATAGCAAAATAGTTGGCAACATCATGTGTTGGTATGTTTTATGCTTTTGGTTGATGTGGCGTTGATAAGTATGTGGGCTGTTGAACATTTATGAAGATTCTATCTATGGCCCTCGGCCATAACGGATCGAGGGATGACTGGTGCGCACAATCGCAGCGATGGCAGGAACACATAAAGGTGAGAGCATCCGTATTTTATCTAATCTTCAAAGCAAAGGAGCAAGTAACAACTTGACGGTTTTCTGGTACTGTGGTTGCTTGGGGATAGTCATATATGTAGTTTAATATTCTATCTCTTTGATTTCCCTGCACATATGCAAACGTTTTGCTCCCTCTATCTCAAGGACCTTGGATAGAAAAACTCAACATCAGCATATATCAGCATCCTTGCATGCGTTAGTGCTGGCCATGGCAAAGGCTTCTGCTGTGCAGGAGTTTCAAAAGCATTGCTACGTGTCATTGGATTCCACAAAGCGCAAGCTGGAATACTCTGACTATGGAGGGAAGACCCAAGCATTAGAGGTAGCCAATCATTTCCTTACAAGGGGTAAGGCCATCATGATTGAGTTCGATATGCTGCGGGGAAGCCCTCTCGAACGAAAGGAGTGGATAATCAAACATTTTGGGGAGGATGCCTTGCAAGTACGCAAAAGCCTTGCTGTTCAGCGTTCAATGCTAGTCTATCGTCTTTGCAGCCGCCAAGTGCCATCATTCGAAGCAGCTATGATGCAGGTTGCTGTGAGATCTACGCCAGGTTTGACAAAGAAAGATGCACTTGTCCTGACCTACGAGCGAGAAACAGACCGTTTCAAGGCTATCATGAGCGGGGGTAGTGACAATATGTCCAAGACATTCGCAGACATCAAAGCTGCCAGGGACTGGCTACTTAATATTGGAAAGAGCTCAGAGGCCAGGGAAGTCTGAAAAAGATGGTTTGTTCTATTGTCTAACATTTTGCTTATGAGTTTCTTTTGAAAATACTGTAGCAATCAACAGATAGAATATTCCCAACCACTCTGGATCGTTCCCCAGGCTGGCATTCTGGCAACGTCAATGCATAATGCAGAGAAAGCCGGCAAGTCCATGGTAGCTACAGAAAAAGCACTTGACAGCATTTCCAAGGACAGCGAGGAAGTATTCATGGAAGCTATGGGCAAGCAAAAACCACCTGATGAAACGGATATGAAACTAGTGGATGTGACTCACACTATGTTTGCGAAAGCTGAACAAGAATCTCTTCCTGAAAGCACCATTAGCATCTACAAGGGCCTCATAGCGAACCTGATGTCATGGGGGCGAAAAACCTATGATGGAAAGCTTTGTGGGATCATGGCTGGTGATGGGGAGTCGGTCACCGATTGTGTGGTTTGCACTGACTTTGACAAGTGCATCCAGTCCGATACTCTTTCATCAAGAATGGATGACCTTGGTGTTCATCCAATGGGTCTTGTAGTTTGGATCAAAGGGAAAGAACCATCAATCGAGCAGTTCAGCCCTTTGTTGCAAGCATTAGAGTCACCGTTCGACCCTATCATATTGATGGTCATGTCTGGCGGAAATGACCCATGTATCTGGGAAGTATCCATTTCACAGGATGGTGATGTGAAGTATCAGAGATGCAGTGGTGCCAAGTCGGAGTCGGGAAGGAAGAAAAAAGAAAAGTACCGTGTTGTTGACTTCCAAGCTTTGGGCAAGAATACCACCAACAACATGTCCGATGTATTGGCATCATTGTTGAAAAAGTCTGTCAAGGAGAAGGTAACTGGTAAAGTCAAGAAAGTCTCGGGTGATGACAAACATGAACTAGAAGTGCAGTTCACTCCGGCCGATGGTTACTGTTTCTGGCATTCTATTTTGGGCTGCTTGGACTTCGACAACTGGAAGGCTGTACCAAGGAAGGACAGTGGATATTCAGTCAACAGCAGGCTTGTCAAGGAGGAGGAAGACAAAGCCCGTGCATTGGCTACCATGGTCATGGCGACTGCAACTAAGAATGGTGCTGACACGGCCAGGATTGCTGATATCAGCAAAACAGGATGCGTTGAAGTGGTGGACGTTCAATGGCTAGTATGTGCACTGAAGATGAACATTCGGTGCACCATATCTGACGAGGTAGGGGCTGTAGACAGTGGTTGTGATGTTGCAGATATTTATACATGAAATGTGAACACGCAGTATATCATATGAGTTTCCTTTTTAAGGGTCTTCAAAATCAACAAATAGAATATTGCAGCCAGCCAGCATCGCTGGCATGCAAAGCAAATATGGTTTCTAATTGGTGAAAGGCTGCGTGCCAGCCCTGCTGGCATGCAACGATACCTGCGAATGTGTGTATACCTATGTATACAGTATATATATATACAGGTGTACACACATATATATATATATATACAGTATATACAAATGATTGGTGGCACAGTAGTCATGTCACCCTGCTAGGCCTATGACATCTGCAAGCGTGAGCTCCCACAGTGCCCTCCAAAAGATGCAGTGTATTGTGGCCACGGCAGCCAGGACCAACATTATGTTCATGTGTACTTCCTTTATCAGGCAAACCCAGAGACTGGCCAAAAATACGGACACTGGAATTTCCTCATGCCTCCAGGAAGAGGACAGAAACAAACCAAAACACTTCTGTGGGTCAGCGCCAATCCACCAGAAAGACACTTGACGCGAGAAAACGTGAGATCATTTTTTGCAAACTCTCATGGGCGACACCAAAACCAGCCAGAAGAAGTGGCTCAGCCAAGTACACAAACAGCAGCAGAGCAACGGCACCCACAGGCAGAAGTTGTTGAACCACCGTTACCACCACCAAATGAGCCACCTCCCAATGATGAAGATGGAGCAACACGCAATCAAGAGCAGAACACAGCAGGATCATCACCAGAACCACCTAT
>CAXAMN010003592.1:287975-300543 GCA_963970005.1 Durusdinium trenchii | reverse complement strand
AAGCACCGTTGCCACCACCAGATGAGCCACCTCCCAATGATGAAGATCAAGAGCAGAACGAAGCAACATTATCACCAGCACCACGTAGCAAAGCAACATTCCAAGAGCCAGCGCCCAGAGCTGATCAGCCACAACAGGCAGAAGAGGCTCAGCAGCAGCGACAAGCTGGGTCAGAAGAAGCAATCGCATCACCCATGCTCAAGAAACAGCGAACAAGTAGCAGCGACCACTTTTGCGAATCGAAAGAAATGAGTTCATCAGCAAGCATCCATGCAGACACTTGGTCCGACACTAGGAGCAACTCCCAGCAGTTTTCTGATGATGGTGAATACAGCATGATGGCAAGGATCGTGGATAGAATCAGGCGCTTTCAACCAAGTTCCAACCATGATGATGAATCTTCCGATGACCTTGAAGATGAAGAGATCCAACCACCAGAGAAGAACCAGCCTTCCGATACGAACCCACCACAGGAAGATGTAACTACAGCCCATGATGACACAAATGCAAGTATGTACGTGCTTCAACTGTCAAAACTCTACATTGATGCCGTCTTTGGAGATATGCCAACAACACGTCAAGTTGTTATGTGCTGGAGCAACAAGAAGGCAATAGGACAGGTTGCTTTTGCTGCAGCAACATGCACATCAGAGGTACATGGCAAAGTTGAAGTCCTAGCACAACATCGGGTTGACACCTTTGGAGAACTCAGAAGTTTTGATTGTTTTCAACAAGCTCCAAAACAAGTCAAAGATTTGTGGAGAAACCGGTTGGTACAAGAGAAGAAGCCGACATGGATTTGGAACCTGGTTGGAGTGGAACATTTTGCAAGACCAAAGAGAGTCACTGGCCGAGTAGCAAACAGCCGATGCTGGCAAGTTAGTTTGAAGCGCATTGTGTCAGAGGGTGAGCTCTCTATTCCCAAATGTGATCTCAAGGAGACTGCCATGCACTTCATTAACCGTCTTGGTGAAGATGACTTGCAAAGATTGGAAGCAACCATGAAGTCCCTTCATAATTCTACGATCAGAATTGGAACATCATGCTCCGGCACTGACATCGCAGTGAGTGTGACCAAGGCAACCATTTTTTCACTTGCTCAACACTTCAATGCATCATGCCACGGTGTCCAGCATGTTTTTCTATGTCTATTCCATATGTGGGTGTTCTTGTTTGAGAACGATTGATATTTATTTATATATACACGTTATCTAATCATGTTTGGTCTTTGTTTCAGTTCTTATTGAAACAATACAAAAATCAACAGATAGAATATTCAGACAATCCTCCATCCATTCATCACAGCAAGGTAAACGTGGGTGTGCGACATGTCTTCTCAGTTGAGATTGAGGACTTCAAGCGTGAGTTTATCAAATCAGCACATACGCCTCCAGGAAACAAACCAGAGTTTTGTTTGTTCGATGATGTGGCCATACTGGAAAAAGACACTGCTTTCTGCTACACTTGCAACCGGGAACACGAGACCGCATTGGATGTTGATGTGTACTTTGTTGGACCATCCTGCAAGAATATCAGCTACGAGAACCCAAGGGCAAAGGAGTTTGCATCGTGCTACACCAGCGGTGATGGCTGCTCCGGTGCTACTTATCAGCTGGGGTTCAGGCATGCAGTTCGGGTCACTTGTCCAGCGGTGGCATTCTTTGAAAACACAAAGGGAGTGGCGGACCGGGTGAAAGACGTCAATGGTCAGAAGCAGCGCCCACGTATAGAGGTGCACTGGCTGCAAACAATTGACAGTTTCAATTGGTTTTGGGGAAATAACAGATAGAATATATACCTGGATATTTACTTATATATATATTTTATATATATGTGTATACATGTGTAGACAATTGTTTTTGCGCATGATTGTCCCTGCACAGGTGGTAGAAGATGATCTGAAGGACCTAGGATATGTCTTCTCTTGGCAGAAACTCGATGCACAAGCCTTTCTTCTACGACAAAGACGGACGCGAGTGTGGGGAACAGCTGACTTGATGAACGAATCAGACCCATGTCTTTTTCATGACCGCATGAAGAAAACAATAGAGAGCATGTCTGGCACTGAGCACTTGAAGTATGAGGAAGTCTTTGATGTCAACATGCCGAAACAACGGCTTACCAACAAACTACAGCAGCAGAAGTTGAAGAAAGCAATTGAAAGGTGCAGGATGCGCGACACTGACTGCAGTGAAGCACCGGATGTGTTCATTGACACGGCCACTGGACACGATCGAGACGTTGAGTTTGCTGAGCATGTATCAACATGCGTAAGGCCTACACACCATGTGTACTCAAATTATTTGGAGAGATGCTTGAGCGTACGCGAACTTTGGAACTGTCAGGATTTATTTGCTACTGCATTCTGCAACCCTCAAGCTGTGGATGATATCATGCAGAATCCGAATCAAGCGCAAGACTTGGCAGGCCAGGGTGTATGATGGGTTCAAAACAGGTTGTTTAAAAGATATGATATACATGACAATACATATATACATACCATAGTTGTATGCGGTTTGCATGCAACTGCTCAACAAATAGAATATTGATAGATACAACAATGAAGTGATGATGGTCATCTGATGTGCCAGCATTGCTGGCTGTCAGTGCATTAACAGCCATGTGCATATAGAACACCGCTACGCTATTCACATGCATATATAATACATTATATATAGGCATACATATATATATATATATATGGATTCTTGCAACAGCTTGGCAGGCAACAGCTTTGCAAGTACCGTGGCCCAAGCAAACCTCATTGCTTCGTTGGTCAATGCCTATGGATGGACCACAATCAGGAAAGGCAATACAGCAGCTGAACACCAAAATGCTGGAAACAATCCCAGCGATGGTTTCTATCCAGCAGAATTTGGCCTCAAGAGGTCGTATCAGCAACCAGTTGGGGGTGAGCAAGCACAAGAGCGACAGCCCAAGAGGCTTAAGCCAGACAGCAGCACCAGTCACAAGAGGAAAGCTGACACATCCGATCCAATCGAAGCCAACGGCCAACCATGCCAACCACTCATGAAAAGGATGCGGGGAAAGCAACCAGATCCATTCCTTCAAGGCGTTGAGGATAGGATTACGAGGCTGATTGCTGGCAAGCCCAAGGCTTCAAAAAGAGGGAGAGGACGACCTGCTGGGAGCAAAAACCAAGAGAAGACAAAAACTGATCGGCAAGGGAAGAGCAACTGCCTTTCAGTATGGCAAAAGATGGAAATGATTCAGGAATATGAAAGGTTGAAAAGTCTAGGAACAATTACACACGTTGAATCTTTCATGCTCAAGAATGGCAAGATGAAGGGTGGCTACCAAGGATGTTTTTCCAAGACGAAGTGGCTTGGGAGCCGTGAAAAATACAAGTGGGATGCATTCATCAAACATTGTCCCAATTTATCGAAGAAGGTTCGGGAGGTGCCCAATTCACTGCTCGAGGTGTTGGGCGTTTCAGTGTCTAGCCTTCAGTTCAAGCATTATTTGTGCTATTCAAGCACTTTCTATTTTGACAGGGGTTTAGGATGTATGGGCATTTCATAATGGTGACAGTGTATGTACACATTGTACTCACATGGGAAATACAACCAAGGCTGGGAAATACAACCACGGAAAGTTCAAGGCTGATGGCACCACGCATTCCATACCATCTCCTTTAGCCATTGCATTTGAGAATCTTGTCATTGGACGACAGCTGCTTGGTGAAGAGAATGACTTCTTATTTGGTCAGAGCCTCCTCTTGGACTTGATTGAGATTTGGAACAACAACATCAAGCAGCTGAAGGAGGAGTTTGCTGCATCCATTGGGAGCCAGGTTCTTCAATCAATTGATGAAAACCCGTTGGTGCACCAGGAGGATCAGGATCACCACACAGAGGTCTCACAAGCTACCATGGACGCATTGAAAGACACACTGGATGAACTACAAACCATTGTCATTGCAAAAACACCCAGTGCTTTGAGGATCTTTGGATGATGTTTGCATTGATTTTTTGCTTGCAAAAGGATGCCCTGTGTATAATCCCTATGGTTCATATATATATATATATTATATATAGATACAATGAGAGACAAAAGCATAATTGTGTCAAAGTTTGGAATACAGTGTAAATATATATACAGTATACACAATATACAGTATATGTGTCTATTGAACACCTTTCAAAAACATTTGGTAAATCAACAGATAGAATATTCCAACATGTTCCTGCACCAGACAGCCCACCCGAGGATGCAAACCTATCGCTTGTGCCAGCGGGTGGGTTTGAGTAGCCATTGCAATGGTGCTCCAGGACGACACTTAGACTTTGACCATCCACAGGTTGAGGCAGTCAGAACATTCGTGGAGCACTGCCACGATACACATGGTATCAACAAGAGATTGATTCTGAATTTTGACCAGGTGTGGACGACGATGTATTCACATTCCAAACGTGTGCTGCACAAACCAGTTGAGTCTCTTGGCAACCACCCATCGCAACACAAACCTTCTATGAAGAAAATGATCCATTCTATTCGAGAAGCTTTGGCCATTGAGTCTGGTGAGGAATCACCCCCTGAGCCGGACCAGCCAGGATATACACCGCGACCAGTCGTTCTCAACGCTCAGGCAAATGTGAGTCCCATTGAGGGTTGGAGATTTCCTCGCACCACGACAACAATCAGCTGGAGTGATGGTGAGCTCGCAGCTGCATGGATCACTATCAAAGAAGGAAGTGCTCCAGACCATGTTGTCAAGCAGTTGAACAGCGAGTTGGCAGGTCTTTTGCATATCCACGTTCAGGATAGCAAGTCCCACATGTGGAATAGTTCCACCATGTTGCATTTTTTGGACTTCTTGACAGTGCAACTCAGAATGAAAAGGATGAAGGAGAACCTGACTCCAAAGGATGGACGTGCGCTCATACTATGCGACAAGGCATCAGTGCATGCCTGCCAAGCATTTGAGCCGCTTCGTCGAAGGTGGGAAAATGAAAACTGTGCATTGATTTGCCATGGAAGCAGCCTTGACACGGTCAAGATACCCCCTGGATGGGGGGCAGCAGGTGCACCTAATGATGGGTGGCACCAATGGTACCACCTTCTGAGACAATCCTACCAAAAGGTGGCATGCAACCAAGGGCGGCACATGAAGCTTCGTCAGGCTCTAGGTGATCTGGATTTGGCGGTGGACGGTTCAGTGCGCTTTTCGCTTCTTGGCATGTGATTTTTTAGTTGTTGTGTGCATATATATATATATAAATCCAAAACATATGATACATATGATGTATGTATATATGTATAACACATATGTTTAACATTTGGGAGAACATTTGGTTCCTTAGATGTTATATATATATATTTAAGGAGACTCCAAATCAAGAGATAGAATATTCCAGTGCATCCACGGAAACAGTTGAGGACCGATTTCGAAACCAGCATACGTTCTGATGCCTTTGCACTACAATCGCTCAAACACTATCAGGATGGAAAACTCATCATGTATTCATGGCTTTCCAGAGGGCTAGTCAAGCCGCAGGACCTAGCATCATGGAGGTTCGACGGTGATGAATCAGCAGTCGCTGACATCATGAAGAGGACACCTGGTGCAATGCGAGAGCTATTGTCACTTACCTCTTTGCCAGATGTTGGGGACGAGCGGGAGAAGCAACTGGTGGAACAAGCAGGGGAAACTCTTCTACCAGGTCGGGCATGACGAAAAGCAAAGAGCATGCATGCTATATGTAGGCATATATAGATATATAGATAGATAGATAGATAGATATATATATATAGATGCAAGTAATCAATCACATAGAACAAACTGTTGGACTTGCATATCAGCATATCCGCGACTGCTCAGGAGAAAGTGTGAGCCATTGGTGCGTCGTGGATTTGGGATCAGCCTCAAGCGACACCAAACCGATCCCATTGCCTGATTGGTTCAAGATTCCAGTGGACAGAACCATTTCCATTTGGAAAAAGGAAAGGGACGAGTGGGAGCTGAGAAGGGCAAAACGCTTTGCTTCCACAGGGTCCTACACGCTTACAAAGTCTGCTGAGGAAAAGTACCAGGCTAGGCTATGGTTTCATGTAGGTATATACATATGTGCATTAAACAAGGCGGTCTGCATGTCCAAACCAAACGCAAATGGTGTTGCATGAATATATATATATATATACATACATACAAGTCATTGCGTATGTAATCGTATGTATATAAGTGGGTGTATATTTGATGTGTAAAAGCATTTCTCCCTGACACAGGCTTGGCTTCATCATGCCAGCACCCGAAGAATTGTGCTCAACAAGGAACGTCAGAGCCAGGTGCTGAACCTCCACAACAAGAGCTCGAAGTTCATCAGGAGTAAATGCATTGTGTTGCATTTGGAGATGTCCGAAGACCCAGCAGCACTTAAAATGCGGGCTGGAAATGGCAAGGTCTTTCGGCTTGCGTTGATGCAGGGCCTGCAACCTTCGAAAGACATCCCAAAGGAGATCGACTTTCAACCAGGACATAAATAATGCATGAGTATTGAGTATTGAACAATGTTTTTCAGTAATATAGCATTCTCAAATGCACTTCTGCAATTCTTATTTAAATCCTGATCAGAATCAACAGATAGAATATTCAGTCTCAAGAGGTAAGGGTATGTGAGGTAAGGGTAAGGGTATTGCCAGCCAGCAATGCTCCCGCAACCCTAGGAGCTCAAGAAGTACAGGATGCTATTCAAGATAATGGTGAAGATGCAAACCCCGATGATGAAGGAGATGAGGATCACGATGAAAAACATCCAGCTGAGAAGGACTTCGAGATCAACGACAGCGAGGACATCATTCCCCAAGACCTAGATGGTTGGCATTGGGCATTCTCAGACTCTGAATCAGAGGCAGAAAACCAAGATGTTCATGACAAAACTGCGAAGAAAAGCACAGCTGATACCGAACATGCTGAGGAAACCCAGAAAGGCAAGGCATCAGGCATTCAGCGTCATCGAGTGGCTGAGGAACGGGAGGAGTACATTGAGTGTCTAGCGGCAGGCTTGTTGATCAAACCAGCTGGGTCTACGCTTGGGGTTCACCCCGGCTCTTGCACTTGGCGTGCTTCATACCCTGGGTCAAAGCATTACGGTAGATCATGGGGAACAAATCGCACCCCAAAGAAAGCTTTGCTAGAAGTTTTGAAGCTCATCTTGCAGGATCATGTCAATGCCAACAAAGGTGACAAACTGGCCAAAGGACAGCTGGCTAGGGTCACCAAAGCATGGACTGAAGCGTAGCCTATAGGCTATCCGAATTTGGAATGTGAAATGCAATTCATGAATAGTGATCTGTTTGCAGCTGCCATGCCAGTCCAATAATTCTACAATTCTGCTTTTATGAACTGACCACGCGTTGGAAGTAGTGTATCTAAAAACTTGTGTGTTCGGTTCAGATATTGTGTATATATATATTGTTAATCAGCATAGGCTTGGCAAGCAGCTCCACAGCTGGCAGAAACACAGATGCCTGGATATTCTATATCTGCCCACAACAAAATGTGGTTGCAGTGTCAATGCATGCCTCAGGGGACAGAAACGGTCGGGTGAACAAAGACAAAACCAAACTTCTTATGTGCGCAGGTATCTACAGTAATAGACGTATTTGATTGAAACAGTGGTAAAATCAACAGATAGAATATTCCCGACATTTGGTTATGAAAGAACATGTTGCTGGCTTTGGTTTCAAAGTGGTGTGTGGTGTGCCAGCTCTGCTGGCTGCCATGGTGGTGGTTCTGGGAAACTTAATTTCAGTTTGTTTGCTGATCGCAGTGACCGCGGATTCCATTTTGTGTGTTATCTGTTTCAGTGGTGTGCCAGCCCTGCTGGCTGCCCTGCCAGTGGTGTGCCAGCCCTGCTGGCTGCCATGTTTGTGGTTCTTGGCATCATGAATGTATGCACGCGGCCGTTCAACAAGTACTCAAAGAAACACACGTGTTTTTTACATATACATAGGGGATTTTTTGGAAAAACTGTGAAAATTCAATGTGTTTGGATAGTTTGCTGGTCTAATTGCTGATGATTGCTGATGATATACCCTTTCGGAGGATAGTAGTAAGCAGAAAAATCCCTGCCTACTGGCCGTCCGTGACTATACAGTATATACACATGTGAATGTATATACTAAAATTACATGCATTGTTCACACTCCCTCACAATACTGCAATGGTGCATTCACAAAAGTGGATACCTGCGCCATGGAACAAGAGGGAGCAGGAACTACGCAAGATCAAAGACAAGACTAGACGACAGGGTGGCCCGAAAGCAAGTAGGCGGAAGAGAACAAATAGAAGGGAAGAAAAGCGAAGTAACAGAAGATGAATGAGCACTAAAGAAATGAAGAGATGATATATGATGATTCAAAACATTAAGATGAAACAAAATGAGATGATGATGAGATGACACAATATATAATATATATATATATCTATATATATATACATTATGATTATGATACTATTATCACGTTATTACCAAATCTATTAATGTATATTCTGTTGCACTGTACTTCGGAGCCCAAACGGTAGTCCCGGTCGATTCTTTTTTATCCAGCGCCGGTCGAGCTCAAACGCTAGTCCCGGTAGTAAGAGCCGCCGAAGTGTGCGAAATCGCACGTCCCAACCTGGCATCAGGACAACCAATGCTCATACAAATGCAACACTTGAAAAACAAAACAAATTACCCACAGTTCAACTCATGTTGTTTTGTCGGTTATCAGATATAGTTGCACACCCAGTCGGAACAGGATCGACTTCGAACAACTCTCGGTCGTGGATCTCGTGCCTTGTGGAGTCTCTGCACGTTCAGCTGGAACAAGGGTCGACTTCGGACAACTTCCGGTCGTGGACCCAGGTCCTTCTAATCAGTTTGGTCACGACACTTTGCAATAGCCAATTCACAGCTTTTCGCCGATACTTGTAACTTCGTGGCTGGTGACTATATGTGGCATCGACATGCCGGCCTCCTGGAATTCCATTGCGTGGTGTCCACTTTCATTTGGTCCCACTTGTTGCCGCTCAACCTGTTCAAAAGACTCAATGTCTCTGGAAACGAAACTGGTCTTTCAGGTCAAATCACAACAAGCAAAGAATATCATTCAAGTCCAACAATCGAACAAAAAAAAGATGTCTATAGAGCTCTGTTTGCACAATTTTATCGGTTATCAGGTATATTCGCGCACCCAGTCGGAACAGGATCGACTTCGAACAACTCTCGGTCGTGGATCCCGTTCCTCATGGGGTCTCTGCACATTCAGTCGGAACAAGGGCCGACTTCGAACAACTTCCGGTCGTGGACCCAGGTCCTTCTAGCCAGTTTGGCCACGAATTCACAGCTTTTTGTCGACACTTTGGTCACGACGTTTCAAATTCCCAACGCCAGGCATGCTTGTGATGCTCCAAGGATCGCAGTGCATACAAGACATATGCTCGTCGCTTCCACGGTCTCAGGCTTGGACGCTGCTGGAGCACACAGTCAATGGCATCCTCGACACTGAGATCCCACCAGATCACCAGCCAGGCGCAAAGCGCGGCGGTACTGCGATTGATGCCTCCAAAGCAATGAAACAAAGGCGTAAACCTGATGTCGTGGTTCCAGTAGTAGGAGGCCACATCCCAAAGAACATGCATCAAATCTTTCCAGAAAGCTAAACATTCACCGGCAGACTGACGATGCTTCGCCAGCTCTGTATTTGGGTGGTTGACTGTGGGATCCTCGATGAACCACCAGATATGAGCGACGCCACAACGTTCAAAATAGGTGGGCAAATCTGACGGCGCGCCGCGCACCTGGATCTCGTTCCCACACAGGGTCACGACATGGGAGATCTTTGTCGTGTACTCCACCTCCACCGCTTCAATGTTGACAGCCGCTTTGACACTACCGAGGAAGATGGTATCCCCTCCCAAGGTAATGCAGCTGGCATCCAGTGGCCAGGCAGTGATATCTCCAAAATTGTAGTCATGACTGTGTGTCTTCCAGTCCAGCGGCTTCCATGGCAGGCGAGAGTATGCCGTTTGAATTTTCCGTTCACATGCATTTACCCAGCTCCGAACCTCGGAATTCCACGGTAGGAGGTCTGTCATGACGCAAAGCAGGGAATGGACGATCTAATAATTCGTCTTCAAAGCTGCGGATGACTTGCAACCATGAGAGCAATGCCGTCCCTGCGATGGCACAGCGTGTGTCCAGACAGCATCGCCACATACATAACTATCTATACGACTTAAATATCACAACAGTCATGGAGGCACAAGCAATTCCAGCCACAAAGACAAGTACAAAACACGACGACAAAACTTGCATGCATGAGTTCCACGACAATCTGTGTTTTGACGCAACCCCACCTCGCCCACAGGCATCATGCAGGCTCCAGCAAGGCATTTGAGTACATCGATCAGCCTGGCAAGCCTCAGAGCAGTTGGATAGCACAAAGACAAGATGCATACATTACAGTCTGCATATCCATGTCCGAGGGAAGTAAAGACACTTACTTCGGATGGGTTTCGGACAACTCCCGGTCACGCATCCAGCTTCTATTTCCCGGTCACGCATCCGCTGTCTGTTTCGAACACTACTAGATGGAGGGCTTATAGACAAACAGTCATGTACGAAGAACAACGGCATGGATATGCAGTCAAAACAACCAGCTACGCTACACGCAACCGTTCCAAGCATAGTCACCGATGGATGGACTTCGAACAACTTTCGGTCGTGCATCCATTCTACGGTGTTGGTCATCGATAGCGGCTGCTGGCATCACTCACAAAGTCTTTCAAGGAGCAGCCCATGCGCCCGACATTCTCTTCAACGGTGTTGGAGTCACCAAGTCGTCCGCTGGCCGCTTCTTCGAAACCGTGTGGATCTGGGTTCCCTCTGACCAGTGCCCAATGGCATCGCGCTCTTGGTCCAAAACCTGGGCTTGTTCACTGGTGCATGGAAAAGCCCTTTCTGCCAACAGAGTGACCTGTCCTTCCTTGCCGTCCCGCGTCAAGCGACCGACGAGTAGTCGAGGCTCCAGGTTGCCCATGTTGAAGATGTGACATTCTGCAATGCTGCAGACAGCTTCCACTCGGAACTTGCTACCATTGGGGTATGGGGTGACCTCCTCATGCACCATCAAGACATGCTGGTTTTCGCCCTGTCCAATCGGCTGGGGTGTCGGTTCGCTCCAAGCCTTTGCCACAATGCTGACATAGCTCGGATGAATTGGGGCATCGTTGACGATGATGCCCAAGCTGGAGTAACTCACATCTTGGTAGACGCACTTGATGGGATAAACACAGTTCACCAGCTGCTGCTGTCCGTGACTGAGAATTTTCCGCAGCGAGGGTCCGCAGCGAAGGTGATGATGATGATGATAATGATGATGATGGTGCATGTCGCCAGGCACGGTTTACACCACACGTTGTTTACGCCAGACGAAGTAACCATGGAAAAGTTTACACCAGACAAAGCCGACAAAGGTTTACACCAGAGAAGAGTTTACACCAGACATCGATTACACCAGACACCGTCTATACACCAGACACGGTTTACACCAGACGTCGTTTACACCAGACAAGGCCAACAAAGGTTTACACCAGAAAGAGTTTACAGCAGAGACAGTTTACACCAGACAGCGTTTACACCGGACACCGTTTACACCAGACAAAAAGGTCTTACCGCAGACGAGGTTTACACCAGACAAAACCGACAAAGGTTTACACCAGAAAGAGTTTACAGCAGAGACAGTTTACACCAGACAGCGTTTACACCAGACACCGTATACACCAGACGTCGTTTACACCAAACAAAGCCAACAAAGGTTTACACCAGAAAAAGTTTACACCATAGACAGTTTACACCAGACAGCGTTTACACCAGACACCGTTTACACCAGACATGGTTTACACCAGACATGGTGGAAACCATTGCAGCAGCAATTATAAGGCGATTAGCAACAAAAGATTGCAAAACACCACGTAACTACGCACTGAACGATGACACAGGAACACCTTCGAGCCAGAACTATAAGGCGAATAGCAACCAAAGCGTGTAAAACACCATGTAACTACGCACCGAACGATGACACAGGAACACCTTCGAGCCAGAACTATAAGGCGATTAGCAACCAAAGATTGCAAAACACCATGTAACTGCGCACCGCAAGCACAGAGAATAGCCTCCCAAAACCGGATCTCGACGTCCAAGCTCCAAAAATTGCGATTTCGAAGCGTTTTTTAAAAGAGATTTATAAGAAAAATGAAAGCGGCAAAACTTGGAAAAAAGTACGTTGGAAACCATTGCAGTAGCAATTATAAGGCGATTAGCAACCAAAGCTTGCAAAACACCACGTAACTGCGCACCAAACGATGACACAGGAACACCTTCGAGCCAGAACTATAAGGCGATTAGCAACCAAAGCTTGCAAAACACAATGTAACTACGCTCCGAGCGATGACACAGGAACACCTTCGAGCCAGAATTACAATGGGGGAACGCTCCGGGCACAGACCATGGAATCGCATTTCCCAACGAGTATGAAGTCCGCAGCGCACATTCGCGACATC
>CAXAMN010003592.1:174197-287965 GCA_963970005.1 Durusdinium trenchii | reverse complement strand
GGGCACAGACCATGAAATCGCATTTCCCAACGAGTATGAAGTCCACAGCACACATTGGAGACATCGTTGTGACCAGAATTACAATGGGGAAACGATCCGAGCACAAACCATGAAATCGCGGTTCCCAACGAGTATGACGTCCAGAGCGCGCATTGTAGAAAGTTCAGAGCTGACATTCACGACATCATTGCGACCAGAACTATAATGGGGGAACGATCCGGGCACAGACCGGGCACAGACCTTGGAATCGCATTTCCCAATGAGTATGCGGTCCGGACCGCACATTGGCGACATCCTTGTGACCAGAATTATAATGGTGCGCCCAGCCGCGCTCAGACAAAATGTACGTTTCACCACACGTTCGTGCACTCGACACGCACGATCTCCGCAGAGGGTTGCTCGAGGGCAAACGCGATTCGCGTCTCACCACACGCGCGCGCGATCGATGGCCACGATTCCACGAGAGGGTTGCGTTTCGTAAGACCTGCTCGCACCGCCCCGCCGCCTAAAGAGAAGAATAAAGAAGAAGTTGGGTAGGTGAAGTTGGGTAGGTGTCTTAAGGAAGATGTCTACACCTACCTATCTTCACCTACCTATCTTCACCTACCTATCTACACCTACCTACCTACACCTACCTGTCTATACCCACTTATCAATACCTACCTATCAATATCTACTTCTGATGTACTTTGATATTGTTGATCTGATACTTCTACTTCATATGTTATGTTGTGATGTGATATTATTTTATCACATGATATGAGATGATATGATCTGACATTGATGTGATGTGATATGATATTAAAACATGATATGATATGATGTGTTATGACATTGATGTGATGTGATATGATATTATAACCTGATATGATATAATATGATATGATATGAGATTAATAACCTATGAGGTGATGATTAGATGATGATGTTGTGAGGGTGAAGTAGGAGAAAGTTAGTAAAGAATATGAAGTAAGGAAGGTGAAGTAGGATAAAGAGAGTCAGGAAGAGAGAGTGGGGAAGATGAAGTAAGAGAAAGAGAGTAAGGAAGAGAGAGTGGGGAAGATGAAGTAAGAGAAAGAGATTAAGGAAGATGAAATAGGCAGCAGTGCTTAAGGAAAAACCCTTCGCAGGTGCTTTCGGGAAAAAACCAAAGAGAACGGAAAAGGAAGAACAAGAAACAAGATCAGGCCGATGCAGAATTGCTGTCAGCAGCAAAAGCTTGGATAGCTGAAGGTCAAGAAGAACAGGCGGAGTGCAACAATTCTGCTGCATCAGGGCATGGCTTGGACATGCACGACTGCTCGGGGACAGGAGCGTAGCTACGAAGAAACAAGTTGCTAACGTAGCATATGTGTATATATATATATGTGCTAGTTTCAATACAGTGCGTATGTATACAAATATATATATATGTAGAGGGAGAGACACAATTGGGTGTACAACCTCAGAATGAACCTTGCACCGCCAAGCTCCTTCAGGAAGTGACGGTCAGAATTGCAGCTGCAATGACAAGGAGAATGATGCCGATGACAACATGGACGGCAATGCAGAGAAGGACAACGACAATTGCGACAACTCGAACTTTGTCGTGAGTAAAAAGCAGATTAGCCGATGCAGTGTGCCAGCCTTGCTGGCTATTGCTTTGGAGGTTGGGTCCGGTGTTATGAATTAGGTTGAGTCTTCAACAGATAGAATATTGAAACAATATGATGAGTTTTCAGCATCTGGGAACAACAACATGAAAGTTCATGTGGAAAACAAACAACCTATGTTAACAACTTTCAAGGGTGTGATGAAACATATACAAGCCGATGCAGTGTGCCAGCCTTGCTGGCTATTGCTATTCCATAAACCTTATGAGTTGAATACTTGAACTTGGAATATTCTATCTGTTGGCCGTATTCTATCTCTTAGGGATCACCCCTGCTATGATTTTGAGATATTCTATCTGTTGAGCCGGTGTTTTGGAATATTCTATCTGCTAGTTACTTAGTATAGCCCTGTCGAGGATCTTGCCCATTCTTGGTGAAGGTCTTGCCAAGGCAATTGATCGTCTCAGCTCCAGAACCCTTCAAATCCATGGTGCCCTGGTTGTTGCTGAAAGTGTCCACTTTCACCTGGACCTGGCGACAATCTTGCGACACGGCGCCCGGTAAAGCCCAGGCAGGAACACCCTGTGTGAGGAATTGCGGAAGAGGACCTTCCCCAACAAAGAAAAAAACAAAGAACAAATAAACCTTAATAGAACAAATTTCCCCAACAGAGACAAAAAATGCAAAGCAAAACACAATAAAACAACCTTCCAAGCAGAAACAAAAACAATACAAAAACACATTCAAAAACTAATAGGGCAACCTTCCCGAACACAGAATAAACAGTAAAAAAAAAGAACAAAAAACACAATGGAACAATTTCCCCCAACAAAGAACAACAACAGAATCCCAGAAACACAAGAAAACAATCCCCACCAGAGGCAAACAACATCACAAAACAAAACTAGAGCAACCTTGTCCAACAAAGGCAGTAAAAAAACACAGAGCGAAACCAAAAATAGAGAAACGTGCCAAGCAGATTTTCCTAAAAAAAAGACAATGAAACGAACAATAAACACAATGAAGCGACCTTCCCCAACAAAGAAAAACACAATAGAGCAACCTTCCACAAGAAAGAAAGAGTACAAACAAATAACAAAAGTCACAATAGAGCAACCTGCCCCAACCGAGAAAAAATAGAGAAACGGGCAACCTTCCCCGAGAAAGAAAGAACAACCACAGAAAAGATAGAGCAACTTTCCCGAAAAAAACAGAATAGAGGAACATCTCAAAAACACAAAATACAAGAACAATACATTAATGGAGTGAGTAACCTTCCCCCAACAAGGGCGCACCAAAGAACAAACATCATAATAGAACACCCTGCCCCAACAAAGGCCGAAGAAACAAAGACACCCAAATAGAGCAACTTTCCCCCCAAACCAAGCCAACGAAAAAACGCAATAGGGCAGCCTGCCCCAACAAAGAAAGAACACAAACAAAAGCAACACAAAAAATACATATTCTCTATAGTCTATAATAAAGAAAGAACAAACAAACAACAAAAAACATCGTACAGAAAAACAGAACAAGAAAAGAAATAATAGAGCAACCTGTCCAAACAGAGAAAGAAAAAACACAAAACAACACAACATTAGAGCAACCTGCCACAACAAAACACACAAAACGCACAGAAACCAACAATAGAGCACGGTTATCCAAGAAAGAAACCCTCCCCTACAACATAATAGAGCAATCTTCACCAACAGGGAAAAACAAAGCAGGCAAAGCACTACTAAAAAGGCAACCCTCCCCCACAATGAAAAACACTAACGCAAAAAGAACAATAGAGCAACCTTCGAAACAAAGAAACAGAGGGAAAAGAACAATACACACAATAGTGGCAATCTTCTCCAACAAAGAATAATAAAACAAACACACAATAGAGCAACCTTCCCAACGAAGCAAGATATACCAAAGAAAATAGACACACACTAGACCTACCTTCCCCAATAGAGAAAAACCAAAGAAGACAAACCATAATTAATGAAGCAACCTTCACGAACAACGAAAGAATAAGCAAAGAACAAAAACCAGCATAGAGCAACCTCTACCAACAAAGAAAAAACACGAAGAACAAACACCACAACAGTGCAACCTTCCCCCCCAAAGAGCGAAGGACCAGGACAACAACCTTCCGCAAGAAAGAAATAGAACATATATTAAGACCAACATAGAGAAGCCCTCCCGAACAACGACAGAAAAAGCAACGGAACAATTTACCAACAAAGGCAGAAAAAGAAAAAACAACACAATAGAGGTATATAGAGATCAATAGAGCAACCTTCCCGAACACCGAACAAAAAGAGAAAAAACAGAGAACAAACAAAGCAATGGAGCAACTTCCCCCAACAAAGAACAACAACAGAAAAACAGAAACACAAGAAAGCAATCTTCCCCACCAGAGACAAACAACATCACAAAACAAATGCTACAGCAACCTTGTCCAACAAAGGCAAGAAAAACACCGAACCAAACCAACAATAGAGAAACTTGCCCCAACAGAGACTGACCAAGCGAAGGAAAAACATAATAAAGCAAACTTGCCACCAAAAAAGAAAGACAATGAAAATGACAATAAACACAATGAAGCGACCTTCCCCAACAAAGAAAAACACAATAGAGCAACCTTCCTCAAGAAAGAAAGAATACAAACAAATAACCAAAGTCGCGATAGAGCAACCTGCCCCAACAGAGAAAAAATAGAGAAACGGGCAACCTTCCCCGAGAAAGAAAGAACAACCACAGAAAAGATAGAGCAACTTTCCCGGAAACAAATACACACAAAATAGAGGAACATCTCAAAAAACACAAAACACAAGAACAATACATTAATGGAGTGAGTAACCTTCGCCAACAAGGGCGCACCAAAGAACAAACATCATAATAGAACACCCTGACCCAACAAAGGCCGAAGAAACAAAGACACCCAAATAGAGCAACTTTCCCCCCAAACCAAGCCAAAGAAAAAGCGCAATAGGGCAGCCTGCCCCAACAAAGAAAGAACACAAACAAAAGCAACACAAAATATATATATATTCTAAAGAACAAACAAACAAATATGGTACAGAAAAACGGATCAAGAAAACAAATAATAGAGCAACCTGTCCAAACAGAAATACAAAAAACACAAAACAACACCACATTAGAGCAACCTGCCACAACAAAAACAAAAAGCACCAACCAACAATAGAGCACGGTTATCCAAGAAAGAAACCCTCCCCCACAACATAATAGAGCAATCTTCCCCAACAAAGACAAGCAATGCAAACAAAGCAACCCTCCCCCTCAAAGAGAAAACCACCAACGCAACAAGAGCAATAGAGCAACCTTCCAAACAAAGAAACACAGGGAAAAGAACAATACACACAATAGAGCCGCCTTCCCAACGAAGAAAGAGAAACCAAAGAAAAAAGACACACACTAGACCTACATTCCCCAAAAGAGAAAGAAAAACAAAGAAAACACACCATAATCAATGAAGCAACCTTCACGAACAACGAAAGAATAAGCAAAGAACAAAAACCAGCATAGAGCGACCTCTACCAACAAAGAAAAAACACGAAGAACAAACACCACAACAGTGCAACCTTCCCCCCCAAAGAGCGAAGGACCAGGACAACAACCTCCCGCAAGAAAGAAATAGAACATATTAAGACCAACATAGAGAAGCCCTCCCGAACAACGACAGAAAAAGCAACGGAACAATTTACCAACAAAGGCAGAAAAAGAATAGCAACACAATAGAGCAACCTTGGCCAACAAAAAACTTCAAACAAATAAGAACAACACAGCAGAGATATCTAGAGATCAATAGAGCAACCTTCCCGGAGAAAGAAAGAAAGAACAAAGTATATATTTATATATAGAGAGTTAGAGAGAGCAACGTCAAAATAGAGCAACCTTCCCGGGCAACGACAGAAAAGCAAAACACAAAAACCATAATAATAGAGCACCCTGCCCCAACAAAGAAAGAACACAAAGAACAAGAACATACAAAATCCACAATAGCGCAACCCCCCCCACTGCCAACGCAATAAGCACAAAAAGAGCACAAAATACACTAGAGCAACCTTCCACAACAACAAAAGAAATCAACGAACAAAGAACATGAACAGGGAAACCTTCCAGAAACAAAGCAATCAAACATATAACAAAAGCAATATAAAAAGCAAGCTTCCCCAAGAAAGAAAACAATCAACGAACAAAGGCCAAACAATAGGGCAACCGCAAAAACTTCCCCCCAGCGAATAAAGGAATCAGCAAACAAAAAACATTAATCCCGAGTACCTATTTAAAAAAACGGACCCTAATTAAAAAAAGCACGTCGGATTCCCCTAAATACGGTTAATATTTGTTTTTAAATTGCCGCCCTTTCAAGCCGCTACTAAACTACCAACATGGCCGATTTTGGCGGGATTTTTAAATTAGGTTCCAAAAGCAACCGTAACTGCCCACCTCTGTCCGCCCTGTCTATCCACCGTGACATGCCGCGCTTACACCAGCAGGCCCTCCTTCCCCCAATGGCACCGACCCACGCAAACGCACTTGCCACCGAGGTCACGCAACACCGCATGGCACAGCGACATCACCTTTCGACTTTTGTAGCTGTTAGTCTACTGAAGAATCACTATTCTAATGAAGGTTTTTGTAGGGGAACAGGAAGACCCTTCGATCTGGAGGTTTTTTGCATTTTTGATACGAGTTCAATAAAGGATTTTATGGACATTTTACTGGATTACTTTTTGTTTTTGAAACTCTTTCCAGGTGACCCTATTTTGGGCCACCCGATTTCAGGGACCGAGGTTTCCTTATTAGGGGGGCGGGGACCGGATTAATAGGGCAACCTTTCTCAACAATGAATAAATCAAAGAACAAGACAAAAAATAGGGCAACCTTCCCCAAGTCAACCGATTTGGTCTGGCCACATCGCCCCGCAAACGGCACAGCCTGGTCGCCCAAAGGCGAGTTCACCAAGTCACTAACCTGGCCCCCAGGAACAAGAAAAAGGCCTTTGCCAATAGGAAACATCAAAACATCAACATCATACATCACTTGACCTTATCCGCACAACGCTGAGCTGAGGGGCGGTTTCTTTCATACCCAACTCCTTGGCGCTGCCCGCATAGCAAACTGGAACACTGGGAGCGCCGCTGCCTTGGTGGAAAGTCCGGTTCAAAACTGGTGCGTAGTCCCATGCGTGTAAGAAGAGCGAAAAGTTTGCCAAAGTTTCTTGCTGGGCGAAGATGGTTGGAATGCTTGCCCATGCTTTTGAACAATGCACCCCTTAGTTCATCAGACGTGTAAAGTGATCGGGGGGTATGTTCATCGCTGCAACGAGCAAGTTAACTGTGATTCAATTTGGAGTAGCCTGACGCGCCATGCCCAGTGCAACGTCGTCGGGCGCGGGCTTGGAACACTTCACTGGTTGCAGTCAGCCAAGCATGGTGTGGATCCTCCTGAAAACTACAAGCTGCGGCCCTAAGGCACATCATGCTCACGAAAAGCGCATCACAGCAAGGCCACGCAATTTTCAGAAAGGCACATCAGCTATCACAAAAGGCACATCACTTTTGAAGAACACCATGGCCACACATTACGCACCACGAGTCCCAAAACCTCAACAACAGTTGCCCGAAGCACCATTGACATTGCGGGGAAGCATCGTGAAAGCATCAATGCGATGATGTTCAGGCATGGAACCCCCATGGCCACGCCATCACAGGTGCATCTTGTTTGAGATCTTTTCATATCACCATTGAGTACAGAAACACTATGGCACAGCAGCAAAACCAAAAGCAAGTTTGGGACAACAAAAGGCACATAAACTTTGAAGAACCCCATGACCACGCATCATGCATAACGAACCCCAACCTAAAAAACACTTGCCTCAACATAACTGTAACATACATTGCAGGAATCAAACGAAGGGTTTACTGCGCATGTTGCTTTTAAGAAGAGCCTACTTTCTAGCACGTCCACAGACATGCACGCCGGTTGCCTGCACTCTCCAGGGTTACATGCTTCACTCTCCTGCGCTGTGGTTGACAAGAACATCTTCATCATTTGTTCTTTTGTTGGGTTCATTTTTGGTACTCTGCGTGACCTCTGCGCGACCTCCGCGCGAGCAACACCAACGAACCTTCAACAGACCGACTCTGCGCGACCTGTTCACGCAAGTTCAGGATGTGAGCCACCATTTAAATTCCTTGTGGATTTGTGTTTCCTCAAAAAATCATGTGGGATAGTGAACGCCCATGGCCACACACTAGTGACATGAATACGACAAGACTACAAACAAACGATTTGGATAGCGAATCCCCATGGAAACAAAGGTTGACATTGATATGAGAAGACTACAAACATATGGCAGGGATATCAAAACCCAATGGCCACGCACGATGAACATGAATAAAAACAAACTAGAACATGTCGCTGGGATAGCTGACCCACAAGGCCACGCAACATTGATACGCCTTTTGGCTAGGTGATACGCCTTGGGGCCAGGACCCAGTAACATGGATCCTGAAAACCACTGGTTAGTACAGGAAAACGGTCTTTCAGAGTGCCGTTCTCAGGTTCCATATGGTTCCATGTTAGTTTTCGGGAGTGCAGCTTCTGCAATGTCCCAAATGATTCCAAAACCATCCTCTGCGCAAAAAACAGATGATTGCGGGAGTGGGGAGCCCAAGTAATTGAATTCACGCAGGAATCATTATAATTGAGACCTGCAAGTGCCACAGAAGGTCTTCTGATGTCAAAGTCACTCCGGAGCACGCGTTCACCACAACTATAGCAATATATGATTGGTGTTGCTCTTATAGCAATGGAGATGGCGAAGACTCGTAGACGATGGTCCAGTGGTCCAAGCTCCCTAAGTCAAAGATCCGGACTGAACCATATGCGCCAGCTGCTATTGATTTGAGAGATTGTCATACACCGCCTTGTCGTGAGCAGTCGGCTGCGGTTCGATCGTAGAGGTCGTATCCGCCCACGAAGCTCCAACCTTGTTGTTGTTGTTGTTGTATGCTACTCCAACCAAGAGAAAACAAAGGAGGCAAGCTTGTTGATTGCTTCCGTGCTCTGGTGTTCGCCATTGTTGCGACACACTTCACCTGCCTGTCATCAACCTTCCAGACATTTAGTGTAGTCGTGGAGGAAGCTAGGAAATTGTCACCATCACAGCCAGTCTCCAGCCTCCACACAGCAACTTCGCTGGAGGGATTCCGCCACGCATTCCAAGCTGCCCTTGTTGTGACATTTTGTTTCTCCTCAACGCAGCTCCCCACGGCAAACCTGAAGCGAGCCTCAGGCGTAGGCTGGCCATTTGGTATGTTAGCCACGCCGGCCACTAACGCTGGAGCTAATAGTTCTCTCCATCGCATCTCCGGCTTTCTTGCGAAGAGTTCTTGGCTGCATACACCACAGCAGTCCGACAGGGATGAGCAATGAAATTGCCGATGCTTTGGGCTACAATGCCAGCCCAAAAAGGACCCTGAGTGTCTCTCTCACGTCGGGAGTCTCTACTCCGAAGGAGGCGCGCGAATTCCGTGAACCAATCCAAACATTCACCTTGGAAATTATGGTATCCAAATCATGTTGGCCTCTCAGAACAAAACTTCCAAAAGATTTCATCAAGTTCGCACCTTCAGACCCCCTCAGATCCAACAGACCCGCGGCCAAAAAACCGTTGACACACCGAACTCATCCGAGGTACCTGTGCAGTCGTCCATGAGCTGTGGCATCCGTGCGGACGGTGCAGTAAAGCCACTGCATGCGGTGAAGTTGGCAGCGCAGCCGGCTGCCTCCACCTAGGTCAGCTGCATGAGGGGTAACAATAACAATCTATGAGCCGGAAGATCGACACCCGGCCTTGTTTTTCAAATTGTTTATTTTAGGGGGAATTGTTTGTTTGGGTTTAGACACGGCAACAGATCATTCACTACGACTTGCCAAATGTTGTTGACTTTGGTGGTCTTGGCATATTTGGCAACGGGAACAAGGAGGTTCTGGAACAACCCAATCGGTTCTCTCAAGAGGGCACAAGAAAATCAAAATGGCACCCCCCATCAGCTGGAAGTCCCACGCGCGAAGTTGATGTGGAAGGGTGTACACCCAACGCAAAAACATGCCAAAACAATCAAAATCACCAGCATCCCAGGGTGCTGAATGTTCACCGACATTCATTTAGGGTGATCCCCTCTCTTTTCAACTGTTTATAGATCGTGCGAGCTTCAAGTGTTGGTGTCAATGCCCACTTGTCAAGCATATGTTAAGTAGTTATAGGCTGAAACGTGCTGAAACGGCCTTCAAGCGTTTGTAGACTGAGAAGGAAGCAAATGGAAAAATCCGTATTTATCGCGCTCGCACTGCCATCTCTGGTGAGGATCCACTTTTCGGGTTTGGTGCACATATGGGAGAGAACAATGCATGAAGATTCAACTTTTCGTCAAGACACGCACGCTTTGCATTCAGCTGTCTGTCCAGCAATGCACTTCAACTTGCAGTGGTCCCGCGTGCAGCCAAACACCTCTCCAAAGCATGCGGCGCAGCCATCCTGACAATACAAGGGGGAGGTGGGAGTGACCGAGTCAGGAGGGGGTTCGACGACAATGGACAAGTAACAGGAATTGGGTCATCGTACATGTAAGATGCCCATATACGTGTATGTGTGTGTGTGTGTCTGTGTGCGTGTTCTCAACGCTCGCAAGTGGACGGTCAGTTCTTATGCTTCTCAGTGGGAACACGTCCGGCGCAGCTGTGCTGCTAGTTAACTGATTTGTTTGGACCTTGAACTTATTGCTAGAATCACTAAATCAGACTACCCAAGATACACCTAAACAGCCTTGGTCCCAGCCAACACGGTTGAACAAAGGCCCCTCACTAACCGTCAAACTGCAGCCCAGAACTATTCAGGGCATGGAGGGTGGGCCAAAATGGCACACGTGATCAAAGGTGCGCAACCAATACTCAACACTCGTTGATCCACTGTCTCTTCGTTTCTACTGGTCGAGAAGACAGGCACCCACTCACCTTGCTTATGGCCTTAAAGGAGTGCTTGGACAATGAAACACTCCCACAGCACCCTCTTACTCAAAAAGCGCCGGTGCGCTGATCCAGTCATATCCAGTCACCCTGCCACTTTGCAAGATTGCGTCCATTCCAACAAGCGGCAACGCCGCCCCTTTGCAGAAAAAATGTTTGCCCTTGTAGCTGGTAGAGCGTCACACATCCCCTTGTGAGCGGGAAAGGCTGTAGTCGCTTTGACTTAGCCCATCAAAAACAGAGCATCACAGCGCTCAACCGCACCTGAAGCGTGTCGTTCTTCTTCTTCTTCTTCTTTTCTTCTTCTTCTTCGCAAAGATGTCCTCGAGCACTGATTCGCCACTGGACGAGCAAATCTGCGGCTTTGCAGGACTCCCTTGCCCCGCTGATCACGACCACCCATACCCTCTTTTGATCCTTTGAAGCTCCTGTGTCTGGCTTTTGCACATTCTCGACTTTCACCTCGTCGACTGCCATCATCTGTGACGGCCTCCTTAACTCCTCGTTCAGGAAGTCCGTGTCCATCACTTGAGCTCCTCTCTTCAGCACCAAGGCCCGCAAATTCGTTCTCCCATGATACTCTTCAACGTGCTTGGCACTTCGTAGTCGGACTTTGCACTTCGCCCAAGATCACTCCATGGGCATCTTCACTGATTTCCTCCACTCCTATCATCTCCTCTCACCTCCCGCAGGGCTGGTGCAGTCTTTGGGAAGTCGCGTCCACCTCCATGAGCGGTGATTCCCGCCCAGCATGTCTTCAGCTCTCTTGCTGGAAATCTCCCTCAAGCTTGATGCCATGTCCTGTAGGCCTCGAAGCCCCCCATCTGCAGGTGGTCCTCATTGGAGTCCTCCGCCAAGTCCACCCTGTCCATGGCTGACCATATGAGTAGGGGCCGCAAGGGCCCCAAAATGGCTTAAAGAGTGTTGCTCCGGACTGGTTGATCCGCTGTTTCTTCATTTGCAAAAAGCATCATTGCATGACATCTTGCGTATCATTGTATCATATTGTATCCATTGGCGGGTCTTTGGATCGTTTGAAAAAAGATGCTGCTCCTTTTCAGGTAATATATTGAGTTTCCGATGACATCCGATGACCACCAATGCAAACAAATGCTGTCCTGGTCTACGAAAACAAGGCATCGACACCAACCGGGGCCCCGCACGAAACGAACGTTTCATTGGAAGACATCAAGTGCAAAGTTGTAAAAACGTTGGTTTCTGTGGCTTTCGATATAGACTCTCAAGAGGTCACGTTATTGGTTTTGTATGCCAGTCTAAAAAGCACGTGGTGCGCCAGGGCCGCTGGGGAACGTCTCCGAAGTACGGACGTGCAGCGCGAAGCCTAAATTGATCACAAGTGCCCACAGCAACTACCTAGCCCCTCCCCGTCCAACGGGCCTGTGTCCACGATGGTAAACGAAGTCAATCAGATCAAAGGGTCAGATGGTTGAGTGAAAAGGTCCAAGGCAGAGTCCAAACCCACGGATCGATTGAAAGTGCTTCAACACAGGGTGGTCCTTGAAAGCGGAAAAGTACCGGCTTCAACGCAACAAGAGAACGAGACAACGAAAGATGCAGTTCGGTAGCATGCTGCAGGTTTGCGGCTGTGTGTGAAGCGGCTCCGTGCAATCGTATACATTATGCCGCCACCCCCTGCATGCCTCCTCCGAAGCTAAACCGGAGGCCCTCGCATGTGTACAACGTCATATAATGTCTAATTACTTGCGCAACATGTAAAACATCTTCCAAACCGTAAAACATTGTAAAACTGGTGGTTTCGCGCGGGGCCCCGGTTAGTGTCGCAGGCGAAAACCCCAGAACATTCGGCATCTGAGGTCTCACGAGAGGTCGAATCGTTTCTGGATTCCTCGATTCACATCGACTGGGCCACTGGGATGCCATCTATCTAAAGCGATCACTATTCGATACCAAGGGTCACTGTACCCTTCCTTGCCTTTCACGCAGTCACTGGCGCAGGAAGTGGACGCCAGGGCACCTTGGAAGTGTGGACCCGCTTTTTCGTGGTTGAAGACGGCTCAAAAAGGGAGAAACAACACTTCATCTACTCACAGTGGGCCTTTGAAGCCATCTCTCTCTCTCTCTCTGACACGTCTGGTTGTTTAACTTGGTTTCCCTGCCACGAGGTCTATAGTCTATTATAACAGCTTGGCCAAACACGGTTTGGCCAAACCTCTCTCATATATGTGAGCTTGGCTACCAAGTTGAAGTTCTAAAGGGCCATCTCTCATCATCTCTTAAAGCCACCCCTCTCTCTCTCTCTCGCCCTCCCTTGGGAGGATTTCACGATATCTCGCTGTGCAGGAATCGCGCAGTTCGAGGCTTAGAGGAGATTGTGTCATTGCTGAAACGTTGCTGGCGAGGTGGGAGCGGTCTCCCAACCGGCCGTGCCGGCCGTGCCACAGGCTATACTGGGGCAGTTCATGTCAAGATGTCCGGTCAGCAGGGATTGTTTTGCCAGAGGCGCATTGCCGACCGCAAGTCTCCATGTCGCTTGAGAAGGCTGCGGACCCTTTCTGTGACCAAATCTGTGCATCATTGCCGCCGCAAGCTGCAGCCATGCATGTCCTTGGTCCCCAGTGCTCACAAGTAGGTAGGCAAAACACATTTTTTGCAAGTAGCTGGAGCATACATGACGAACTCAATCTCACATGGCCAAAGGGGTCCTACTGTAAGCCTTGGCCAAGGCTGGTCGTAACATGCCGTCTCAGTCGAATTAGACTTAAGACTAAGAAACTTGTTCACAAAAGAGTCTCATTCACAGCAGACCGTTCCAAATCCAAGAAATCTGCTGATTAACAAATTGGCCAGAGCAACAAATCAAAAACCTCTGCATGCATATGTCTTCCATCAAGTCTATCTACCACATCGATTGAGAATATATACAGAATATATTATGCTGTCAGCGGATGCCTCCGATCTTTCAATAACAACACACCTTGAATCCTGCTCAAGCCTACCATACTGCCCTGCCTGGAGAACAGGCTCAAGCCAACCACAAGCCGTCCCAGCATGGCCATGTTGTCGCTTCGTGGGCAATTTGCAACAAAACAAAGTGGTGCTTGACCCCAAATGGCTGACCAGTGCCGAATGGTGCACGCCGTTCAACCCTTCTTTGGCCGTGTGGGCGGTGTTTTCAAACACTTTGCCAGGCCGGTGGCTCACAGGCCAACAAGCAAAAGGGGTCGACAAGAACACTTGAACGCCAACCAAAATGCTACAGGACGAGCCCTCGGGCGCCCCCGCGGTGTCCAGCCTGGGAACACACGTTACCTGTGTCCTGCCTTACCGTAACTTCAAAAACCATCCTGCGAGCTTCACCCCAATCCCATCCAATCCAAAGGTACTTCACATATCTTCACATCTCTTAACATTCATCAGGAATTCCTTTACACACGTCCTCCGGCTCCAAGTGTTCTGACCGCAAAACGGAAACCGCTCCTCCTTGCCAGGGATTGCTGCATGCGCGTCGCACATGAGACTGACACCAAATGGTAAAGGTAGCGCTGGCAAATTGCTGGGCAGTTGAGCTCTTCAGCCAGGCGGGCCTGGCGTCTGCCAGCCCCCAAGCTGAATCGAGAAGCCATGCATGAATCTACCATAAAATCAGTTGACAAAAAAGAACTTGCTCTGAAAAAACAACAACACACCCAATGCAACACCTACGGTCTCTCAGATAATTGAACCTTCCAACCATGGTAAGTACCACCATGTACCCTCTCACTTTGTGCAATGAGAGGGGTGGCCAAACCATGTTTTCTGTTGGACCCTAGTCTGCAGTTTCACCTCATTGCCAAAGCCTGGAACCAGGAACCATGAGGAGCGTCTCTTTTGGGGAAATGAAAAGCCTTCCACCCTTCATGGGGACATGTTTTCCTCAGGTTGTACGCCGTCGCTTGGTGTCGCTCTTGGTGTACGCTTGTACGCCCTCGTGGCTCTCCAAAATCATCCAAAGCCCACAGCGATCCGTCGAACACCCCTCTTTCTCCCGTGCGAGGTCACCTTCAAGTCACCAACCAACTCATCCTCTTCAGCTGCGCAGGTGTACCTGGGTGACCACGGCCACGTATACCGTGTGCGTCTGCGTCTATACATACTGTGCCACATATACCACGGCCTCTACGATGCATGAATCAGTCACGCGTCTCCTCATCTCTGCGAGCCAGTCGCAGCTTTGTCCCGTCCCGTCTCATAGGAGCCCCAAAAAAACCTTCCAAAAGAGATCAATTCAGGAATCTTCGAAGGCCACCTGATGAGACCTAAGATTCTTCGCAGCCCGCGGGCTGGGGTGCAAAAAGAGTGCCATTGCTCATCCGAGGTGCGTCTCCCCAGAAATCTTCGTGATGCTCAGGCTGCATGCCATGAGTGCGCATGGACTAATAGTCGCATACTTGCCGAGGAAAGTTGGAAGCTGAAACAATGGTGTTGACATATTACCCAGCAAGTCCAAAGGACGGGTTAAACTGGTGCGTTAGCATAAAGGACGCATTTCACCTCCCAACTTCCAAGACCTAATTTTCACAGGTTTTCACGGCCTTTCACCCTGTTTTCACGGGCTTTTCACGGGTTTTTCACGTCCTTTTCACGGGTTTTTCACGGCCTTTTTAAGCTTCCAGCCCCAGTTTTGCTAAAGCACCGGTTAAACTGGTGCGTTACTAAAGAACTGGTTAAACTGGTGCGTTGACCCACTGGGTTAAGTAGTCCAGATGTGCTGCATCCTGAGGTTGTCCAACTTCAGACTGCTTGCACTTTAGCAAACCATATCCGCAACAAAAAGAGCTGCTGCAGGACGAACATGGTCCGCTGGCCATATTCCACTGGCGAAACCAATGCGTTGGCTCGCACTGATCAGAAAGACATTGAGCATAATTGAGCCAAGCAGCTGCTGAAGGAAAATCCAGAGTCACAGAGTACGCTGCACCCACTGTGGCACAGGCACACTGCCTTGAAACAACCTTGCTTGTGGCTTGTATGACCTCCTCTCCCATGCCACGGGGTGTTGAAAAACCTTGCTGTGAGTCACCCACTTTCTTGGTCTGTGTCGGTGTTTTTGTTGGTCCCTCAAATGAACATATAATGTAGTCTCTTGATCAATAAAGCCCCCAGGTGTCGCAATGTAGTGGGGGGGACTGTGGGGGGGGTATCAATCAACATTCTACCTTACAAATACTCCTACGGCGCCCGTTCCACTTGGGGGTGGTGGATACTTATGAGCGGTACATGGGGTACGGCGGGGCACGGAGCACGGCCTCATCAAAGACCACGATGCTGGGCTCAATGGAACTCAATCCGCCTAGCAGCTACACCACGTCGCAAAAGAACGTGCAACAAAAAACTCAACTCATGATCTGTGGCCGCTGTGGCCAACATGGGTGGTGTTTAGACCCCTTTGAGACCCACCAATTGGCACCCCGAAGCGTGCTGGTGGTGTGCTGGTGGTGGTTACGTTATTACGTTCTCGTAAATCCCGTCTACTGGACGAAGCTTGGATGGCTGTCATCCCCACAAAACCATCAGGGGTTGACTGTTGACTCGGCGCTACGCGGGGGACCCTATAAAGGCTGAGGCATCGAATGGCATCGATGTACTCGAAGAATCAACTGAGTGGATTAATCAAACGAACGCAATCCTCTCTCCCAGCGAGTCCGAAGAAAACATAAGAAAAAGATGCCTTGGGTCATGGCTCCACATGATGTTCATCCACATCGACCACGCACTGGCGAGCCGGGTTGACCCAGAAGCCGGATTCTTAATCCGCTATCCAAGGCATATCATTGCTCTATGTTGCTCGTCATGATTCGCCATGAAAACCGCCATTGGCCATGGCCTCACCTGCCCGACCTGCGGCCTTCCTACCGCATTCCTGCGTACGCGCCTGCCCGCATCTTGCCGCCAGGCAAGCTGGGGGCGCCCCCAAGAGATGAGGCTAAGGAAACTTTGGGATCCAGCACGTACCTGAGAGCGGGAAGTAATCAAACATCGGTTCAAGAGAATGTGATTTTAGGCATGATTTTGACATATTTGGCCTGTGGCCAAGAAGATTTTGGATGATTTGGGGAGGATCTGAGATCTTGACTATATAAAGAAAGACAGGGGTGCGACTGCCACAAGACAGCTTCTTATTTTGAGCGCCTGCTTTGAGACCCTGAAGCCGGTCTAGCGAACTGAAGGGAAAAGGCCCACAGTGCAGAATCCAGCATGATTCATAGCAATTCATTTTGCAGCGCTAAACCATGTCTTGTTACAAAAGCAGGAACTTGCTACACTGAACTTGCCGAACTCTGGGACACCAAAAGAACACGTGATTTGTTTACAAAGGAACACTTCTTCGACAATCAAGCCACCGAGGGTGCTCCACCACTGAGATATTTGCAAAACGCACGGGATGCAAACATCCTGTAGCACTCAACCACAAACCCAAAATAACTGAAGGATGCCCACCGGTAACACTTTGCGAGTCTATGTGTAAATTGTACATCCATGTAAGTTCTACTGTATACATGTGCACGTGGAAATGCAGTTGCACGTGGAAATGCAGTAGCGCGCACGAAGTGCCAGATTCTTTCTCCATGGCTGCTGTCCAGTTGCTGATAGTTGAGAACCACGACACTCGATGCTTGAATAAGACGGCGGGCAGCATAGTAGGGGCACCAGCCATACTCCCTGAGATGCTGTGTGAGCTGAGTTGTCACTCAAGCTCGCTCAAGTCGGCATGGTGGGCGGATGCCTGTTCCGCGGTCCGCATTGATGACTTACACCTCTTGGTCACACAACTCCAGCTTGGCTTGTATTGTTCAAGAACCGTTGAGGCACCAATGCGTGGAGATTCACACGTCACTACTAGACAATATATTTCTGTTTGTCTACTTGTGAAGCTGTCTATTGTAGGGTAGGGTATGCCACTGGCTGACGCCTAGGCCCACAAAGAACGCCTTTCATCATGGGGTTGTTTATGTACTGGGATTGGAGGGCTTGACACCTTCGTTTCTTGCGATCCCGGGCACTTGTCCATCCCTTTCACCCTCAAGTCTTCGATGGTGTAGATGCCTAGCTGCGTGTGCGGCTGTGTCTGAGGCACACGCGTAGTGTCATGAAGAGCTAGCCACCGACAAAGCTGCGCACTGCGCAGTAGTAGTTTGAATCCTTTATGATGGAAAAACAAGTCTACCAAGGGAATTCTTCACTCCAAAACCGATCAAACATCTTGAGCAATTCAACCAAGCTTACGAATCAAGGAAATTCATGCAATAGGAAAAAACAATGACACTGAGATGTTGCCCCACCAAAAAAATCCGAAGAAACATCAAGCAAACCCCCTCCGCCCCAGTGCCTGTGTCCAGCAATTGTGACTGTTGACCCAAGGCACTTTCGTACCTCCGCCCGTGCAGGAAGGTGGCAACTGCTCCTGAACTGTTTTTTTCCATGGTTGCGTCATTCATACCATTTAGTATATACAATAATAAGGTCCTATACTGTAAAGTCTTATATATGTTAATATTAATTCATTAGTTAGGGTTTGTATATATTTGTTTTAAAAGTTTATGTATTTATTTATTTAAAAGAAAACACTGTGCACAGCAAAATTGTTTTACTTCGATAACTATATGTAACTATATTTCAAAAAATATGACATGCACTTGTTGATGCAAACCAGCACATTTGTTGTCCACAAGGCAGATAAACAAATAGATGAGTAAAGCCATATAAGCACGTTCCAAGATCTGCATACTATATTGTATCTGGCATATTGTTCTATCACGCACTCTGTCTGGCATTCTATCTGGCACTCTATCTGATATATTCTCTCTGCCATTCTATCTACCACTCTATCTGGCACATTCTATCTGACATTCTTTCTGGCGTGCTGTCTGACATTCTATCTGACATTCTATCTGGCATTCTATCTGACATTCTGTCTGGCATTCTTATCTAGTAGTTGAAGTCCGGTGGTGCCCACTGGACTCGGACGCTGCCGGTTGAGGTCCGGTCAATGCCCACTGCGATCGGGAGCTGGCGGTTGAGGTCCGGCAGTGCCCACTGCGATCGCGAGCTTGTGGTTGAGGTCCGGTAGTGCCCACTTGTGGTTGAGGTCCGGTAGTTCCCACTGCCGGTTGAGGTCGGGCAATGCCCACTGCAATCAGGAGCTGGGGGTTGTGAGTCCGGCAATGCCCACTGCGATTGCGAGCTTGTGGTTAAGGTCCGGTAGTGCCCACTTGTGGTTGAGGTCCGGTAGTGCCCACTGCAATCAAGAGTTGGCGAGGAGATGGCGAGGAGGATGAGAAGGAGAAGCAGAAGAAGAAGGAGGAGGAGTAGAGCTCAAATAAAATCTAACAACCCTCACCTGGCAGGTGGGGAATAACCCCAATCATTTTCTTAAAATGAAATACAATGAAGTAAGGTCGACGGACACAAAAAAGAAAACACTGCACGTTCCTCCAAGCCTTTCACTTTCGTGCCCGCCAAAAGCGCCCGCACAAAGCCCCGGGCTACGACTGCATGTCCAGTGGGGAATCAGCAACTCCCCAACAAAATCCCAACAAGGGTGATCTGCAGCTTCATCACTCTTCTCCAGTTTTGAGGGGCGAACCAGCTCGCACGAATCCAATATGGCTTCTTTCTTTCGTTGCGCAAGGGGACCAAACCGTGAGTTTCGATTGTCAGAATTGTGTAATAACTTCTGAATGTTGACGGTTGATTCATAATACTCCCCATATGGTGATGTGTTAAGCATCTAGTATGGGTGGGGGAGGTAATTTGTCAACGGTCAACATTAGGTTGCCAACGCCAGGTTGTTCAGCTAAAATCAGAATATCTCGAAAGTAACAAGGGCATGTAGAAGTGCTGTCTGAAACTCAACTGATTTCGTACTGAACATGACTGCCGTTTCATGGGTCTGCATGCCACATTGGACCGGCAGTGATGCAACAAATCCGACAAAAAGTGTTGAAACTTGTTGTAAAAAAATCCTGCGCCGATTGACCACGGTTTTTGTTTTAGGAAAGTCACCGTGGTTCAGTTTTCCATTATCTTCACAAAATCGAAGAAGTGCCGCACTAGAAAGCAGGTCCTCCGCCTGCCCCAAAAACGATGTGTTTCCCCAACCAACCTGTAAAGAAAGCAGGTATAACATATATGCTATAATCAGGAAGGTCAACATGGAATTAAAACATATCTGAAAATGGACCTCCGGAAGACTAGCTTCCTCCAGATCATTCATATAAGCGGTTTTCAGGTTCCATCTGGGGTCTCTTCGGCGGTCACGGTGTCAGGGCGCGCCCTTTGCCCGGCTGGGTGACCGGACTTCTCGAAATGGACGCAGCTGGCCTTGGCGGAGTCACCCCGTCGGGGTGGTATTGAGTCTCCTTCGCACCCCGTCTGGTGACTGTGAATGCTGGCAATTATATATATAGTGGGTTCCATGGTCTTGACATTTTCAGAGCTACCTCCGACAATGGGTTAGGCTACTGTCTTGACAGCTGTGTAATCACCTACTATATTCCCTCCTTTTCCCCATGCCAGGGGATTCACTCAGTTCAGGAAAAGACACATCACATCAGCAAAACCAAGTTGCGGTCTTCTTTTCTCTGGTCCAGGGGGCTGTCAGCTGCCGACACATCCTCAACCCCAGCTGGGCAAACGTTTCTGCGTATCGTCGAAAGAAGTGTACATCAAACCGATTGAACGAGTATGCTTGAAAGTTGGTGGTCTGCTTGCACCAAACTATGTTGAGGGAAAGAGACCCTCCCAATTGAGCTATATAATCATCTTTCCTCTGGAAAAGGCTATGCTGGTTGGCGGAGTGTTTGGTTCATTCCATGGTGGAGTTCTAGTCTAGTAGAAATATAACGGGTTGTTAGGATCATCTCTGGCGCCGGACGTCCAATCTGGCATGGCAAAAATACTAAAACACACACACACACACACGCACGCACGCACGCACGCACGCACGCACGCACGCACGCACGCACACGCACACTCCTCGGTAACGAATGAAAATGAGTTTGCTTCTGCATCCGCAACATCAAATCCAATGAAAACGCTAAAACGGCCCTTGACCTGTGTGGATAGTAGCACATCATTTGCAGTATTCAGTAGTCAACGCGGTATGGCATCTGCTATGCCTGTTCCGAGTGCTTCACGTGGTGTATTCCTGATGACAGACATTGCTCATTTTGTGGTTTGAGAGAGATGGTCCCCAATTGGTGTAAGCCCCTAAGCAGCGGCTAAGCCTGGTGGATCCTCGGTCTCTCCAATGTTGGATCCTCACATCACTGCCCAAATAAAAACATATGCGCGAAAAAGAATGCATTCCGGCTCCCTATTTGCATGATAAGTCCTCCTTTAAAAATAAACCACGTCTTTTTCCATCCCCCCAATCTGTTCGAACCCAAAAACGGTCTCGAAGAATCACAGCCCCCCACCTCCGCGCCCGGACAGTCCGGAAAAAGCTGGAAACCCCGCCGAGCGACTCGTCCACCCGCTCTCGGTCGCCTTCCTTGCTCACCTCCGGATGCACACACATATTTCGGCGTGCGCTCAGGCCCACCTTAGATGATTCGCGGTCTCTCCGTCTCGACCGGAGAAGACCCAAAAGCAGCTGCCTGCAACGGATGCGAAGTGGATGGGGGGCGGATGTACGACGCATGGGGTAGACGTCGTGGCGTGGCGTGGCGGTGAGCTTCGTGGCGTGGCCTGGGACTCCTTAGGCATGCGCCCCATCCAGGAACCCAACATGCGGTGGCCCTCCTTGTCATTGGGTCACCTTTTGGAATGGCCCGATATCTCCATTGATTGATCCGAACGGCTGGATGAGGTCGAGCCCCGGAGTTTTGGCACGCGATGAGGTCGAACCCCAAACACTGCAAAATACTGCAAGTATAGGAGTTGTGAAGGCCTCTCTCTCTCCGCCGGTGCCGGGTCTAAGCTGGCTTTGAGGAACTCCTTCTCCCGTACCGAACTGCTGAACCGCTGATCTGGCAGAGCATTCCAAAGGCGAAATGACTGGCGAAATGCTACAGTCAACCGCACCAACTGTGCTTGAAAATCATTCCGAAGTCCCTTTGTTCTCAATGCCTCGCACATCCTCGCACTCTCTGTTTACAAAGTGGGGTGGGTGGTTTCACTTGGTCCCCCAAACCTGCAAGCATCTTCGTTCTTGGAAGGTCTATACTGCCCGTCTGAAACCACGGGTCATCACTTGTCTATACTATACTACATACTGAGCTTCTGTTCCAAGCAGCTGCTAAGATGTGACCGGCAGCGAGGCCCTTGGGTGCTTCACTTCCTGAAGAGCAAGAACAAAAAAACGTATGAGGCGTGGCTCAAAGGAAGGAAGGCTGAGGGTTTCCACATGTTTCCACAAATTGTATACAGGCATTTCTTCATATCAGGTGCTTTATCATTGGGATCCATTGGGGGTTGCGAGGCTCCCACTTTTTGACCTACAGCCATGTACCAGCACTCAACAACAGCTCATCGTCTCCAATCATACAAGTGGAAAACGGCCCTGCTTGCAGGGGAAAGTGATCTTCCCAGGGTTGATGTTAGAGGAAGGCAGCAACTTATAGTTCCCATCCGCATGATAGTCTTCCAAACCTTCCAAAGGTCCAACCCCTCAGGTTTCCAGGGAATTTGTTCATGTTTGTTCTGGTCAGTTTGTGCATCTATATACCTGATTTCTAAAAGCAAGAGCACATGGCAGCACGCAGCATCCAACCACTCAGCCAGGCCACCAGCATCCAACTCTTTGGCCAGGACCTCCACGCGAAAGTCGATGACCTGGTCAACAAGGCGAAAAGCACTTTTTCTCCAATTGGTATGTTTTTAAGGCACCAGCTTTTGCACATATATATAAGTAATTTAAGCTGCATGATTACTCTACCAGCACTCTATGAAGACTTTGAACTTCACCAGGTCGACCACTCTTTACAGGCCTACAGCCCAAGAAAAGGCCAAGACTCACCCAAACCGCGCGCGCAAACGAGTTCGGGCACCTTCCGTAGTTCCTCCACTGCTTTGCTCATCTCGGGCACGGTTCGGGTGCAGTAGACCAAGCGCCCAAGTTCAGGATGCGCCCACTGGTACCTGGCTCGCATCCTGTTTGGTCGGACAAGAACATGTGGACATGGTTTACCCTAGCCTTCCGGTCGATCATTGAAAGATATTGAAAGAAAGGTTGGACTATTATATATATATATATTTATAGTTTTAAGCAGAGTAAAACCCTTTCGTAAAACTATGGTTGGTCGGCTGTTCGGGGTCAGGCTATTAAATGAATGGTTGGGCCAGGAATCCTATAGGGTTGGCCATGTCCCAGCTGCTCATATATGAGTTGGCAGGGAAGCCAACCCCGTGAAAGTGCTAAAAGGTCATTGAAGGAGTACGAACAAACACGGCACAAAACAACGACAGGCAACAAAACAGGTGAATAGACATCAAATGCTCTATTATCTCACATCAAAATCAACAAGTCATGGTCTATATTAATCAGGCTATTCCGTGCATTCATGCTATGTATATATCTATATATACATACATCAAACATAGCCGAGAGGCGAGGTGATCAAAGAAAAGAGTGTCACGGTCTTGCCTGAAGTGGCCAGCAAACTGCCGTTCCAAAGTGTGAATCTCTTCTGGGAATAGTGACTAGTGCAATGTCATCCATGCAGGAGTTTGTTCATCAACAGTAGTGTCCTTACTACATCATACCGGTCTTGCACACTGAATAGTTGAATAATGGACATTCTGAAACTGCAATAGTTTCTCATCAATCAACGGTGCCAAATGTTCCGTCATGCGCAAAAATCACCTTCCTTAAGTGGCTGCAAAATCAATGACCTTAATTACGGTATATATATATATACATTAGATATGTTATACAAACACAGTGACAAAGTGATACAAAGATATGTTTAACATTGTTTCTATTGATAATTGGTCTACTCAGGAAAAGTTGATATCACCTACATATCTCCAATGAATGCACAACAGAACGTCCAACTAATCTTTGGTTGGTGGTCAAACTTCTTGGGGAGGAGCACCGACCTAACTCCCTCAGATTGCGTGGAGGAGCCTCACATTGCCGCATCTTGTAACGAAGAAAAGAGCGCTCGACCAGTGGCCTGTTCCTGTGGGCATTTCAAGGACGCTGTTGCCTTTGGCATCCAACGCTCGCTTGAGCTCGCACATGTATCGGTACCTCAGCATGGCCCGAGGATGTGTGTGAAATGTGCAGAGTTTTTTTGCTTTCGGGCTTTCGGATGCACTCGGGGTGAAAACATGTGAGGAGCCTTCAAGAACTTTTGCTTTACGATATTCCGTGACTCATATTCTGAAAGAGTTGGGCAGGCTGAGACTGAACTGACTTCACCACAATCACTGAGAAGTTCTTCCATATAGAAGGACCGGAGTAGACTGAGCCTAAGGTCAGTCCGGAGTTTCGGAGTATCAAGACTCCAGACCCGGCAGCCTTCCATGGTCTTTTGAAACAAAAGTGTTGACCTGGTGTTGTAGTGTAAAACTGTAAAACCATTGTATATAAAACCCTTTTGTCAAACAATTGTTGTTCGGAGCTACTACAGTAAATCATAATGGTGGACTCAATGGTGGACCAGAAAAATCCTAGGGTCCTGTGGGTTTGGCTTGTCCCAGCTATTCCCAGCTGCTCATATGAGTGGGTTGTCCCCACATTTGGATGGCAAGAACCATCAAAAACCTCTTCACATGGGGGCTTACAATAAGAATCCTCTGTTGCCCAAACACCAGGATCTTCACAGCCAACCACGGAGCAGCTTCCACCGCGCTTCCGCGATGTGGGGCCAACTACTCCGTGCGACTGCTCCGGGACTGGCCACTGCTCCGGGTAGATGGTGTCATAAGGGAAGAAGACCCGAAGCTCACCGATGTGGAACCTGGGTGCTGCTGGTTTCGGTGCCCGATGTGATGTGGAAGCACGGTCCTGGTGCTGTATGGTATAACCTGGTTGCTGATGTTGCTGAATGGTGCTGCTGCAATGACGTGCGGAGGTTCCTCCTCCCATTGCCACATTCGCATGTTTCAACGGGCGGTTCCATGAGACACTTTTCGAAGAGGAGCGATTCCTCAAAGGAGTTCAACAAATCAATAATCAGCAACTCCTGCATGTTTGGAGTTTGGAGTGACGATTCACCACCCAAATGTGGGCCAACCACCCAGAAATGGCTGGAACATCGATTGATGCAACTCCAAGGAGCGTGAAGCCCATGTTCTTCGGACTCCTATCGTCAACGAATGTCAACGAGTTGGGATGCTCCACCCGCGTGGGTCCTGGATCACCCAACGCCCTGGATCACCCTGGACTGGGCCCATGCAGGCGCCTGGCTTCCCCCCAAAACCCGCGGGAAGTCCAGGCCTTGCAGACACACTGCAGTCACCTCAGCAAGGAACATCCTGAAAAAATAAGGCATTCTGATTAATTAATCATCACAGGTGTTGGTTGATTCAAAGTTAACATGTTCAAAGACACCAGCCACATCATGCTGTGTGAAATACCGACCTGTACTGCAATTTACTTGTGTAACAGCTTGGCAGCCATTTTTGTTGCCCGGACTTTGGCAAAAAAAGGGGCTCTTTTGCGTGCGTAGGGGGTTCTGCACAGGTCATCAAGCCCTTGTATCTCTTCGGCTGCATCAAGCTCCCTCTAGAGTTGCCTTGGCTTCAAACTATTGTCCACTTCCATCCATCCATCCATCCATCCATCCGTCCAGCCATCCACCCACCCACCCACCCATCCATCCATCCAGCCATCCATCCACCCACCCATCCATCCATCCATCCAGCTCCACCTGCCTTTGGATTCATTGTGTTCACTTACTTCATACCTGCCTGTATGTATTTCGAAATGACTCACACCCGTGCTCCACTTGTCAAGATCAAGGGATCAGTTTGTTCTTTGTGTATTTGACGAGTGGATTCCTTTACCCGAAAGAACGCTTGACTCCCAGCTCAGCTCGGCACTTCATGGCTTCACATTGAATAGACTCAGCACACACTGGGCCGAAAGGGCAGCGCAACAAATACAGAAGCGGTAAAAGCTGCACTCCCTCTCTCCCTCTCTCTCTCTTGCCTTTCTCATCTCTTCTCTGAGTCAGTGGGGAAAACACGGAGCCTGTTGGTTAAAGTTGGGCAAAAGTCAGGGCAGTGTTTCCTTCCACTTCAATTTTTGCCGGATAAAGAGCAGCCCGAGCAGCCCTTTCTGCAGGAAGAAGCTCCTTTCACCCATGGATCCCCAATGCAGGAGGCTATTGCGATGGACCGAAAACCCTGCTCATCTTTCCATCTACTAAAGGCGGTTGAAGTTGCGTGGCACCCCATGGCAAACGATGCCATCTCAGCAACCAACTGTAAAATGTTCTCATTCACCAGGGGCATGTGGCATGGTGCAACCAGGGTCATGAGTCATGTCTCTCATGTCTCTACATCCTGGGAAGGCCCGTGGACTATCATAGACCCTCCATCTACCGCCCCTGCTGTTGTGGTGGAACCTGTCATTAGCTGCAAGTATCCATTTGGGCGAGTGCACCACTCCTCGCATACACCAACTCAGCTGATCTGCGGCGAAAGGCGGGGCCCGGAGGGGCTGGTGGTGGACGCACCTCCTCCTTCTGGAAGCCTGTCAAAGTGGCGATCTTCCAGTTCCAGTCTGAGACCTTCGGATCGTGGAAAGAAGCAGGTCTTGGTGGTCTTGGTCTGCTTTGGAGTTGGTCTTATCCTCTGGCGCTGGCTCCGTTTTTGCGGCCACTCAGCTGTTGTCTGCTTAGCACCTTGCAAATCAACTTGCAATGCTATAAATACTCTTCGCCTTCGGGATACGGATGCTTACAATGTCTGTGCAGCCTGAGCTTGTCTCCAAAAATAAGCCTAACACCGAAACAAACCCGATCCACTTAGCTCGGGACGCGCCCGTGGATATCGATACTGAACATGGGCGCGTTGGCCATGTCGATGAGCCGCTGCAAATCGGCCTCTCAGAGAGGCTCGCACATCTGGTGACCATTGCATTCCAATTTGGGAGGTCCCCCCAACTGGACTGAACCTAATTTGTGCCAGGTTGGCTTAACTGGGGTCACCCAGTTCAAAACTCACACCCAAGTCTGTTGAGTCGGAACGACGAGTTTCCCACATCACATCACCGTCGCATGGGGTGCAACCAATGTCGGTGTTCGCAACCGAGAAGCACATGGAATCAGGATGGCTTTCCTAGGTCTAGCTGCGCTGCACAGTGGGCACACTGGCACCCCACCCCGATAACCCGTCAGCAGGTGCTCAAACCCAGTGATGGACATACTGTGACTGTAGGATCTTGATCTGGAGAAATCTGGAGAAAACACAACACAAATCAATCGGCAGGTGGTTTTTTCTGATCTAGGGCCTCATCATATATGGTACCTTGAGAGTACCGCCATGTCTACATACCTCAGAATAATAATGAAATTATTCCAAGATACCTCCACATTAAATATATAAATTATTCAAGCATGTCACCACTGTTTGGAATAATTACAAGTTATATGAATACAAAACACAAAAAACAATAGGTATTCAAAAAAACATATAATATTTATAAATTAAGAAAAATAACATAAAATAAAACAAACACATAAAAATAAAAATAAAAAATAAGGTATACCAAAACAATGTGACATTAGTGCTGTCATGAAATGAAACAATTTTCTAGTGGCATTAAACACTTAGGATCAACAATCTGGCCAAAAAAGACACACACTTGGAGAGAGATTATAGCTTTAATTTAAGAAAATTATAGACAACCAAGGCACAGGAACATGAACACAAACAAAATCAACATTGAATTTTGTCGTGTGTTCAAAGACTCGAGATCATCCAACAAAGAAAAACCATAATATGAATAACAAACACAATCAATTTTGTCGTTAGAAACTTAAGGTTGCCACAAGAGAGATCATCAAGATAGTTATTATTTAACTATGGTTTTTGAACCTCACCAAGAACTCATGATGTCAAAGCAAGAACAAAAACAAAAACAACATAACAATCTAATTCAAAACCGTTAGAAACTCATATATGGTCAACACACAGGAACATGAACACTATCATAATTTAGTGTCATTCTTGAATCACTTCAACATCTAAGGGTCACAACTCCAGAAGAAAAAAACAACAAATCAACAAAACCTCAGAAGCTGAAAACATGTGACAACAAAGGAACATTGTTCAATCTACTCGTCAATACTTCAAAAAACAAAAGCCAGAACTACAAACTCGTGACAAAGTGACGCACAGCAAGCCATGAGATTGAGCACTTATGGTTTTCCCAAAGCTTTGAGCCTTCTAAGTCTGTC
Source organism: Durusdinium trenchii (assembly GCA_963970005.1). Classification (NCBI taxonomy): domain Eukaryota; class Dinophyceae; order Suessiales; family Symbiodiniaceae; genus Durusdinium; species Durusdinium trenchii. The sequence continues at coordinate 259,953 of CAXAMN010003592.1, read as the reverse complement.
TTTGTCCTTGGAATGATGACCCCTTTTGGATCTAAAGTAGCCTGAGGCGACGGAACCCGCATGCGCCTGCCAAGGAGTTCTTTGTCTTTGTTAGCTCATAGATTACAAAGTGCAAACATAATAAAAGGTATTCTTTCGCTAGATTTCTCTGGCTCTGGCTCACACGTCTCCTTCTGTTACGAGTGGCGCTTCACTTTCACTGTACACCTTCAGCAGCCAACGCAAAAATCTTTTGGGATCTTGCCCAACCATTGGTGAAACACTCTGCAGCTCCAGCTGGACCAGCCTTCCGTACCTGAGATAAACATTATCCTGATAAAAACAAAAAAACATATATATATATATTAAAACCATATAGTATGGTGAAAAAAAATATTCTGAAGGTCTTACACTAGTGATAATCCTTTAGAATATTTAGATAATAATGAATTTAGTAAAATATATGAGCATCTAGTATTGCCCCAAAAAGTATTCTGAAGGTATTGCACTAGCGATAATCTGATGGAATATTTGTTGTATGTGTTCTCATGTATTGTGTTTTTTTTTAAAAATACCACAACCCTCACAAAGGTCAGGGAAAAAGAACTATTCCCAGGGTTGCCTACATGTGGTGGTCTGTCTGAATAATAAAGAAAACAATACAAAATCACAGCAGGAAACGACTTGGATTGAGATTCTTTCGACATCTCTTTCCAATGCGAGCTGTTGCGGCAATACCGTTTGAAGTACGATGGCACCCGAGCAACCAATTCCTCCCATGAGACCTTGGTGTCTTTGCGGAGTCTGACCAAGCCTGATTCTGAGACCAATTCATGAAAGTGGGTCTCAAAGTCCCGCCGCATTTGAGCCATGTACCTAGTCAGGTTCTTGACGCCAGCCTGATTGCGCTGGAAATCATTCTCGGTGAAGTATGTTTTCGACATAACATCCTCGGAGCCTTTCTTCTTGACCTCAAATGGAATGGATGATTCATAGATCTTGGCAATTGCTTTGATGGACGATTTGGAAATCCAAACCTTCAGGCATCTATCCTCAAAGGAGTGTTTGAAACGCGACTGAGGAATTTCCATGATGAGGGATCCGTCATCTGATGGGTCCAAGGCCACAACAGGAGAGAAGCTATCGGCTGTGAGCAACTCCCATTTGTTTTCATCTTGCTCACCTGCAGGGAGCAACAACTTGATGTGCATCATGGTAGCAGCATACTGTGGCAAGGAGCGCTCAGACCAAATGTATTGTTTGGACCTTTTCTTGTCCTTTCCACCTCGCCACAGGGTTGATATCACTCCCAGCTTCAAGGATCCTGATTTCATCGGGCGAACAACCAAAAGTTGACATGCTCTGCATCCAGAATCATTCGTAAAGGACATTGGTGTGAGGATCTTACATTCCACAGCAGCTTTGGCGGCTTCTTCATCCCCGTTCTCTGCCATGGAACTCACAACCTTGTGGACACGCTCGGAGTATTGTGCCCACAGGCTGTGACGACTCTGCCTCTGGGCAGAACACTGATATTCTGCACGAGCAAGGGCGAGCTCCTTTTCAAAGATCCATTGTTCATGTGCCTTTCGCCGATGACCTGCTATCACAGCCTTGCTCAAGATTCCTTCAGCACATCTAGCATAAGATGAAAAGGCTCTCATATGTGGATTCAAAGCAGCAAGTCGCTGTCTCCTCAAAGATTCGCTGTCCTTCTTTCCAGGATCAAAGTTAGCCAATTCACTGAATTCCAAAACATCATGTAATGTTTTGGGGATGGCTCCTGTCTTTTCTTTCTTCGCAGGCGGCTCTGTTGTCTCGATCTCACTCTCACTGCCACAGTTCAGATTGACATCTTCAGCTTCATCTGTTGGATCATGGGCTGCAGGAAGCTCCTCCTGGATCTTATGAAGCTCTGTCGTCAGAATCAAGTCTGTCTCCGCTGCTTCGATGGCGTGGCAAACAGATTTGCTGAAATCATGGCTGTTCTCTTCATCTTCAGAATCGTCGTCCTCCTGCAACAAATTAATCTGAATTATCTCCTATCTCCCAGATGTGTAAACAATATAAAACATTAGAACACAAATATCTACAACAAACATAAATAATTTTATTCACACATATTTCTCCTGCAACTCCGGTAGATCATCAGGTTCGTCATCCACCACCTCAGAGATAGATGCATCTCCAATCAGCAGTGCCTTTCCCGTCTCATTGTACCACTCCTCTACATTGCTCTTGATGGCAGAGGCAGAGCAGTCCACAAGGCAGCAAGAGGCAAATGTAGCAGCATCATCAAAGGCTTGGCGTGCCAAAGCAGCAAACTCAGATCGGTCTGCTGCACTGATTTTTCTGCTCGATGAGGCCTGTAACAAAGAGAAACAAAGAAAAAAAACATAGAAAAACCCTCTGTGTATGAAAACTCTTAAATATGTAAATGAAAACTTTATGAACAATTGGAAACCTCTAGTATCTCTCTTATTCTCTCTTACTCTCTCTCTCTCTCTCTCACTCTCGTGTCAACCTGACAGAGTGGCGAGCGAAAACATTTATTACGTTTTTTTTTCTCTGAGCTACACTTCAACCATTCAAGCAACATAGCTCAGAGGCTTTGATGCCTCCCACAAAGCACATCAGTCACACTCACGAAACCTTCCCGAATCATTAGGCACATTTGTGCGCCGTTGGTCTTTTAAATTTGAAGGACATGAGGTGGATCAAGGCTTTGCCATCATGACCCATCCTGCAATCCAAGCATTGAACACAGCACGACAAAATTCAGCTGTGTATGCAGCACTAAGGGGCAAGTCACGTCCACCGCAGACTCCTCCCTTACACTTCTTGACCAACTGCAATTTCCTGCCCATTTTTTTTTCCAGCTTTTGTCGGTTGTTTTTCACTTTCAGCCGGAGCTTCTCCATCTGTTTCTTCTTTGGTGTGCGCCGAAGCCTGATCCAATGCTTCAAGATCATAAGGCAAACACATATTCATAGAGGTTAAACAAACAAACAAAAACACATAAAAACAAACATTCAAATCATACAAAGTAACTGATTGATCTCGATCATGTTTCCAAGAAGTGTCGATGGTTTCATCATAAAGTGTCCGAAAGCTCCCATATATGTTGGGATCTTGTCCAGGCAAAATTCATCGGTCAAAGCAATCCAAATAGGCAAATCGAACATACAACTGGATCTGGGTTGCTCAATGAGTATCTGTAGAATTTTGATTCGAGCCACAGCGCGTAGGCAAACAGCCTGGTGCTGGTGCACAAAACCAAAAACAAACCTAAACAATCCAAAACATAGTCAACAAGTTTTTGATCATCAAAACTAATCACCACTACATTAATGAAACAAAAATATATATAGATATATATATATTAAAAAACACAACTGTAAAATATAAAAAAACATGTATATATATATAAAAATGAAAAATAATTAACACTAAGCAACTAGATTTTCGGTGATTGTGTTTGCCAACAAAACCTTGGGGTTCTGTTCGTTTCCTCGAACTCCATCAACATGTCGGCGATGAACGCTGCAGCACAACCACACAAATAGCGAGCACGGTGGTCCAGCAACCAGGAGTCCATAGTTCATCCTGAGCAAACAAATTCATGTCAGAAACAACCTGGGTTGCCTGTGTAACTAGGGGGAAAAAACTTGATCAACAAGACACATAAATACACATATATTGGCTTCGAGAATCAATCTCATGCACAGGTTCAGAAGGTTAAAGAAACCATCTTTGCAAACTATGTCCATATCAAGCGACAACTTGATATCCCATGGACAGGATCTAAATCCACGTCGCTTGAAGGATTTGGCCACGTTCTGACTCGCACTGAAGACATCTACAGCGTGCAAATCGCAACATCCCTTCCAGGAATCCACATACTTGCATATGCTATCCCAATGTTGAGTAGCAAAGAACCATTCATCGTTTGGGATCGATGCGGTGGTATCATCCCTCAAATCCTTGGATTATTCCAAACAAAAACAAAAATAATTCAATTATATATTGATATTTTGAAAAAGTAAACTCGTTCTCTCTCTCAAAAAAAATGTCAAACAATAGGTAGAATCGTTATTATTTTTCCAAGCTACAAACGGTCCCACACCAAGCACAATGATGATGTTCATCCAATGCAACAGACTACGCAACATGGCGTCTGTGGTAGTTGGCGGTCTACCCTTGGAGAGTCTACCCTGAACAAACACTTTCAGTTTGGGCCTGTCCATGCCGCAATGTGTTGCTCATCATCTATGCAGAAATTGGTTCAAAGGTTTAGCACAAGTGAAGATCTGCCTGAAACAATATAAAACCACCTGTGGTTCCAGCACAGAGAGGTTATTGTGTAGGAGAAAAAACAAATCCAGGGGTCTGGCACATCTAGCAGACTACCTAAAACAATTATCCCCTCCCAAGGATGCAGGGAGGGAAGATGTCGAGAGGGAAGGGTGGGGACAATGACTCTGAAAGGTCCAAAGGAGGCAGGAGCCAGCAAAGGTTCTCAGGCTGAAGGGTTCTTTAGTGGGGAAACACCCTATGGTCCAGGACAGAGATGGACAGAGAGGTCTCTCCCAGGCCTCTGTGCAGGGGGCAATAATTATTCCAGGGGTCTGGCACATCTGGCAGACTGCCTAAAACAAACATTCCCCCCCAAGGATGCAGGGAGGGAAGATGTCGAGAGGGAAGGGTGGGGACAATGACTCTGAAAGGTCCAAAGGAGGCAGGAGCCAGCAAAGGTTCTCAGGCTGAAGGGTTCTTTAGTGGGGAAACACCCTATGGTCCAGGACAGAGATGGACAGAGAGGTCTCTCCCAGGCCTTTGTGCAGGGGGGCAGCAATTATTCCAGGGGTCTGGCACATCTGGCAGACTATTAAACTACAAAAACACACACACACACATGACCAATGACATATGCCTTGAACATATGAGTCAAGTATATCAAACTATATGAGTTGTCTTTCCAAGAAAGCAATGGTCGTAGCCAGCCTGGGTGCGGTGAGTCGAATTGCGAAGATGGAGAAGCTGTGCTGCCATCAGGGCATTGGCGGTGGTCGAAGTCCCGTTCACGCCCTTCTTCCATGACTTCAACAATCCAAACCAGTATTCTATTGTGTCTTCCATCGTCATTGCAGGCTCACAGGTGATGTCTTCAGGCCATGCATGAAGCCTGAGGGCCAAGTTGGCCAGCATCCGGACGACATTCCGGAGGGTTGTGAGAGGTAGCCACAGCAATGGAAACTTCTTGCCACGAATGCCCCATGCATACCACGTGTTGATGAGGGCCACATAGTATGCACTGAGGCAATTGCTGAAGAGCTCTTTAGTGGTGTAGCCCATAGATCCAATCCATCCAGCAAAAGCAAGCGAGTTCCAGAACCTGACCCAAGCTATGGTGTTGTTGTTGATGTTGTTGTTGTGTTTTTTTAAAACACAATATTCTAAGACACATAATCTAATGAAAAAAAAATATACACATAAGTATTTCCAAAAAAACTGGAATACACTCCACCCATGACTGTCCCACATATTCTGCTTGAAGTATCCTGGATTTAGAAGCCTGCAAGCTTCTTTGTCGCTGTGAAGATCCTTTCCTCGCACAGATGAGTTTGGGCATCCTGCATATGCAATCGTCCCCATTTCGACATGCATGCCAAACCTTGGCAAGGAAAAACATGTTTCATCAAGGCTTTTCAACAGATCAAAACATATACAGACATACGCACAAAAACAAAAAAACAACATCAACATACGATCGTTTCCACACTGAGAGCCTTTGATTGCTTTCACATGTTTTCACCCTGTGCAGTTGTGGTGGATTGATCTAAATTAAATAGGACATTGCATGACATTGCATTGGAACATAGTCGCAGAAAAGATCATCTATTAAAGATGTTCAATGCAGCAACAAACCACATGTGCTGCACATCTGTGACACATACTAATGATAAGTCAGAGCAAAGGCACAGCCAGATCCAAACAATTTGATTCAACGACAACCTATCTACTATCAATGCCTATTGACAATAGAAGACTTGATATAATTATGTGTTTGTCTATGGTCGGTCTGGACACTGGCATAATCTTGCAGTGCACTTTGCAGAAAAGCTTTAAGGACAATCGCTGCGTCTTCTGTCTGTGAAAATAAATATGCACCAAAAGAAAATGAAATGCATATAATATCAACAAGGTAAGACTGCTTCAGCGCAGACGATCCTATAAAATCGGTCCCTCAAGAACAATTGAAGCTCATCTCAATTCGTGTCCACCACAATGTTGCTTGTGCGTGGCAGGCGTTCCCAACCACGTTTCCCATGCTTGTTCACGACCTTCCAGCCTCGTGTGTGCATGAGAAGCTTCAATCGGATGAACTCTTCCTTGGCAGCAACAAATGGATCTACTGCACGACGATGATTGATGGGTCCCTTGCGCCACTCGCGCAGGGCATCTGCCAAGGCCAAGCGGAATCGAAAAAGATCTGCAGGTTTGTTCGGCACCTGGACCATCCTCACTAATGGATTTAGCATAGAACGTGGTGATGTAGGAGGCTCTGCGCTGTCAATTGCAGATGCACTGATGGAACCACCTGAAGGATTGTGGATTGCATCATGCGAGACAGCCGGTCCTGCTCCTGCGCCTGCTCCTGCGCTAGCCACATGAGCTGTCGAGGTATCAGGATTCGTGTCCTCCACGCTTGAGTCTGACAGAATCTCCCAGGAATCACTATCGCTCATGCTGATTACTGCCCGGGGTGGAGCTATTGTAGAAACAGCTTTGCACTTCTGGACCAACAAATGCCTGCGAGCAAATAAAACTATTCTGTATGTTGTCCTGATGTCAATTACTTCCAGAACAATTTATGTGGGTTTCCTCAACACATATAAAATTATGTTTGTAATATTTTGGATTTTCTTCTCAAATGATTCCATCAGTATTACACATGACACAGACCCATGGAATACTTGCCACACGTTCCACATCCCACTGCATCACGTTCCTCCACCCACTATATTGCAAGCAACATCTGGAGTGTCCGTGAAGAGGTCCTCAGACTGCGACAAACAGCTTTCAGGATGTGCTTGGGGTCTGCACACCCGAAAATTGGCTTCTCTTCAGAGAGGTAGATGATATGCCGAAAGCACCATAGAGGAGCTTTCAACGCCTTCTCCGATCTCCGGCAATCACCCAGCATGGGGACATGAGAGTACTCGCTCGGCTTCAGAAGCCCTAGGAACAGCATGTGCAGGGAGTTAAAGCTGCCGTGACAATCCATGGCCACAGAAATTGGCGGACACCCATCCTGTGATACCACACAGCTTTGCAACACCTTGCCGAATTCGATCATTTCATCTTCGGCGGTGGTCATTCGAAGCCTTGGCAGATGCTGTATCTGAAACATACCTGAGCGGCAGTCGATATTCTTCACAATTGTGCAGCAGTGTACTTGAGCGAGGTCCTCCCTTGGAAGCGCTGATTTTGGAGATTCTGAAGCCGGAAGGAAGCTCTTTCCTGGGTGCTTGCCACCCACCACAAAACCAGCTTTGGGATCATCTTCGCCTGGGCTGTGCCAGTTTGTTTATTTTATTTTATTTCATTTTTTCTATGACTCATAAATGTTGACTACAAATTCTTGAAGAAACACGACACATAAATAAACATAAATAAAAATAAATAAACAATATATTGTTTGTTTCCAAGTGGCTCATTCCATAAATCATATTAAATGATTTGCACAGTGCAACTTCGTCGCGACAAAGCATATATCCTTTGCGCTCAGGTGCAGTAATCTGATGCAACAGCTGCATGGCAACACTGACACTCTCCTGAAGTGCAAAGCCTTCTGCGCAGAAGAATTTGGGCAACAGCGGTGAACTCATTGGAGGTGCAGTTTCTTGGGCTCCAAGCCTGCTGATCCCGAAAGCACGCTGTAGCTCTGGATTGCGGAGAGCTCCGCCCAGCATCCAACCTAATTGTGCAATTCCCTGTAGGTTGCTAGGAGCCAGTTTGCTGCCACATCGCTGAGTATGCCCTCTATTAATACGGTCAGCTTTCTGAAGCAAGTTGGTGACTAAGGCTCTCCCCACTTCGTCGGCCCTCATTGCACCACTTGCGATGATTTGCATCGCTTTTGATTCGTGCTCCAGGATCTGTCTGCTCTCAAGAGCTGTGATGTACTCCTGAACCTGCTTCTTCACATCGTCACTGACGCCCACCATCATGCGAGGCTGCAAATGCTTCAAAGAACGTGTGATAAAGGCAGACAATGAACTGCTTTGCTTGCATGTAGGAATTCTCGTGAAGGACATTTTGCATCGTGCCAGCAAATCTGGATAAGACATTGATTCCAAATCGTCGCTTCGACTCTCAGGAAAATGTTCTTTGATGAAATCACATTGAGACCTGCGAGCCTTGGTGTCTGCACCTATTGAGAGATGACAAAGATCCACCATGCAAATGCGCAAAGACCATTCACGGATTAGCATCCAAGCCTTCTTTCTGTCAGCAGCACCAAAACACTTCTGGCATGCTGAGCATCCCCTGATGCATAATCCAGGCTCCTTCAAACAACCCTGATCTTGAATCACCACATTCTCCTCGCCATTGGGAAGAGTGCTTCTGGACACCTGGAATGACTCAAGGGCGGATTGTACAACCTGAATGCAACCACTGCTAATCCAAACGTCCAGAATTGGACGAACAGATGGATCACCAAGAAGAGTCTTGTGTGCTTCCACTAGGTTCAATGAGAGACCCTTGCACACTGGCAACTCTTCATTTGCTTCAGAATGCACCGCCCTCAAGTGATACTTGGATTGCTCGTGTCTGTCCCTGCCAGGGAGCGCTGCAGAACATGGCTTTAAACAAACATATTTATAAAACATTATAAAACAAATAGTAACAAAAGCTTCATAAAAGGGTTTTCAAACAAAAACATGTTGAATACTGCTGAGGAGCAAGGCCACCCGATTCGTCAAATGAGGCAAATGAAAGTAGGTTCCACATAGAAGGCACTGAGTGGGCCGAAAGCGCATCTCAAGATCTACTGTCGCATCTGACAATCTGCTCTTTGGCATACGTTGCTCCACCTGACGGTCAACTGATTGAAAACTAAATATATATTCCAAAGGTCTCTGACATGACACTAACCACTGAAACATTTGTAGAGTGAACAGGAAGCTTGCAAACATCATTGATTGTTGTTGGGTTTTATGATTTAGAGTAAAATCAACTAACTATTCTAGAGGTCTTTCACATCAACAAAACTTGAGGAATAAAATATTCATAAATTAACTAAAAAAATATTAACACTATAATACAATATATATTCAAAAGGTAAGGTATATGCAAAATAAAACTATATTATTCCACAGGTATCCAAGATCACAATAACTAGTAGGAAAAAATATATAAAAAAATAACAGTAAAAATAACAGGCCTCGTCTCGTGACAATATCCTGTATAGTCCAACCCGCTCTGTTTCCAGAAAATCTAATATGTTGAACTCTCGTACCTCACCTTTCCTTGGTCGTCCACGGCGCTTCTTGTAAGCTGGCTCTGATGACTGATTCTCGAATGGAACGAGAGCAACACATTGTTCATTGGGTATTTCTGGCTCTGCAGGCTGGGTCATGGGCACAGGATCAGCAGCAGGCTCTTGCCTACACTGGTCATCTGTCTTCTGCAAGATATCACTTCGGCGTTTCTCAATGTCAAAGCGACGAAGCAAGTCTCGACAATGCTGGCAATCCAAGTCATCCCCAAGGGTACCCGTCACTGCGTCCAGGAATTTTGCCCAGTGTCCCTGGGGAAGTCTCATTGAGTGAGCCTTTTGAAAGTGTGTGTTGAAACAAAGGCCACTGGCAACGACGATCTGTTTTGCTTGATCTTGATGCCTTTTCAAGGCCCTCTTGCTTCGTACACTTTCCTGTCTCTCTGTAGCGGCACTCACCAATGATTGTGAATCTTGTGAGATTTCGACCTTCACTGCTTGCAATTCTTTGTCAACCTCAGCACGCCAGGTCTTACTGTCAATCACATCAGGCTTCACCATGGAACCTGTGGAACCAGTTGTGGTGCTCATCTCGGCTTCCTTGATGCCACATGGCGTAGTCTCCTGCTTCAATTTAATGGAATGTTGTCCCCTGGAAGACCGAAGAGGACTGGGAATAGGCCTGGAGGTCAGCACATGGAATGGCCACCTTGCCCTGGTGGGGACCACAGACATAGCAGGAAGCCAAGAAGACATGTCCTTGATTTTCTCCTCTGACACGCTGTCTTTGCTGATTCGTAAGCTGTCAATGTCTTGTAGCCACAGGCCATGTTGTTTCAGGCAAAGCCCTTGTCGGACTAGATCTTGCAATTGCAACAAAAGTCTGTGGCCACAGCTCCAATCATCAGGTTGTACAGGTGTGGGTGAATGTTGCACATCAATTGATGGTTTCCTTGCTTGCTCATGGTTCAAATAAACATATATGATCATCCAAAAAAACATCTACATAATATACTATATTTTACCTTATTTTTTGTTTAATTAATATTACAAAAAAATACAACATAAGAAAAAACATAAAAACATATAAAAACATCAAAAATATGTATATTTGTTCAATTCAGTAATCACATCTTCCACGTCCTTCATGATGTTGGCAATCCGCTGACAATATTCAGCCGCAGTATCGAAGACTACTGAATCCTTCATGCCATCATAAACTCTGGCCTTCCATTCACCACGCCGTATCACCATCAAAGCTTGGTGTGTGTCCGAATACCTGGCACATTGTTGGCTTTGTTTGTTTCAAAATATAATAAAATATATATCAACAAAAAAAATACACACAATTGAAAGATACTAAACAAACAAGCACAGCTAAGATACACAACCGCCAGCATCAATCCAGGGTAGCCCTGAAGCTTGAGAACCTCGACCCGATCAAGAACTGCAGGGAAGATTAAAGCAGCATGCTCTGGCCATCCATTGCCGTACTCTGACCGCAGTAGTCTTGACATCCCATGCAGAACTTGTCCCAAATGTGCCTTCTCCCCTGACCATTGTCAGGGCCATCAGCAAATTATTCTCAGAGTATGTAAGTTCCTACACACTTGAGGAATATTTATTCCTAATATATATTAAAAACAAATTTATTAATCCATTATTTTATATTGAACATACATATATTTGTTTGAGAAGTACTCTGGATCTCAACAACCATAGGAATAGTTTTAGATCACCAAGAAATTTAAAAATAAAGCAATAAAACTCTAATACAAAAATGTTCTAAAAGTCATTTGGATCTGAGAAACCTCAGGAATATTTATTTCAGGCTACATAGACTGACAAAAAAATACCAGTCCTTCGCAGAAAGGCTGATCTGGCCAACGCATCAGCAAATCACGCTCAATGTCCAGCCACATCTCCTCCGAGTTCCCTGTCTGAGCCTCATCAGCACACTGACAAGCAACACACAAACTATCCTTCAAACACATAAGCAATCCCCACATAAACAAAACATCTCTCCCCCCCCCCCCCCCCCAAAAAAAAAAACACACATCTTGCACAATCAGGAGGCTGACAAACCACCTGCTTTCTCAAAGTGCGAAACGAACTTGGGAAACTTCCACCTGCAGACACGAACAGGGCTGTTCGCCACCAATTTGTTCTTGACCTCAAGGTTCAAGCGACCAAAGGCCTCCCCAATGTTCTCATTCTGCCCTGCATCACGCTGCTCTGCAAATCTGGTCCATGCACTCAACTCTTGTAGGGATGTCTCCCAATAAGGACGCCTGACAAAGAAATGTATTCAATTGATACCAAGGATCTTCCCCCCCCCCAAAAAAAAAAAAACACAAAAAAACAAAAAAAATAAATTCAAAAGATACATAAACTATAGCAGACAATTTGCTGCTCTTTGAAGGGCTGATTGTAGAAGTCGCTCTCAGACATAGCCTCCTCCCTTGGAAGCACCAGCCCAAAAGATCTGGGGCAATGCTTCTCGTTTTCGTAGACCTGCGATCAAGTCATTGTGGTGAATAAATATATTTTTATATTTTAAACAATACTTAAACAACATATTTATTTAAAAAACAATGAAAAAATATACTACATATGGAAAAATAAAACATAACAATAATAAATTTGATATTTAAGGCAAAGCTCCTTAAATGGAAGGCGAACGTGTGCATCCACGATCTCATCGCCGAAGCCATCTTCTGGAATCCAGGAAACCTTGCTGCCCTCTGACTCTGGTTCGTTCTTCAAAGTAGCATCGTGATCCTGCACAGCCTCTGAAGTCTCTGGTGCTGCTGCTCCTGGTGGAAACGTAGCAGGCAAATGCGAAGGCAAACCCGCAACCTTCACTTCTGCCTGAGCAAATATAATCAAAGAAAACAAAACAAACCTCAGCATGTTCCTTCCCCCAACATCCAAAAAAAAAGACAATATTTCAAATCTAATCTAGGTGCCTTTGAAACATCTTTAGGAGCATCATCACCAATTCCATTCATTGCAGAAAGCTGTGTTTGATTTGATGCGCTGATAGATGAAGTCAGAAGGGTCTCTCGCTTCATGTCACCGATTGGAATCATATCAGAAGGCTTGGCCTGTGCTGAGCTGCTTGGTGAAGAGACCTCCGCCTGAACAAGGGACAATTCACCAGGCGGCACTGATGAGACACCTTTGATCTCTTCTTTCTTCTCCTGGGGCGAGTTGAATCCAGGAGGGTGAGATGAGCTTCAAACCATATGGTGAGAAAAAAACAAAAAATAAAACATATATATATGTGTTTGTGCAAGATGCAACGTCAAGCTGTAAGCTGCCCTTGGCCACTTTCTTCATGAAGTCAGAAATTCTGACTGTCTTCTGCCATGCGCCTTCCACCCACACATACTGATGATGGCTAGCACGCTTTCCACCATCAGAGGTGAACATCTCGCAATCCTGTGACATGTTTTTTTGTTTTGTTTTGTTTTTTTAAATACACCATCTAGACTAGTAATTGGTAAACGATCTGTCAAAAACATAAGACAAGAATTAACCAAACTTACAAAACAAACTATTAAAAAAAAATAATTTGATCCAAGAGTCACAGCTGGAAACCCATACGTTATGTTTTTTGTTCCAGACTGGCGGCGACATATTTGCTCCACATGTGAGCACATGGCAAAGAGCAGGAAGCCCACTGGGTGGACTACTCACGCTTTCAGACGTCATCTTGGACCGTACTCGCGACGGACTGCCAATAGCGCCGGACCCCTCCCCCGCCCCCCCAAAAAAAAAACACGCACAACTTTGTATGCCCTCTACCTTTTGCTTGCTTCTGGTGTGTTGCATCTTAATGAAACATCTTCTTAGTGTTTGCTTGTCTGTGGTCTCCCAAAATTATTGTGTTTGCTAGTGCTAGAAATCTCAATTGTTTTTTGAAGGCTCCCTCCAAAACACCAATTGGGGTTCCATTATTTTGTGTGTTGTTTGTTTTAATAAGCCATCTTCTTAGTGTGTGCTTGTCTGTGGTCTTCCAAAACTATTGTGTTTGCTAGTGCTAGAAATCTCAATTGTTTTTTGAAGGCTCCCTCCAAAACACCGATTGAATTTCCATGATTTTGTGTGTTGGCTTTTAATAAGCCATCTTCTTAGTGTGTGCTTGTCTGTGGCTTCCAAAACTATTGTGTTTGCTAGTGCTAGAAATCTCAATTGTTTTTGAAGGCTCCCTCCAAAACACCGATTGAATTTCCATAATTTTGCGTGTTGGCTTTTAATAAGCCATCTTCTTAGTGTGTGCTTGTCTGTGGTCTTCCAAAACTATTGTGTTTGCTAGTGCTAGAAATCTCAATTGTTTTTTGAAGGCTCACTCTAAAACACCTATCGAACTTCCAGTATTTTGAGTTTTGTTTCTCATGAGGCATCTTCTTATTTTGTGCTATTTTGGTGGTCTTACCAAATGCACGTGTTTGTCAATGCTAGAAATCTCAACTGAATTTTGAAGGCCTTCTGAAAACTTTATTTTATATTATATATGATTTTGTTAAAGTTTTTTATTGTGTTGTTAATTTTTTTTATGTATGTTTATGAATTTATATATATACATATAAAAAATTATTCTTAAAAAAAATATGATGATCCTCCCCCCCCCCCCTCCCCCTACCTAATTATTCAAAAAAAATATTCCAAAAAAAATATTCCACTAACCCACATAACACCTGGAATAATTAACTAAGGTACCGTATATGCCTTATCTACTCAAGCCTTCCCCTCTACCCGTTTCAGGTCCCTGAGGTTGACATTCTTGGTGCTACCAAGAAGCTCTTCCCTACAGGTTGGTAACTCCTAGAGGTCTTCCTTGGTTCTAGTCCCTGAGGTTGATAACTCTTCCCCTCCAGGATGTCGAAGATTGACATGATTGACGATACCAAAGGCACTGACGACAACCACAATCCGCGTCCCTGTGTGCCACGATCCTCTGTGCTCTCAGCAAATGCACGTTGTCCTGCAGCCTGGCATGAGTGGACCGTTGCCGAAGAAGGGTAGTGTGAGAAGCTTCATCTCAAGTTGCTGGTTGTATGTGAAGAACTGTAAGTTTGGTGGCTTCTCTCCGATCACTCACTCTTGAGCCTTGGGTTGAAAAAGTGGCGGTGACGAATCACACTCCTCCCCTTGGAGAATGAACGGTTTGACCAACATGTTGTGTTCCGAAAAAGTCGGTGCGGGGATTGTCTACTTTCCAAATGGGGGGCAAACATCCGCACAAAAAAACGTGCATTAACAAACAAAAAGTACCATATATATATATATATATTTGTGTATGTATATATTATATATGTATACATATATCTGTATATGCACTTCCTGTATATACATATTTATACATGAAGCGTCGCCATTGCCGGGCATGGAACATAGAATGACAGCATAATACTGATTCCTAAAGCTACCCATACTCGGATGCGCTCACTTGCGACCCATACTCGGATGGTGCAACATCATACAACATCCCTATTGCGGATCATTTTTGCATGGGATTGATATGCATCAACCGTCAAGATCAGGTCCTTGGAGCGAACCGAGAGGCCTCTTTCTCGCTCGCATTCGCTCGCCTGGCGCAGGGCCTCTCGGTCGCCCTGGTCCTCTTCGGCCACCAAGTCCTGCAGTTTTGGGACCGGCATTGGCGGACCGGAGATCTCAAGGGCACTCGTCCAAAGAGAAAAGAGGGATCTATACACACGAGAAACGCCCCGTCTCAGACACAGTCGACTGCGGTTCCTCCTCTCATCCACTTTTTGAGCCAGCAATCTTCTAACGGCACCGTAGGAAGTTGGAGGACCCACCCGCTTCTCAGCGACAAGTTGGACGCCCTCAACTACTCTGCGGACGACAACCAGTGTCTGGCACCCTCAAAACGCTTGGGTTTAAACGACCAAGTGGATCCAAAAGGCGGCTCTTTGCAGGAGGTGGTTGTGCAAAACGGTTTTTAGATTGAAGCCAGAAGTTTACTTCTGGGGAGATGTAGCGGGGAGACGTAGCACGAGTTCCTTTTTGCACGGCAACGGCAATCATGTGTTGATATGGCTTTGCTGCTTTGAGACCATGTTTTCCAGCACTCGCGGCTGGCACTTTTTGCTTCTTTTTGATGGGTCTGGGTGAAACACATTGCCGACTTGGAGCTGCCAATTAGCAGCAGCACCTGAGCAGCAAGGGGCAAATTCCAGACCGAACTCTGTGCAGAACCTGACACATGCTACTCTAGATGGGAGCTCCAGAAACAAGAATACATGTCAGAAATTGAAAGAATGAATACCTACTCTCCCTGAAAAGGTTTAGGTCATGAGCACTTCGTTCACCAGTTGTGCTGCACTCTTATGAGTTGTTCATCCAAAGCACCGAACCTGAGTCCCTGAGTCCTTCTCTCGGAACCCAGCATGGCATCATCATGGGCCTACCCACTGTGAACAAATCTCTGTTTTGGGAAGAGTGCACGCAAAGCATTTGATTCCACCCAATGTGAATGCTGGGCATGGCTGGGCATAGACTTGATCCGTCACGTTGCTCCCTGACCATGCTCCTGGAACAATTTGATTCTAAGACCCACTCAATACTCTCCACCTCAAAGGGGCTTTGAGGGGCCCTCTGGGATATGACTAGTCGCTCCACAATCCTCCAAGTCGGGTATGACTATTTACTCACCTCGAAAGACATCAACTCCACCACCGCCACACACATTCTGAGGATCAAAGGATGGCCGCCCCTTACTCCAAAAAACACCTCTTGAGCATGGAGTAAGGTTATGATTTAGCAGGACCTGAAACATCGCGAACGATACCACCGCCCAAATCCAATTCCAAGATGTTTGGAGTTGAACACGCTGCGCCACCCGCCCATCTTAAACCACGGCACCCCGGATGTTGGCGGTCCTTCTTCTTCTCGTCCTTGTTCTCCTGAAGCTGGAAACGCAATGAACAAATGTCATTTCTGCTGGGTTTCGGAGTGGGGCCTGCGAAGGTTCCCTGAGTTCCTGAAGCACAGAAGTGCAGCTTCCCGGCCTCCCCCAAGGTCTAGAAGTGTAGAAGCAAAAGGTCTAGAGATCTATATGCTGCGCGGATGACTTAGGCTTTAGGCCCTGAAGTAGTGGCATGGGACTGGCGGCATGTTTTTTTCCATAAAACCTATGTCATGGTGCCCTGTTTGCTCCAAACATGCCCCAACTGGTCTAATGAGATAGGACTTGTGGAAGGGCTAGGTTTTATTTCTGTGGTTTTTGCATCCAAAGGCTCATGACCTGAGTCTTGTGGATTTTTTGCCTTTTCAGATTTTGCATTATGACTTTTGACTTCACGTTCGAAAGTACTTTCGCTGATTCTTATGTCCTTGGCGGGCAATATAGGCGCGTTGGGTTCCTGGTAGTGATGATGGTGGTGATGGGTGGTGGCAATGGTGGTGGGGATGGTGGTGGTGATGGTGGCGGTGATGGTGATGGTGGGGGTGGTGATGGTTCACAAGCCATGTTTATACCTTCCAGAGGTCTACTACTAGAGGTGGAGAGAGATGGGCTGGAGGCCTGGAGAACACACACAATAGCGTGGATGAGAGTACACATATGAAAGCCGCGCCCCCCACGAGGACTGCACTTCAAGGTCCAAGGTCCACCAAAAACGGTGCCTGCCAGCACACTTCAGGGTCCACAAAGAGCTGCGCCTTCAAGTACTGCGCCTGCCACGACAGCTGCACAAAATACTGCGCCTGCCCCAGAAGTCCACACCTCAATTTTGATGACAAAGTGCTGCGCCTGCCACGAAATCTGCACTTCAAGGCTCACAACATACAGCGCCTGCCACGAAATCTGCACTCTGATGACATCAACGCTCACATCGCGCAGCCCTGCCAAGGCGATTCGCAGCAACATAAAAATGCCAAAGCGCAGCTTTCGCTTGAGACATCGATGTAAAAACGCTCCGATCTCCTGCGCCTGTCGTTTCCGTCGCGCCTGCCACGAAAAGTGATCGTCAAGTTCCAAAATGCGCGCGGCATCACAGCGAGAACGCAGTCCCGAAGAGCACCTGCGCCAGTCCACCAGATTCTGCGAGCCTGCGGGGTCGAAATGCACTTCGAAGAAGCACCTCCGATTAGACACCCGGCCTTAACTTAACTATTACCGTAAGAACCCCTAGTGTTACCACACTGTTTGGGAAAATGCAAAAAGCTCATGACACATGACCACGCTGCCCACCTGACCAACATGGGCCAAATTTCCAACCTGCTTTGGAGGTCACCCATCCTTCACCCGAAATCACTTCCTGGATCCCTGCCTCGCACGCTCCGACCAATAAAGGCCCCCGGCCCCCGTCCTTCACATCCGTCGGAAGAGCTGGGCTTTTGCCTCAAGCGGTGGAGGAGACGGTGGAGGGGCAAATGGTGAAAAATACTCCACAAACAAGGGATAACAATTGCCATTAATCGGGCTAACCAAACGGAATTTCTGATCATTTGATCATGGGAAAGAGGTGTAAACCCACAGCCTTCTTTCTTTCTTTCTTTCTTTCTTTCTATCTCTCTCTCTCTCTCTCTCCCTACTCTTTCTGCAACATGTTCTGCACGAAAAAGTGCTCCAAGAAATGTGGTCTATGTGGAGCATGTAGGGACACGTCAGGACTTAAGCTGGCTGGGCCATGCGCATGCCTCAAAACTCTTCAATCGAGTGCTGAAGTGATTTCCTGCAAGTGCAAATCGTACCGGTGATTTTGTGGGGTTTTATGGTCTGCTGTGCTTAGTCTAGCCTTGAGAGTTGGACCGTCTAGGTTGAAAGACCTACAAACCACCATCCTTCATCCCTTGCCACACCATGCGCCCGCTGGACCTGTGCCGCCCTTCTTGGAGCTGGATGGCACGCCCGCGCACGCCCGCTGCGCGCACGGTGCACTCTGGGCGGTGGGCGGCGAGCTCATGGCCTCGCAGAGCGCGCGCGATCTTTGGATATGCTTTGGATTTCTGGCGCCTTCTTCACAAGTTGAGGGGCAGTTCCTGGCCTTGGAACCTCTGAATCGAATTGCTGGTCCAATCTCCAGCTGGTGAGTGACTCCGTGAGATCTGTGGTCGACCTCCCGAGACCCCTTGGAAGAAGGGGAAAATAGACCAAGACCATCCAAAACCTATTGGTTAATTGGTCTTAATCAGAAGATACCAAACCTATCCGAACCTATTGAGGGGTTTGCAACTTAATGAACCTATTGGTTTGGGGTCTTCTGATTAAGTTGCAACCCCCTCAGTCGCAGCATCTCATCTTCCCGCGACTGAGCAGCCGGTGCAGCCCAAAGTGGACTGCTCTGCCACGAGTTGGTGAGGGCCGTTCTGGCCTGGTGCCGCCGGTCCCAAACTGAGACCAGGGATTCAACTAACAAATGGACCCTAAGAATGGCACCTGGATAGGCTGTTTTCCTCTACTAACCAGTGGTTTGCAGGGTATGTTAGTCTTCAGAGGGGTTAAAGTGTACCTGGCAAGGTTGTTGCATGTCTCCTTCATAAGGCTCCAACTACCTCCGTCTCGAGTGGGTTTGGGGAGTCTAACTTCTGAGGATGTGGTTGGAGCCCCAGGGGCCTCTTTACATTTGCATACTGGCACTATGCTGCAAAAGGTGACGTGGAAGAGTTCGCGTCCATGCCACTTCCAACTTCAGCCGGGCAGCCCGGCCGCCTAGCCCAGGATATGGCGTGTACAAAATTTTCGTGTTAAACGAGTCCAAGTCGGACCAACTCCGGCAGCAAGCGCCCAGGCCTGTGCGGTAGCCTGTGGGCTCTGCTCAACCTCATGCTTCTGCCCGCTTCATCTCGGGTGGGTTCTTGATAAACGGCTTTTGAGCCATCTGGCACTAATAAGCACTTTCTTTAGAACAGGCTGACCCTCCCACCACTAGGATTTGGCATTGACTTGGGGCGAATCTTTCAAGGTCACCCTTGCCCTTGAGGACGGGTACAGGTCAGTTCTTGTGCGCATCGTGGCAGAAATTGGATGTATTAAATAATGAAAACACAAAACATCTATTCGGTGTTTTTGGCCGTAGCTGCCCGTAGCTCACATGCCCACCTTCAACCCGTCATTGGTCACCGGTCAGACCGGTCAACTCAGGAGATGACAAACACAAGTGGCGTCCGCCAGGGTAGCACACTTCCCGGTGTTTTTGTCCAAATCATATATCATATACAGTACATCAACGATTCGTGCAAAAATGATACAGTAAACACATGCACACACCCAAGTTCGATTCCCTGACCCTGAAGCAAAGTTTTTCAGGGACAAGTACTTGGGCAACAGGATCGCAGGGAACTACTACGGCAACATTGAAATTCCTTGAACCGTTGACCTCCCCCAACACAATGGAAATTATGTACGGTGCTTTCGAAATTGCTGGCATTAGACCTAGTCCTGACCAGGTCATGTCCATCCTCAGTTCCCCCACAAGCAACGGGCTCGGCCGGCCCTCGGAGCAAGTATCGCATCTGGTTTGAGGAATGATTTGAGACGTGCTCTCTCAACCTCAAATATGTTTAAGAATACGTTTGAATATCATGACCATTTCTCCAAGCAATCTTCCAACCAAGCAAGTCCATACCAGTATGTAGTATGTAATAGTAGGTTCTGTGCAGTCAGTCCATGCCTTCTGATGATGGCGTGTGTCTATAGATTGTTTGAATGTAAAGCACTTCCAAGCAAAAGGTGTTCAGCCACGTCTGGATCCGATGACGCAAAAACAGCTAATGCATAATCTTTAAGATTGAAATAATATATATATATATTATATACTTCGGGGAAAAGCAACATAGACCAGAACTCAATTTCAAGTGCGCTTTAACATGGACCACTGGAAACGGTGACTTCCTGGGGAAACGGTATTAGCGCCTTTTTTGGCAATTGCTGGACCGTTCCCACTCTCAGTCTATGATCGATTTTGACACTAACATGGACCAACTGCACTCTGACTATAAACTGAACGCAGGCTAACATAGACCGCGCCGGTAGAGATCAACATGGCCCGGTGGAGGCTAACATGGACCATGTCACATACCTCTAGGGGCCTCCTGAACATGGTCTACGTTAGTCTCAAGCGAGGTACTGCAGGTGCAAAACTAGACAGCTCTTTTAGCACGGTGGAGGCCAACATAGACCATGCCAAACACCAACACGCCTGTCTGAACTTGGTCTAGGTTCGAACGCAAAAGAAGGGTCCATTGCTAGAAGGTTGGAGGCCATTGCAAGTAGGTTGGAGGCCATCGCAAGTAGGCCTTGGTGGGGTGTCATCACAAATCTCATGGGGAGAGACAGGCGCCAAACTAGACAGCTCTTTTATCATCTATAGCATAGCCCGGTGGAGGCTAACATGGACCGTGCCACACACCTCTAGGGCCTACCTGGTGCATCATTGGTTTTTCAACGTGTTCTTTTTTGAAATGTTCACAGATTGCTTCAAACAGACTTCAAACATCAATGGAAGACAGGAAATGAAGGAATTAGAGCAGGAAAATGACTGGGGCGGCGGGAGACGGAGACTCCGCACCGAGACAGTGTCGGGTCCCAGGGCGACAGCGAGCGAAGTCCGGGGCCTCCTAACATGGTCCAGGTTAGAACGCAAAAGAAGGGTCCATTGCTAGCCACTGCAAGTACTGTAGGTTGGAGGCCATCGCAAGATGTCCTCACAAATCTCAGCTCTTTTATCATCCCGCGATCTCTTCATGTCTCTTTCACGCTTCATCTTCAAAGTGCGTTGGAGAAGGGGCGGCTTAAACAAAACAGAAGGGACCGGAAAAAACAGCTAATGCATAATCTTTAAATTTCAATAACAAATTAATATATATATATATATGTCTGTTCGGCTACAAGACAGACTTTGAGGGAGTTGCATCCTGCCCGCCTTTGATCTCTAAGTCTAAACGCATTCCATCTTCCCGTCTCCGCCGCTTTTTTCACGCCAGTTCTTCTGCCCTTCCGAACGTTGCCATTGGTTTGGCCTTCAATAAGAAGGAAATCCGTACGTCTGTCTGCTTTCAATTCAGATTTAAGATCTCAAGAGTACATCTGTGATTGAATGGTGGCATGGGCCGCCCCATGGGCCGCCGGAGTGATGCTTTTTCATAGGTCCACTGTGGATGGCTAGCTACTAGTTGTGGTTGCGAGGTTGTGTAGATTTTGGCTGGGTCAAGTGGGTTGAACCATGTGGTGGTCATTCATGTCCCGCTTGCCTCCCTGATCTGGCCCTCAGGATCCGTCCCCTCCCTCCGCCTGCAACGTGGGTGTCTGCAGCTCAGAGCGGTAGCCCGCCGAGACTGTGGACCTTGGCTGTGAACATTGGTGAACACCATACTCCTAGCAGCAGTGCTGATTACATCTTATTACGCATGATGACTGGGACCTGTCCCATGATAGATGTTCCCCGGGCTGTTCAGAACGGGAGAACCTCGCAAATTGGGTGACAGTCTGTACAGCCAAAAATCTCAAAAATGTTGTAGCAACTTTGAACTATAAAACTGCGTGGGCTCCATTGACAGCTCAGTGAGTCATAAACCCAGGGTTATTGCTTTGAAACTTTGCCTGGCTTGAACCAATCCCATCTTTTCGCACCAAACTCGTTCGTCCCCCGCCCTTTCGACCCCGAAGGGCGTCGGCAGCTGCTCGGCAGCCCCCACAGTGTGCGCCAGTCAGTGCCGTTGGAGCGCCTGAACCATGCACCCACCTCATGCCGCAACGCCTGCAATGACTGGAAGGGCTCGAAGATCCCTGGGCTCGAAAAACAAACAGATTGAGTCGTTGACTGGCTTCTCTCTTCGAAGTGCTTCTTATTAAGGGCGCTATTGGGGTTGCATGGGGTCTCTTCTTCCACGACAAACAAATCGTACACTTGCGCACTCTCTCAAGCACTGTAAACCAAAGCAGTGTTGCAGCTTGCCACATGTTCAGAGAACATCCACCAGCCTATTGACACTGGGCTGCCAGTGAGGGACCGGCTGCAAAAGGTTGGTGGCGGGTTCACAGATTGGGCAGTCAAAATCAATACAAACGGAAAATCAAAGGGCTCTATAAGGTGTCCAAGGCGCAATCAGTTCTACTTAATTAATTATAATACAACTCAACGGCAAAAAGTAGTAGGATTTTCACCACGTCACATTTCACGAACCATCACCTGACAGGTCATCACAACTCTCATTTCATAGCACTCCCACTGTTCATGTTTGAATACTGTTGACTAAAACTTCCGCCCACCAGCTCTGCCGTTGGGTATGCACAAGCCACCGGATTTTGAGACACCAAACGGCCCAAACGACGAATGCCAGCAGGTGGCGGAGCAAACATTGAACAAATATCGGTAGGACAGGGATCTGATATGTAGATTAGGGGACGCTCAGGTTAACGAGGTAAAGGTTGTTGATGGTGGATCTGTAGCTGCACAGAGCGCCGATGGAAAAAACAAACATTATTATCAACTTCAGAAATGGTGTTGAGCCCATCCAATCCAAGGTCACGCGGCACCACTACCCTAGATCCAATCCGACAATCCTCATACCCATTCGTCCATCCAATCAACCATCACAGAGCATCCCAAGAACTGGCATCACCAGCATCACCAAGTCCCCCCTAAAAGGATAACTTTTGCACCACCACATCTATCTGCTTAAGAGTTCTACGAAATCAGAGCGCGTAAGACTCCTAAGACCAACCTGGAGGTCTTGCGTAGCGGCTGCGACCCTCAAGCATGGGATTTGGTGCGGGGGACAGGTGTTGAGTAACACTCGCAGTGTTTTACAGGCCTTTTTGGACACCAACCCTCCAGCACGCGGCCTCCATTTCAGCATCGCGGTGAGCTAAAAGGGACTTCACCTCCAAGAGCTCTGACAGTAACTGATCTTGCCTTAGCTCAGTGGTTTCATGTGGCTCAGTGGTTTCAAGTGCATAATCTGAGCATGTCTGACCGCAGGCACGTTTTGCAACATCTCACCTTTGGCGACTTTGGCCGCCCCTCCGCCGTCTTGGGGAGGAAGCAACGATTTTGGGGAGGGTGTTTCCTCCGTGAGACACAGCCAAAACCCAACTGCCTCGGAGAAATTCACCATGTTCTTCACCCACGTGCCATGGTCCCTTTGGGAGGCACACAGGCACAAATCTCCTCCGCTCGGGCGTAGAAGTCCTCAAACTCCATCCTGAGCTTGGTTGGTCGGTGCCAACACGCGCAGCAGGCACGCATGCAGCCGAGATCTGTGTAGTAGAGGGATGATGTGGCAGAACATGTTTGACGGGCGCTAGAATATTGTTGTGGACAAATTGGAATTTGTATTTTGACATTTTTGACCACAAACATTAGGGATGGTGCCATCTACATCCATCTACCCCCAATCCACTCCATGATTGTGGCACTAAATAGGGAGACCCCCCGAGCTCGATAGCGCAAAACTTCTGTAAAACCAGCGGGGTCAACTTGAATCTTCAACAGACAACACAAGCACCAGCAAAGCGAAAGACACCGAACATCGCTGCGCGGTCGAAACATCTTCACGGGCAGTGCTCAAGGATCCTTTGATGGTGAGATGGCCACGTCATGGGAACGTCAGAGTGTGTTTATATTCTAGGCTTCGATTCCACAGCCCCCAAAAGCTAAAGTTCCCATGACGTGCCGAGACTTTCCGTCTGTTCCGGGATTGCTTTCCCTAATCCAACACCTCGTCCTCTTCCTGGATGGAGTACCTTCCAGTTCGAAGGAGTTTCAACATCGGCTCCACATGTGCACCAGAATTGTGTGTCAAACTCTGCCACGAACAACAGTCACTGACTTGCGGATGATGGCAAATTCCAAAGCAACTCTGTCATCGCTTCCATGGCTCTGTTCTGTGTTCATTGCATTATACAAGGGTTTGCATCAACCACGAGGATGCTTCCAGGGTCAACGAATCTATTCGGCAAGAACAACCGTCGCCTTGCCTGCCATGGCAAGCTCCTCGTCCTCCAGCTTCTGTCTGCTGCAAGGGTGGAAGTGAGCAAACCTTCTGCTTTGGAAAAAGGCATCTTGTCTTTCCAACGCCGCTGAAGCTGTGGACAATGACAGAGTAAACTCGAAGCAGCTTTGCGTCTCAACCTCTTTGATTTCCACTGCGTGAGCGACACAGGCAAAGCCTAGCAACCAGCCATGCTGGGAGCGCTCTCTCCCCGACGTCTCAAATGCCGAATCTGCAATTAGCACATTTCTCAAGCGACTCTCGGCAATGGCGTGGATGTGAAGGCGCACAGGGAACGTTTTCAAATGAACCACAAGGTCATTGGCTGCCAGGATGTCAGCTACTGAAGGTTCTGGAAAGGTGGACGCCAAAATTGAAGCGCCTGCCGAGGCATCTGGGCGACCCTCTCGGGCCACCCAGTCGAGCGATGCAATCAATCAGCGTCCTTTTTCGAAACCTTCCTTCCAAGCTTGATGGTTTCCAGCCGGGTGTAAATGAACTCGTCTATGTGACTCTGGAAACTACAATCTTCCATCTGGCGAAGATGCCTGCCAGCGTATAGGTGGATCCCTCTGGAGTTTGCAGCTCACTGATTTTGCCAAAAGTGTATCCTTCCAGCTGTTTCATTCGCTGCATGTGAACCTCTGAGCCACCTTCTGCAACGTCATCGACAGTGAGAATCATGAAACCTTGACTCAACGCAGTCTCCGACTTGTCGCTCAGGACCATATACAACACTTGTCGTCGACGTTGAGGTTATAGCCAAGAGTTTCAGCGGCTAGCTTCACAAAGGCTCTCCTCCACCATGATGGCCCACTTACAAGTCCGTAGACCTCTGTCATGAGCAACAGAAGCTGTCTTGGGTCTAAACCAGGCAGTGGCTCATCTTTACTGGCGGACTGCAATCTTCGTCTTTCTTGTGGGCGGCAAGGCTTGGAGAAATGCCGTCTTCACCTCTCTCACCCGACAGGTCCACTTTCTTGCAGCGGCCAGCTGCAGGCAGTTGTGGAGTGAGGTGCTCAGTGGCGTTGGTGCACTTCTTTCAACTTCATGAATCTGAGGATCCTGCCAGCCGACGGCCCGACGACGCACAATCTCGACTTGGGATTGGACTGGTCATTTTCCAACTGGCAGACCTCATAGTGGCCTTGCCCAATGGCAAGCTTCTTGTAGTGCTCCAACTCGCCTTTGGAAATCTCCTTTGGCTAGAACACGAAGGTGCTCTTCGAAGGCCAGGCTCTCTTCCCAGACAAAACCTTTGACAGCACCATTGTTGACCAGCCTGTCGCTGAATGTCACCTTTTCGGGTTCTGAAAGGCGTGCAAACTCCACTTGGCCAAATGAGGATTTTGCTTTGATCAAGTAGAAGAGCTGGTCTCTTGGGCAAAAGCTTGCTTCGGCTTGAGAGGCTGCGAAGGTTCCCCGAGAGTTCAATCGAGGTTGTGGGAGAAACCTGCCCTGTTCACAGACATACTTCCATTTCACTCCAATGAATGGTTTCAAGGACTCCCATTCTAGCCATGTCTTCGTCTTGGTCGAAGTTGATCATTTCCAGGAACGTGGAGTTCCCTCACGGCACAGGCAATGGAGGGGTGGCGCCAGTCATTGGGTATGGTGTTTGACGGCTGCAAGTTGAATCCCAACGGTGGCGTTTCTGGTTCTCCTGGTGAAGCCTTGCAAAAGGGCATTGCTATGCCACAGCCCCTAGGAAAGGGAATATCCTTGAGAAAGATTGAGAAAGGATGTGTGCATGCTATATCCAGTGCCAGGCGCATTGGCTTGCAAAAGCTTGCTTGTAAAAGCTTGCCCTTTCCAGCAGCAATCCAGCTTACAAAAGCTTTCCCTTGTGAAAGGATTGCTTGAAAAAGCTTGCCCTTGACAAAGGGAACTTGCTTGCGCATGCATGCCCTTGCAAAAGGCAAGAAGAGCTGGGAAAAGCACCCAAAGCAACAGTTTCACCCCATGGCTGGGGCAGGAAGTGGCTATGAACATATTGATGTTGATCTTGATTTTGTTTCCTGCTTTTTTGTGTTCAAACATGACCCTTGAAATCAATAGAAAAATCTTGATTTTCCCGCCTCTGATTTCAATATTCTATATTGAACAAAACCTTGAAAGCAATATCACTTTTCAAATCTTGGTTGCAATCAAATCGGATTCTCAGGGAAAGTTCCATCCGACTTGAGGTGACGAGTACACTTCTCCAACTTGATCAAGGAAGTTGCGAAGCCCCATTGACAAAAAGCTTCTGTGCTCTCGGTCTAGGATCCTTGGCTCTCCATCAAAACCACTTCGTCCAAGCTCAGTGGCGCTTGGAGTGAGCAGGTAAGCAAAAAAAGGTGGTGCGATGCCGTCACTGCTCTCAGACTCCATCTGGGTGCCAAGCCTCACGGCGCATGCCATCATCGCTGCTTGTGCACCTGTCCCTGGCTGCATCATCGGCTTCTTAGTTTTTCTGGGCTGGATGTGGTGTTGGAGAAAAGGTGCGGCCTAACAGTTTGAAAGCACTCTTGATCGACGGCTGTGCTCCAGCTTGGGGAGTAGCGTTCAGCTGCTCCATCATTTGCGTGGCGTTCAATGGAACACCTGAACACGAACCAAGTCCTGGCGGCGGCCGCATGAAATTCCCAGCAAAACTCTGTCCTTGTAC
This sequence comes from Durusdinium trenchii, assembly GCA_963970005.1. Lineage (NCBI taxonomy): Eukaryota > Dinophyceae > Suessiales > Symbiodiniaceae > Durusdinium > Durusdinium trenchii. The sequence goes on along the minus strand of CAXAMN010003592.1, from coordinate 232,852 downwards.
CAGTTGGGGACTTGTTGCATGCATAAATTGTGAATGTGGGTTCCCCATCATTGAACTCATTCCCAAACCAGTTCCCAGCATTCCCACAGAAGGGGGAAAGGCTTGACCAAAAATTGAGGCCGGAAAATGCCTGACCCATCCCAGCACCCTGCACGGATGTTCCAGCAAAACCTCGGACCGAGGCGTCACCTGACGGTGCAGAGTGCGCCGCAAGCCTGCCAGCAGTTGCTGGGCTGTTGGAGAGATACAGGTTTCCTGAAGCACAAGGTGTCGAACGATTCGAAGGTCCGCGGCAGCTACATTTGTATGATGCCCACACCCTGAGGGTGGTCCAGGTCCTGTGTATTGTTGCCATGGATCCAATGCTTGAAGGGGATCCATCCAACCCAACGAAACAGAACAGCTGGCAGGGAGCCGGGAGGTCATCTCCGGCTCCGCTACCACTGTAAAACCAGCGGAGCCAACTGGAATCTTCAATAAACAACGCAAGCAAAGCGAAAGACACGGAACATCGCTGCGCGGTCGAAATGTCTTCACGGGCAGTGCTCAAGGATCCTTTGATGGTGAGATGGCCACGTCATGGGAACGTCAGAGTGTGTTTATATTCTAGGCTTCGATTCCGCACTTGAATAAAACCACCAGTTGGTTCGGGGCACTTCCAGCATGTTCAAATCGATCTGGTGTCCTAGGGGGCGAAGAGTTTGGACCCAAAGGCTGACTTCGGCCTGGAGTCTGAACCGCGTGACGACAATATAGTGACTTTGTGGAACCAACCATCTACCGTGGGCCCAAACCCTGCAGGGCACCCCCCTTGACCACTGAAAACGAACAGTGGCGGGGGAGGTGCCCACAGTTGGAGGGTCCCCCTGGTGGATGGGAGCCATGGGCTGCAAGGATGTGGGTTAATTGGGATATTGTATGATATTGTATATTAATTGTAAGATCATGTAAGTAAGTATATAAACTATGATATCTGATTAGCAATTGTTCAATCTCCTGTCATCTGTGAATCTCCGAGCTTCCAGAATAGACCATCATCCTTTTCCTCCAACTTCAGTGCCTGAGCCACCTCGGGAAAGGCCTCCCACTCCTCACTGTCATCCGCCCAGGCGCCCGTCCATTCGTCATGGCCCCAAGGGTTCCGGACACAAACCAGCTTGAAGTCTCCCACCTCCTTGCACTGCACAATGGTGTATTGGTGGTTGTTGACCAACCCCATACCAGTATCTTTGTGGAACCACCCGGTCGTGATGCCCGAGGCCTCGTCAATCTCCATCAACTTCTTCCACAACACCTCCGGCTTCTCAATCCCTTCAATCCTTTCATGCTGTGTGGCATATGTCGCTGAGGCATCCCGCCAGTCTTTGTGATGTGGACTGACTGTTTTGTGTGTGTAGGTCCAGCCAGCCGCAACGCTGAGTGCAAGCCTTCTGATGCCTCGTACATGGGTGGTGATCCAACCCTCCTCAGTGCCCTGCTGGAACCTACAGTGGCGAGCCGTGTCAAAACGGTTCCAAGGCTTCAATCTAACAGCACCAGTTCGTGCAAAACAAGTCATCCAGACTGACCAAAATGCACTTTCAAACATAACATGCTGCTCTTGCTGTCCCCAAAAATTGCCACCATCAGTTCAAAAATTGGGGCACTGTTCAAAAGCATCCATGTATCAAATCAAGCAGGGAACTTTTCGTTCTTCACCATATCATCTCTTACCCTGTATCTCATCCGCTTTCCGACCGTCTCCTCCTCATAGATGGAAGCCCAGGCAAACAGCTTCCCTTTCTTCCTTGGAGCCATCCACCCAAAGCTGGGTAGAACCCCAAACACGAGACAGAACCCCCGAAATGGGGGTAAAAGCATGACATCCAAGGAAAAGCAAGCCGCAACACGTCAAAGTTTGCTCCCAATCCGGTGGTGTGATAATTTTGCTAATTATAGATTCTTTACGGCGAAGGCAGTTCTTGTGCGGGGGTGCAACTGGTGGTGTCAACATGAAATTTGATGACAATGGAATCGTCTGAAATGATTGCCCCTTCTAGAAGGTTGGGGAACGACTGACTGACCGACTGACTGACCGACGACCCACCGACTGACTGAACAAATGCATGTATCAGATTGATGCAGCCGGCAAACGCTGAGGCAAAACAAATCCAGGTGTCCGTCCAGGCATCACCGTGGCGTTGAGGCCATGGGGGCAACTGAAAGGGTCCGTGTGATCAAATATATGTGCAAGTGTGATCAAGTGCGCAGAGATAACATCATAAAACAGAGAGCACCGGCACAAACTTCAAGAACATGTGAGGCCAATAGAGATGTCATGTCAAGGGAAAAAATAGGGAAAAGTGTAGAAAAGCAAGGCTCTCTAAAGTTGCCAGGAGGGAGAAAGTTCCGAAACTAAGAGTTTTCTATTCAAGACAGCCATTGAAAGTCAAGCTGTCTCATAGATCACCACATCAGAATCCGCACATGACTCTTATCCGCATCAAAGCACATCCCAAACAAACAGTCCTAGTGGCCTATAGGATTGCCTTTGAAAATGTTGAGGCCACAAGAAATGAGCGAGCAAAGGGCTTGAGTGCAATTCAATATGACATGTAGTCATGTAACAAAACGCACACAGTAATCCTGGGCCTCCATAAAATCGCGGTGAAGGGCTATCACAAAACGTGTTATAGGATACCTTGACCCCCCCTTATATAATTGTTCTTGACTTACAGTAGCTATCCCTAAAGCAAATCATTTCCTGAACCTTTTAGGTTCTGGCGGGGTATCTATATATAATATAAAAGCAGAATTCCTTATAGACTATAATGTCATGCCACTTTCAAACACACAAAAGGTTCGACATCAACACACGCACTTCTCTAGGATAGCTTATACCGACAAACATAATGTATATTGCACGTAGAACAAACATACCGTGTATATATATATATAAGCTCAAAAAGCTTTTCTAAAAGCTTTTCTAACTCAAAACTCCACACTTAGAACCCAGGTATGACCTTGGGATTCCCTGGCTTAGCACCTGGGGTCGGTAAGAATTTGTAAGTGTTTCTATAATGGGCATTGCAAATGTGAAGCCTAAAAATGCAAGGGATCTTATTATCTTCTCCACTCTGTCTTTGCGCAATCACAGTTTAGGCAAAAGCTGCATACCAAACATACCCATACGATGACTCAATTTGGGGGTTCTATGTGAAGGCCTCACCAAAGGGGTGTATATATATATATATATTAGGTTTGGTTCCATAATGTATCAATCTTTGTGGGATCTAACAACACAAACACACATCCAAATTAGAATCGATTAAACATGAACATCTGGTAGTACACATCGATTATAGTTGTAAACAAATGGCACTGAATCAAACAGTGTGATTCACAAAAAAAAACAAATAAAATATACTAAAGTTCCACTCCAAAGAGCTCGCTCGTGGGTTCCTGGCCAATGGTGACATCTCGTTCCACCTGCGTGACCCACAAATTCGAAAGCGTTACTGATTGGCGGAAGTGCTTCACCTCAGCGCCGCCCGTGAGCATGCACAAGACCTGGCGAGGAACACCGGCGAAAACGGAACAGAACAAAGGAATGCTGGAATGCTAGGGGGCCCAACGGGTTGAGCTAGGTGCGTTTGGACTGGCTTCTCCCTAGCACTCTTGTCTGTATCTTGTCACTTGTCTACACATGCATTCCGAGATCACCACCCAAACGAACCCATTGCAAAATATGGCAGCGTGATGCAGCGTGCATAAAGACGAGTTCTTCAAAGCGACTTCCGCCCATACGCTGCTACTCCGCGATAGGGTACCTGAACAAGGCACAGGCGAAAAAACGCCGCTATGCCGCTACAAGGTGACCTGGACAAGGCGCGGGTGATGATACGCCGATACACCGTTGTGCCGCTGCACAGTGACATGGACCAGGTGGTGGGTGGATGGGGAAGGCCATACAATTAGCTGGGGATTTTCTAGCACCGGGTTGTAGTCAGCATCCGCACGCTTGAGAAACACGTTCACGTCCGCATCTTCTGCATTTGTGCGCCTTGTTTAAGCTTCCTTAGGGCAAATGCCTTTGCTCCAAACAGTTGGAGCTTTGGGGGATTTGGGTGGGGTCCGTCATCTCAAGACGAGGCGATGTAGCACTAATTCGGTCCAGCAACATGCCCGAGTCATTCGCCAACTGCGCTTAGCATGCTTCGCAATATCGGGCAAGTTCAACGCTATGTGAAACCCAAATTTCATGGATGCCGGCCCTTCGTTCTTAGCTGGAGCAACAGGCTCCTATGGCCCTATACGTGAGGGGAGGAGCCTGTCTCGCGTGATCAAGACCTACAGCATCCTACTGCAAACCTGGGAGCACATGGGGCGGGAACCGCCAGGGGCATTTTGGATGGCTGGGTCAAACCTGCAGGTTCAACAAGCATGCCCCCCCGCCAAGAAAAAGAGCAGAAACGGGGGGTTGACCGTTTAGGATGTGGCAACACACCACCGACCAAGAACAGAACACTGTACCTTAATGTTTTGCAGAAACTGGGCGATCGGTGTATCATGTGTATCGGTCTCAGAGTATCGGTGCGGGTTGCTTTTCAAACGCTGTTCGCACCATATGGGGCATACAGTCTGACCAAACCTGATCAATGAAACAACGTCCCATATGCACAACTGTACGGTTCTTTGGAGCTTAACATGACGAGTTGTTCGCACCTGTACCGGATCGAGCTTGGTGTTGTGCGCTTTTCCGCCTCCCTGCAACATTTCATAGGCCCCGCAATACTTGGCGAAGACCTTCTCCAAGAGCGGCGCCCAAAGGGACCGAGCGCGGCAAAAGAGGGGCGAGTCCGCATGATGAGGGCCTCAGTGCATCGAACTTCGGGCAGGTTTTCGGTGCGTTTGGGTCGGTGATGGGGAGAGTCGCGTTCCAGGACGCTCCAGGTATACCTTCTCAGGAAATCTCAGGAATGCCAGGTGGGATCCCAGTGGAAGAAGTCTCTCTTCAGTGACCCTCTCCTTATGCTGAGGAGCTGGTGGATTTGTAGCATGGCACCAGGTCATCCACCTCAAAGACCTTCCAGGCCCGCTCGGCGAACTCAAACAAGCAAATCTCGTAGCGCCCATTGGGAGTGATGTCCTTCGTCTTGAAGATCCGATCTCTCAAGTGCGAAGGGTACTCCCCCAAGGCTGCCAGGGCGGAGATGAACCAACAATTCCCAATCCCACCTTGATTGATATCAAAGGGATCCTCATCAAAGAGTTGCGGCTTCTCTGTGAGCTCCGACAGCCTGGTCCAAACCTGGCGGCCAGAACGAACGTCGTTCCAAACGGTGGACATCGACCAGCACGGTTTGGACCGGTAGTAAGGACCGGTTTCGCGACGGAGCGGACCGCACGGGATGCAATCCATCGGTCAAAACGAATAAAAACTGCCTTCCATGAGTCGTTCATCCCAAGGCACAATCTTATCGCTCCCTCCGAACTTCTCCGCCTTCTCACGGAAAAAGGTCTCTCCGAAACTGGCTTCTGAAGGAGGAAAGTCTGGATCCACCCACGGTTCAACCTCACTGAAGCTAGGAGTGTCATCCACAACCGCCTCCCGCACCCAAATCGATCGAATCGATCTACCCCGGTCTTTGGAAGTCGAACGTAGGGGTGAAATTCCCAATCACTCGCCCAGCAGTTTCCATGGTTGCTTCATTCGACCCAGTCTAGAAAAGAACAAACAATACCGTTTAGTAACAGACTGTATACATACGGTATACATTTAAGCAAGTTGTAAAACATGTAAACAGATGTAAAAAGTGTATGTAAAGTGCACCCCCAAAACTCCTAGCTCAAAGCGCAACAACATTTTTTGAAGCAAATTCTTACAGTACCCAGTGGATCCCAACATCGTCCTTGGAAATTTGGCTCCAAGGGTTGATCACAAAGACTCAAAAACCCTGGAAACCCTGGTTCACAAACCTACATCCTACAACTTGAGACTTGAGCCGCCGGTGCCCTTATTCGACCTATGCAGGGATGTGAACAAGGGCCTCACTGGGTCCAAGCTTCACCCAGCTCATGAGTGACGACATTCACTTTCACCACTTCTCTTGGCTCGGCGCACACTGAAACCCCGCCCGTCCACAAGCACCTGGCAAATCATGCTGGAGAGTTCAGAAGAGAATTGGAAGGTTCAGAATGAAACGGAGAGTTCCCCTCTACAAAATGCATTGTTTTTATCACCACCCCGGAACAAAAAGAAAAGACATCAATGACGAGAAGTTGCAGAAACTAACTTCAAACAGGACCCATCCAGGGCACTGGTGTGGTGAATAGCACTTCGTTGGGCACGACTTGTAGCCGGCGTTTTTCCTCTGCGCGTCTTTGGCGTGGAAGAAGGCCCAGCCATAGAAGCCGTCTTGGCCGTCAATATAGACGGAAAAGCAGGTCTGGTCGTCTGTGACATACATGTTCCGTCCTTGCCAAATCTTCTCGTGCTTCTTCATGACACCTGGGATGCGTTCTTCGAACGCCATCCTTTCGGGCTTGGTTGATCCTTTCCACAATGTCGTGCACCTCATTCAATGTATATAATTAATATACACAGATAGACAGATAGATAGATAGATACAGATCATCCCGGAATCGCACCGCCTCTTTCGTCACCATGGGATGAGCACGGCTCACCCAGACATGCGTCTTTCTCCTTCGATGAGGTTTCTGGACAGTTCTCCCTTTCAACCTCAAAAAAGAATCGTAATAGAGCTACGGTTGATCCTCCCATCACCTCATCTTTGATACGTGCTGACTTTGACCCCCGAACCCCAGGAACCACCTCAAATGTATAATGGATTATAATGGCAATGGTATGCCAGTCCCATGTGTTTCGGATCATGGACGCTCCTGAAAGAGATCCCCTTCATTGGTATCCAACAGCAGTACCCCGCCCAGCTCAGTGGCAAAACATGTTCGGTGAGTCAAAGAAGAGCACCTCAGGCGCTTGCTTTTGCCTTTCCTCCGGGCTCAGCTCCGGGGCAATGGAGCACTTCATGGTGGGTATGTCACAAAAAGCGCCCTCGGTCCTGGGCGTGGGCGATTCTGCGTCGAAGAACGCCGAATGGAGGACGTGTCGAACTCGGCCCGTTTCCAACGTTCTTCATGACACGAAGATATACGAAGGCGCCTCAAGCACAGTACAGTTTGCTTGTGGACTCGTACCCCTGAATACCGCAAACATCGGATACGAGTTTCCAACTGGTACCCGTCGCCAGTTCAGGGGAACAAACACAACAAAGATCAACAAAGCCTCTTGCAAATCTTGGCGTCCAAACACTCCAGCACTGGCCTTCCAGAAGCATGTGTGGTGCCCTTGCGGTCTTCACCAAAGCACTGGCTTTCTTGCCCGGTGTCCAATAGATCCTTGCTTTGGATGACAAGTAGGCTCAGTAGGCCAAATCAACTGCAAACAATCCCGACATCAACCGGTTTCATCTGGTCGATCACCTCGTTGCTTTAAAAAAGGGTCCAACAGATTTAGGCTAGGCACTGCCAACTTTGTCTCCGCTTTTGGTAGAACAACACCCGTTTGTTCTCAGCGCAGTAGAAGACTGGCCGACGCCCATAGAACTTCTCCTGTTGCACATACTCACCATTCAACTCTTCTCGGGAGCATCCAGCAACCACAAAGGTGAAGTTGCCCTTCCTAACAGTCAATGTTTCGACATCATTGAGCAATCGGCAGTGATTTGAAGCTACCCTCCCCCCAAAAAAAGGGTTGAGGTACAGTAGTAGTTCACCAATCCGAGGGCATGCTCACATGTGACAAAGGCCTGTTTGCTGTACGGGGCACTGCAGTGTTGCTTGCTTGCGCAAGTGCTTTGCCCACCCAGCTGGCAGGGGTGCTCGTGTCAAGTCCAAAACAACTACAGTCAAAAGTTATGTTGCCTCTGTTCACACGCGCTGCCGCTACATCTCCCACGGATTGCAGGCATGAAGGATTCTATCTCCGAGTCATTCAAATGGAAGTGGAAACCACCTGCTTGTAGCGAAACATGGTCATCCAACAGGTCGAGTCTCGAGCCTATTTTCCACTTCCACCATTTCAGGGAGTGCAGTGTACCGTTTAGGCTTTTGCTGCCAGTTTCTCCCAAGACTACCCCACCAAACCGGCCAGGTGTGGGAACTGGGTCTCTTTGCGGGAGAGGTCGTGGCGAGCATGATTGGCATGCTGCTGGAATGAAGGGTGGCCTGGGCCTCGGTAAGTCTTCGTTCTTGAAATCGTGAGAGACGAGAGCGGCAGGAGATTTATATACTGTAAGTTAAAACACGGAACCCGCTTTGATCTGAACACGTCACGTCATGATGCTGAACTATTGATCAAGGATTTCCAATTTCTCGGGTGTATGAGCAGCATCACAGCACGATGTGGACTGATCGTGAACCCTGAATGGTCCTACACGTGGCTCGGTCTGCTACGCTCAGAAGCTGAGCATAGCCCAGGGTTCCGTCGCCAAGGCTCACTTGAGCCTTGCCTCCCACATCGTCTGCAAGCATCCACCGAACAAACTCCTCAAACCACAAAACGCCATCTCCGCTGGTGTCTGCCATAGCCAACAAACGGTCGATGGATGGATCGTCCCATGCTTCCTTACTGCGTAGAAGCTCCAGCAGCAAGACTGTGAACTTAGAACCTCTGGTCTTGGGGTCTAATGACTAATGACTCTCTACTATATAATGGTTCTTTGATGTTCTTTGGGTGCATATTTTCTCGGACTTGCTTGCCCTACAGCCCTACAGTTAGAGTAAGGGCCGTCACAACAAGGGTTTTGCCATCACAACAAAGCTTCTGCATCCAAAGCCTTCAAGACTGCGCCCAGCTCTTCTCGGCTGATCGTGCCATTCCCATCCTTGTCGAACTTTTTGAAGGCTTCTACCACTTCTTGCCCATGCGACATCCCCGGTCAATTGCGCAATCTGCGCCGTACAAACACTGACGAAATTCCCCTAGCCCGAGCCAAACACACCGGATGTGACGAAAAGGGAACCAAGAATCAGCGGACCTGGCGCCATGTGCAGTGCATCTGGGAACATCAGCGGACCGACCCAGTGCCCAATCCTTCCTTATTCTTTGGAGTCGAGCACTCCGCCCGGCCAAGAGACTTTTCTTGCAGTCGCTCCAGATCACTGACGGTGGCCAGCTGCGCTGACGGTGGTTCCACTCGCTCCACACCGATCCTGGACGAGCTCGCCCAGAAATCCTGGAACTGTGAACTCCGGACTGGCGAGTCCGTGGGGGGGGGGAACCCCATGGCGAAGCGCACGTTTCATAGCCAAACACTCAAGGTATGGCATATTTAACTGATCTATTGGGATGGTTCATGCAGTAGAAAATTCTGAACATTCATTATGGAGCGTTTGGAACTGTTAATGGCTGCCGCGAACCTGGCCTCATCCGCTAGGAAGCTCGGCCTGCACGTCAAACAACAGCTGCATGGTGATCCACCAAATAGAAAAGAACCACCTGCATTCCCAAAGCATATTAACATCACAGGAGTCCTTGTCTATAAATTCAATCGGCCACATCATCTGATGGCCGACGGTCTACCTTCCAAGCCGCGCAAGTGGCCGAAATGACCACTGACTGAACTCAAGAGGCCACCCAACATGCATAAAATGGGCAGGACTTGAAGAAGTGGATTGGAACCCCCCTTTGGGGGGAAGGAGTTTCCTCGTTAACCATCTTGAACCAAACCATGTTAATTCATGTGATTGGTGTGCTGGAGCCCCCCCAAGAGCCACGTCAATCCTTCTGAGCTCCGGTTGCAACCTGAGCGGAACGACCTCATGGCTTTGTAGGTGAAAGGAGTTCTTCGTGGTCTGACACCCGTTCAACAAATCCCACCCTCTCAACTCTCAACAGGTTCTGGGTGAGAATGAGAGTGATGCCTCAACGGCCACGTAAAGGCAAAACACTCTTTGGGACTGGCGGCACGTATTATATACTAAAAGTGTACTATATAATTATACAGTAACTACTGTAGTTAGTTGTACCATGTTGTAATTACCTAAATGACTATATTGGAGTTGATGAAAAGGGGTCAATGTAGTATATGTATACATATATTCCATACATGGAGTGTTTGGGAAGTGTTGGTGTTTCAATCTCCGGAACACCAAGTGGCAATTGAGATGGGTTTTGCCTGAGCCGTTCTCTTCCCCATCGGTTCAAGTGCCCGCCTGCGCCACTGAGGCACTGTATGCCAAGGGCTCATGGGCTTTGCGATGGGTGCCTCAAATGGGTGCTCCATCCCGATCGAGAATCATGGGCGAGTGGTTTAGGTGGGATCCTGGTGTATAATCACCTGTGCCTCTCGTTTCCGGGTGGGTCGGTAGAATTACAGTTTCGACCACTTTATATAACGCATTTAAACGTGCCAACTTGATTGGAGGTGGCTACACCACCGACCAAGCAACCGCGAGCATCTCTCGCTCCTGTGAGGCCCGTGAGGTGTGAACGCATCAACTGCTTAACTTATGGTTCATCTAAGCATCTTTCTGGAAAACCGTGCTACCTGAGCTACCTTATAAGCACTGGCTTGGACATCCCTTTTCTCCCTGTCTGAGTCTTCAACTCTCTGTGGCATCCCGGTCTTCTCGCGACGAAGGGCATCCTTCAAACAATTTCAAGCAGCTGATGAAAGCTACGAAGGAGCAGGGCTCCCAGCAAATAGCAGCCACCAACAACACACCCGCAAACCAAACCAAACAAAGGGGTTAGTAACGGTTGGACCGTGCCCATCCGTGTCCCACAATGCACATTGAAGAACTTCTTGCCAGCAAATCACGGGTGTCCCACCGAGCAGGGGAAAAATCAGAGTTCTTCTACCACGTTCGTCACGTGGCCCGCCTGAGTCCCTGACCGGGCCCGGCGGCACGTGGTTCAAAACCGGGCGATCGCTGGTGGTCCTCATAGCACTGCAACAGGGTGCTGCTGGCAGTGCCCACGGGGTTTCCATAGTCCAAATGCCACGGAGCCTCTGGCACCACCAGGGCTGTCGGGGCAGGGCACGTGCTTTGACCGAAGCCACCCAGAAACTACAAAGAGAAAATCAGCCACGGCGAGCAATGGGCTGCCACCGTTGCAAAACACACACCTAAACCTGAAAGCTCCAAAAAACCCTGTGAGTCCTTGTGGTGACTCGCATCCATCACTCCGTTTTGGGGCGGAGCCACGAATTGGGAATTCCTCTTCATCTCTCTTCCGGAAATCCGCAGCCGCCTTGTTGAACCTCCTGAGTGGGCTGTTACACTGTAACATGCGCTTCCAGTCTTGAAGTGTCTTAAAAGCTAAAGACACTCTACTTAAGGCACTCCTCCCGGTATGGTTGGGTGAATCTGCTGGACTTCATTGTAAGCGCGTCTTTCATCTCCGCGGCTCCTCTTTGGCGGAGGGAGACGGTCTTCCATCCCGGGGGTCTCACCCGACACTCAACGTTGCCCCGCCTGCATCAAGAGAGGCAGGTCCACCTGGAGGGACGAAACCGATTCGAGGTGGTGGCCAACAAAACCGACCCGACCCGGCCAAAAGAGGTTCGGTTGAACCTGGCAGTCTCAAATCCAAAAAAATACCCATGGTTCTGCAGTCAATCCCATCAAATCAATGGTGGACCGCATCCTGGGGGAAATAGATATAACTATAACTAGGGTATGTCCGAACACGTCCGAGCCTATGGGAAGACACACAGGAACGAGACGATGAACCCCTTCCGTCAAGGGAAAAGCTTGCATTGTGCCCTTCTATTCCAGCCACTCGTACACTGTGAACAAACCTCGCTTGCCACTGTTGCTATCGGTCGGAGTCGCAGCGGTTCGGAGCTCATGTTGCTCATGTCGCTCACTGGCCGGCTTGGCCAGCTTCCCCGTCATGCCTTCCTCACTCAATTCTTGATAGTTGGAGAAGTCCCCATGTCAAAGCCGGTTCCCATTCAGAAATGAAGTCCAGTGGGCCATCAGAGGTGAGAAATGGCACTGGCACCCAAAAATGTCTTTGATATGGAGGTCCTTCTAAACCACCTCTTGGGGATTGTGCCATCTACTCTGAAACCATTGTATAAGTCCAAAACAAGAGCCACCTTGGCTTGGAGACCTGAGTTGATGGCTGGACTCCGACCCCCCGGGCGTTCCATCCGCCGGCAGCTTTTCCGCGATCCCCTGGACTCCTCGGTCAACATTGCTCACCAGCGGCACTCGCCGCTCCAGCAGCACTAGTTACTAGTTCGGCGCACTTGAGAGGTGAGAGATTCGTCGTGCGTTTGAGTTGAACATGGCCGAAGTCCTTTGGGGTCCCACGTCAAGAACCAACTGCTGGGATCGGCCGGGCTAGAAATTCCATTGTACTGTCACCATCCCAGATGCCCCTCCAGAGTTCGATTGCCATCGTCAAAGCGAAGAATCCCACTTCGTTCGATAAAACTGAAGCCTGTCACACTCTTGGATTTGCTTCTAGGGAACCAGGAAACATGAAAAATCATGGAACCAGGCACTTCTCGTGGCTCTAAAAAAGTAGTAATTCCGCTTCGAGTCTTGAGGTACTGCGCGACGTGGGTCTCAATATAGTGGGCCTTAATCTCTGTACCATTTACGGTGTTCACCGGCTTGGAGCGCGATTTCGGTTCTTTCTTGTTTCCTCTCGAGTGAGACGCATTGTCCGGTCGCCTCCTCTGGGTTCCAGAGTTCATAACATCAATCTCGACAGGACTTGGTCACCCTCCCGGGGTCACGTCACCACCATCGGACTCAAAAAGAAACAGCTGTCCAAGAACATGTGCCAAATCTATTCATATATACCCTGAAAGTCAAAGGCTATAAACAACTATGACAAGAATATAAAAGAATGCGGTGGTCTTTAAGGGGACCTGAAAGGGAACTCGCTTCACTAAGGAAAGTACAGCATAGTTTCTGGACTTCTATGGGGTAAAAGTTCCATCAACCACGGAGAAGTCACCTGCCTGCGTACACCCCAAGAGGGCGGGCCAATTGACCAATCCAGTGCCAACAATCACGGCTTCTCCGTTCAAGGCTTCACCTGCGGCCCTTCTTCTTGCTGCCAGGCTTGGCGAAGGCCCAACTCACCTGAGGGCGGGGGGTGACACCTTCCAGTGCAAAAGTACCAGTACTTTTGGTGGTGACAACCCCCCTCAAAAAAACAAAAAGAACGCCTCCAGCTTGTGATCCAGCAGGGTGTTGCCATCCATCGACTTCACAGCGAGATCAGCCTCCTGCTTATTCTCATACCTGAGCAAGAATTAGGGTTCAAAAGCCATTCACACAAACCCAACTGGCCCTAAGTACCCCACATACCTCACGAAAGCCCCCCTCTTAGGGGCCTCAATGAAGTTGTTTCTCCGGTCGACCTAATTATATAATAGGAACTTGCCGCGATGGGGGGAAAGGGACGTCTATAAGAACCGATGATTTGAGTTGAGGGGACCGAGGTAAGTTCATACCTGGACCTACATTCCAAAGAATATCAGCCATGGGCAAGTGCTTGAGCTCCACCAGGTTCCGCAAAGCCAGAACTGATTAGGAGGTATAACACCTCAACCCGCGGCTTAACAAGTAGCACCGCATCGAACAGCGCAAAGAAAACAATTCCCACAATGCATATAAAAAAATATATATATTATATATAGTATTGACTTTCAAGATTTCAAAAGCTGCGCTTGGCGTTTGGAACCACAAACGGTTTTTGTTCGGAAGAACTGTTTGTTGACGACGGTTTAATCTCCATACGGTATGTCCATACGTCTGCTTGCTTGAAGAACCACAACCACAACCACCCGCTTGATGAAACAGACTTTGAGATCATCCCCAGGTATCCAAGGCTGACCTTCGAAGAGTCTGTGTTAAAACGCCAAGAGTTGTCCAAGGGTGTTCACAGCCCAAGGTACTCGATGAAGGCATAGCCCTTCACGAAGCCCGTACGGCGATCTAGGTTCAAATGGAGGTTTTTGATGTCGCCGTACTCGGAGAAGGCTTCGAAGATGTCATCCTCCCACATCTTTTGGTTCAATCCCGCTTGGTCAGGTCGGCATTCACACGCACAGTGACTGGGATGAAGAACATGTTCATTCTGCATCCTATTCTGCATGCGTGCTAAAGCCACCTTCCTCTTTCCTTCAGCAACGTTTCCTTAATGTTATTCTTCTCCGTTTGTGCAACGCCTCCTTTCTCCTTCCGTCTCGCTTCGGCTCGGTGACGACACGGCTCGGGACACGGCTCCTCCTGCGCTTCCTCATGGACGCCCGAGACGATGACCACCCACCCTTCGATGGAGCGGGCAGCGCCGGTCTCATCGTCATCATCGTCCAAGCGCTCGAACTTCCCTGCTTTGCCCGCCTCAAGCGCTCGGTGTCGGTCTTCAGTGGTCGAAGATCTCTACGACTCACCAGGACCAGATCGTGGGTGCGGTTGGTTTGGGGAGGCATCCAATCGGTCCGTGAAATGATGTGACATGGCTTTCCTTACGTTGCACCTTGCAATTATAATCAATTGGGAGGCCTGCGAGGTTCCTGTGAAAACATCTTTCGCTCCATCTGCCACCATCCAAGAGTGGGATCTTACTTTACCGACTTGTTGTCCTGGACACCTCTTAGAAGATGCCTACCCCGGCCTTATCAACAGTTTGGCTTGACTCCGGACTAAACAGAATCATTCCCTACATTATATATTATATAATGTATGCAAGGTGTGATGAATATATATATATATATAACATATATATGCGTGAAGTATCATATATGGACTCCATGGCCATGGTGAAACTGAGGTTGGTAAAATCAAGTCGCTGGGCTCATTGAAACAATTCGATTCTATGCTGTTTAAGCGTGGGGAAAAGCATGCTTGAGGGAAAGCGTGATGGGATGGTGACGTGACATGTTCAAGAAACAACACGGAGCCCAGAAATGAATACACCAAGACTGCCAAGACCCATATATAAACGATGACATGGGGTCTGATAATATCCTTGAATCACGTAACCATACAGAAGCTAAATCCCCAAAGAATTGGGAATTTGGGAGAAAACGGTCAGTTTTGGGGACCACTTCGAGCTGACAACTCCAAGAAACCTACGGGATCCCTGAAACAAAGGCCCTGGAAGTGGTACTATAGGCCCCTTGGATTTTCTACGCAGTCCAATATAGTAGTTAGAGTTCTTTGCATGTTCTTTGCTTGTAGCTCACTGTAGGCAAGCATGTTCCATATGGTTGGTGCTTCGACCATGTTTGGCTAAACTGGGGAGTCGAGCAAACCCTGCTCAGTGGTCTGGCGTTGCAAGGACCCGGGTCTGTGCAACCTCCTACCCTTCCAGTGGCTACCTGCCTACATACCAGGAAAGGAAAGGGATAGGGAAGTCTGGCGAGGGAACTGGTCTATCCAAGTGGCATAACGATCATCATCCTCACCTCCGCGGCCCTTCATGCGTCGCCCCGCGGGACGAGTGTCCTCCACCTCCTCGTCATAGTCCACGTCCATGGGGCCGACGGGTCTTTGCGGCTGAAACGCTCTGCGATCGCTTGGGCTGAAAGGCGCCGCGCGTCGGCCAGCGATGGGTCTCGAAATGGACGGTTTGAGCATGGACACCCATCATACCAAGAACACCGAAAGGAACATCGAAAGAAACATATACCGTATCGTACCTCAATGTTCAATGAGCACCATTGAGCGTGACATTCCGTGAGTCTGCAATGCTCCCGGTCGCAAGCAAAGGGCCTCGGCAAATCACCCAGTGCTGAAACTACGCCATACGGTCGCAACGATGAGGCGGGTTTTCATGTGCAAGTGTGTGTGTGTGTGTCTCTAACAAAGTATATACTATATACATCATATACAGTCAGTATTTATGGTGTATAAAAATATATATATATATACTTACATAACTTCAATTAATGGTAACTTACAATTGCCGTTTCCAAGACGCTTTCTGGGAAACCTACCTTGGAGGTCAAGCTACATGGCGTATCATGGCCCCATATACCCTTACTCATGGGCTCCTGGAGTGTTGCTGGGCCTCAAGGCAGCGCGTGTTTCATCAAGGCTTCACAGCTTCATGTCCGAAATTACATCAAAGGACTCCTTCTTTATGGGAACTGAGTAGGAACTGCAGCTATGTCCAAGCAGTGGTCAAGTTGCGCATCATGATCAATCCATCTCAATCCTACGGCCTTGGGTCCAACAGCTTCCACACGTGCTAAAGACGTACACCATGACCATGAGGTGCCCCAAAAATGCATGGTGGGGTGGGGTGCAACTAGTCATAGCCACACAAACCGCAAGTGACTTGGACATTGAGTAAGGGGGGGTGGACGAAAGGTTGGTTTGGTATAGACCGGAGGGTGCATGAACAGCAACACGCGGGGCATGAGACCGACACCATCGGGGAAGAGATATCCCCCATTGGCCCTGATATCGACCAGCCCCAGCCCCAACAAACTAAATATTATATAAAACGTGTGGTCATTGACACAGGCTGTCAAGGATTGTTAAGGTACATTGACTCAGGTATTCTGCCCCTCAGCCGAATTGAACCCGGGGGGGGGTCATCTTGAAAATACAACAATCAGGTCATGGAGGACAATCCCACTCCTAAGCTAAAGCTTATCAAACTCGTTGCCTAGCAACCTTTCGTGACAACATGCATGGGTCATTGATGCCACGCTTCCTCTGAAGAGAGCTCTGCTTTACACGTTGAACCAGGTTGTCAGTGGTTTTGCAAGGAGCGCACAAAACCTGGTGCTGATGCTTCATTTCGTACAGTTCCAAAACCAACCGTCCTTGGGTCGGTCGGTAGATGAATATGTGTTGGGGTTGGAACATGTGCGTGGGTCACCTTGGCTCTCATGCGGGCCATCCCCCGCCCACTCGATCGGCATCTTCATTCGATGCCGTGAGGAAGCCTGTCATGTTAAGCCATGACAGGGTCCAACGTAAAGGGAAACCTCCCAGTTCGAACCCCCGCAAGGTTCAGAAGATAAACCTACCAAAAAAATCATTGCTTGTGGGATGATGTGGGATGTCTCCAAGCCTTCCAGTGGCCTTTCTAGTCCTTAGAAATCCACACCCAACCAAGACCAAGATCTGGACCGATGAAACTGCGTCCTCTCGACCTTTCAACGGCTCGGTCCTTCTGTTCGCCCACCTCCGGCGGAATCGGCGCGCGCTCGAGCGCATGTCTTTTGGAGGCGCAAGTGGAGAAATGACCTGGTACTATTCTGGTACTTTTGGAGGTGATCTTCATGATTCAACCATACTTTGGGATACAAAGCTGTCTTGGATCATGGGACTTACTGTGATAGTGAGGTGTGACTTGAAGCAAATGGCCAAGTCCAAGAAAAAAGGAGACTTCACGCGCTCAATCAAGCACCACAGAAATATGCTCTTGCTGTGGCAAAGTGGGGCACAACATTATATTATTAAGCAATACATCTACGAGCTGCAGTGAAGGGCTTTTTGGTTCGTTCAGGGGACGGCCTAAGCCAGTGAAGAAGAAGTCCATTTCTGGAGAAAAGAAACCAAAAGTCTTATAACGAATACACATGGCAAGAAGAGATACATCATCAGTCTTCCAGTTCTGTAGTGAATGCAAGCTGTGCTGAAGATGCTGCAGCTTTCACAGAGTTGGTTTCCTTTGAGTTCATCCGTGGTTCAACCGTTCGACCGCCGTTGGCCGTTGGTTCTTGTTATTGATTCTCAAACGGAAACAATGTGGCGGCGCCAAGTGGGCCAAAGCTCAAGTGCCAAGATGTTGGAGGGCCTAAGCTTAAGTCCTTAACAATTCAGCATATTTCCCGAATAACATCCCACAACTATTGGTTGAAAGTTAAAGTAATTAAAAAAATCGTCATCAATTCCGCTAGTGTCCCCATGTTCTTTCCAGTCCATCGGTGATGAGCCAAACAAAAACCCAGGCTTGGTTGTGAAGCCCCTCGTCTCCCCTTGCGCATCGCCGGTCCACCACCCTTTTGGCGAGAACGCACAGGGCTCCAATCGCTCCCCCGTTCAGCCGCCTGCGTGGGCTCCGCTCCGGTGACAGGTGTCTTTGCACTGGAGGGTTTGGAAGCTCCAGAAAACCAAACCACTGAATTCTTCCCTTCAAGGAGGACCATGCAATCCGAAAACCAGACCGGTGGAGGGAGTTTGTTCAGAAGCCGGACGAAAAAACCTGCTTCGCCATCGTCCCAGCGGCGGCAAGTCACACGTTCACGTTCCACGAAGTGATACAGGATCCTCATCACAACTCGGTTGAAAATGGTCAGAATTGGTCAAACTGCAGTTGCCATCTATGTTTGGTACCTACAGTGCTACAGTTGATATTTAAGTTCCTCTGGTGGGGGAAGCAGCATCATTGATCCGATTTCATGTGAGTTCATCTTCTTGCAGAGTTCAACACGTCCATCCACACAATTATTGCTACTGTATGGATCCCGGGAGCCGGCCAAGCAGTGCTTGTGCAGAATTGAATGAATAGGATCGAATTGGGCGGAGGCCTTCAAGGCCTTGGCCAGCGCTACGGGGTTGCTGATCAGCGGCCCAACAGGAAGAACCCACACAAGAACCGCTCGTGTTTTTTGGCAAAACGAATCAGCACTGTCTTTACCTGTTGAATCCTGAAAAAGACCAACTCCGCATTGGTCGTTCATTATAGGGTTGGATGAAGTCAGCACCCCCAACGAGGAAAAAAACAGGGCCCGACAAAGGCCGCACACCCACGCGGCCTCACCGCCGCCTGGCATCCCGATGGGCGGCATCACTCGGGAAGCGGTCCAAATGCCTTTGCAACGCCTCGGTGTCGGAGAAGTATGCAGTCAAAAGTCAAAACATGTCAAAACCTATTATCCCGGCAAGAGACCCCAAACGGTGTATCTAAAGGTCTAAGGTCTAGAGGTGTAGATGCAGAAGGTCGATCTAGGCGCAGTGGGCTCCAGAGAGAGGTGATGGTGGCGATGATGGTGGTGATGAAGGTGGTGATCGTGGTGATGGTGGTGATGATGGTGGTGGCGTTGTTGTTGTTGTTGTTGCTGCTGTTGTTGTTGGTGGTGTTGGTGTTGGTGTTGGTGTTGGTGATGGTGGTGATGGTGGTGGTGAAGAAGGTGGTGAAGAAGGTGGTCATTGCAAAAACTATACCCTACAGGCAAACAAGCTTCATGTACTGGAGTTGATCATACGAAAGCACTACTCAATACTCAATGAGGTACCAGCGGGGCCTTTGGATCTGCAGGGGTAGGACGGTAGGAGAATAGATGCAGCTCTCAAACCCAGCTGTTGAACAGCTGTGGTCCCAAAGGAACTAAACCTGTTCTGGGCATCTCTGCGTTGCACTTGCTAGAACATGTCAACTAAATGAGCACCCATTTTTTGAAAAAGGGAGAAATGACTTCAATCGCACAGCCCTTGGCCTTGGCCCAAAACCTCGGCACCGGCCTTCTCCGTTCCACAAGTATAGCCGCAAATGCACCCAATCTCTTCCTCCTGCCTCATTGATTGAAAGTGACACATGTTTCTCCGCATGGTGCTTACGTGTGTTTGCGCTGTTGCACCCATCCTCAACACACAAAGAAATCATAGGATGCCAAGGGAAATTGGTATTATATAATTGGGCACTGATCTGTGATCGGCCATCAGGCCGACAACCGATCCGTTCGATGCCTCTCACGAAATCGGAGTCTGATTGAGTCAAATCGGACTGAGTGCGTTGATGCAACCCTACGAGTACCAGGCCCAGGCCGCCCTATACCATCTCTCCGCTCCACAACTGAAGTGATTGAAATTGAGACTTGACCAGTTTCGTGAAACAGGACCTACGAGGGGGGGAGGTCTCAAGCACAACGTCCAAATGACAAGGGTTCTGGGGGTCTGGGCCTTCGGTCGGAACACCTAGTGATATCCCCACCCCCATGAAAATGTAATATTTTTCCATAGGTTGGTACCATAGGTTGGTACCTGGAAAATGTAATCTAACATTTTCCTTGCAAGACGTAGAAAATGTAATATTACATTTTCCAGGTGCCAACATGCCTGAAATGACCTCAACAGACATGTAAGTTACATTATAAAGAAAATGTAAGTTACAATTAGGGGACGTATGGGAAAGCATGCACAGATTGCACAGACATGTGAGATCATGTGAGCATTGCTCAAAACCTATCGGGAATTTGTTCTAATGGGCTTTTCTTTCGCAAGTTCCTTTCGCAACACTTTCGCGACTTGCGTTTTGGATATTCTGAGCAAAAACACGTTAGCAAGCTTTGGCGGACGGAACTGATTTCGCAAGCTTTTGCTGGCGCTCTCCCCAGTTTTGGTTTGTCCCTGGTTCCCAGCGTAATTACAGTTTCTTTTCAGGTATGTCCTTCTTAAGGCTCATCTTCTTTCTAGCTGTTGTTTCTCTAGATTTGCTGGCGCCCTCCCCAGTTTTGCCTCATCCAAGGTTCTCAGCTTACATTTTTCTCTTTAAAGTAGGTATGTCCTTATTAAAGTTTATCGTCTTTCTAGCTGTTGTTTCTCTAGATTTGCTGGTGCCCTCCACATTCTTTGCTTATCCCAGGTTCTCAGCTTACATTTTCTCTGTAAAGTAGGAATGTCCTTCTGCAGATCTTCTTTCTAGCTGTAGCTGCTGTTTCTCTAGGTTTGCGGGCGCTCTCCCCAATTTTGGCTTCCCCCAGGTTCCCAACTTACATTTTGTTTTCAGGTATGTCCTTCTTGAGGCTTATCCTTTTTGCTGGTGCCCTCCCCAATTTTGCCTCATCCAAGGTTCTCAGCTTACATTTTCTCGGGAAAGTTGGTATGTCTTTCGGAAGACTTATCTTCGTTCTACAGTAGCTGTAGCTGGTGTTTCTCTAGATTTGCTGGTGCTCTCCCTAATTTTGGCTTCTCCCAGGTTCCCAGCTTACATGTTCTCTTAAGTATGTCCTTCTTAAGGTTTATCTTCTTTCTAGATGTTGTTTCTCTAGATTTGCCGGTGCCCTCAATCATTGCTGTCGAGTGCGCAGCTTGTCACAGGGTCACACGCTTGGCTGAAATGCTATGGTGGCCATGCATTTTCAAGCCTGCTTTCTGCATGTTACATTTATGTCTTGTCAAAAGCAAGAAGCATTTGGGTTTTTGCTGCTTTGGCCTTCTGAAAGAAGACGTCCGACCTCCCTAAGTTACATTTTTCTATCTATAAAAACAGGTGGGGACCTGGACGTCAATAAATGTAATTTACATTTTTTCACGACCCCCCCCCATGTTTTTTCTGCGTCTCTTCTGTCGGTGTTTCCCCCGATTTCCCCAGGGATCTGCCAGAGATCTCCAGTCCGCGCATGTGTTTTTTGGGGGAGGGGGTCAAAATGTAACTTTGAAGCTTTCACAGACACAAAATGAAGCAACCTTCTACGCCTTTGCTTGATTTTGCTGGCTGCGTGAGCAAGGTCCAACCCCCCCCCCACCCCCCCCAAAAAGGCCTGAAACTGGACCAGGGGGGGTGGTAAGTTACGTTTATCATCCCCCCCGAAAAAGTAAGTTACAATAAAAAGGTCCCCCCCTGTTTTCAGTGCCTAAGGGGGTGGTGATCTAGTGATCACTTAATCGATCCACTGGGTGAACGGCGCGGTGTGTTTTTCTTTTGTGATGTCTTGGTGTCGTCCATCCGCTTGGTCCTTTTCCAGCAACTGGCAACTCCTTCAGACGTAATAATAATAATAATAATCATCATCATCACTGGTTTCAGCAGTGGCTTATATAAAAATCAGTCATACACCATGCAGCATTTGGCCAGGTGACTCTTGTGGCGGAGTCCTCCTCCTCGCAGGCCGCTCAAAGCGCTCGTAGCCGTCCTTCTTGGCGCTGTGCCCCGTCGATCAACAGCGACCAGCCATACACTATACGATGCAAACTTTGAAACCTTTATGATGCAACTCACTCACTCACTCACTCACTGCCTCCCTCCCCTCCCTTGTGAAAACCCAGACTGCTAGGACAAGGAGGGTTGGGACTTTTCTTTCAGGATTTCCCAGGGTCAAAGTTTCTGGTTCCACCTTTCTATGAATGCTACGCATTGCATTCGTACACATGTTCACCGCGAACCTTTCCACCCCGAGTCGGCATGCCTGTTTTGGTTTCGAAAGAATCGCACCGGGCAAGCCCGGCTCCCATCCACAAAGGTCTCATCGGTTTTCACGAGAACGTTGGGTGTTCTATATATAGATTTAAAAAAAAGAAGTAGATTTCCACTGCGAGTGGACCGGCAGTTTCCCTCCCGTCCTGCGAACTCCGAGCAAACCTGCTGGAGTTCGCTGTCGCCAGACCGCTCGCTGATCCACTGAGTGACTGACTAAGTGCAAGCTAAAGCTGGAAAGACTGTACAAATCTTGCGCAGCCCATTGTGCCAACGCATCGGACAATGACTGGTTCAGTGTAGGCTTATAGTCTTCCCACTGCCAAAGAGGGAACCAAAAGGTCTTTCTTTGAACCTGTTGAACCCTAAAAATCTTACATCCATGGACCAAGTCAGGTGCGGTCAAAACATGTCAACACAAAATGGTTTTCGGTGTAAATGTGTATGTTTGCTTATATACACATACACAGCTCAATTATATAATTGGAATATCTTATGTATCCGGATGTATCCGAAGAGAATCTTAAGCTGGTGCAGCCTATGAACATTTATCATGCAACCCACAGGTCCTCTGGGCTTTTCACCTCTTGGGTTTTCTTCCAGAAAAAGCGACCGTTCGATCATGAGCCCACTTTCCGAAACCCAGGTCCAAGAATTCATGTGGGGCCTTCTTGGCGCTTTCACCCTCTCATTTCCCTCCCATCGAAAATCGCGCCTCTGAGCTCCCTCCTGGCCAGCGAGCGACCGTCCCACGCAGGGCTCCGAAGACGATCGGCGTGGGCGAAATCGGCCAGCGAAAGATGACTGAAGTCACTAAGGCTGAAGAAAAACCATCTCCAACCAGCTGTCAGCTCTGCGAAGCCCCCCTGACCGTGCTGACCTTGTCACAAAATAGGAGAACAGATCGATCAGTTCCACGGATCCTCTATGGTGTTAAGGGATGGCGTGCACATCAGTAGGCTACAAAGGGCGCTTGGCAAGTGATTGGAAATGGCAGACGGATGCATCTTCACTCCCAGACTGCTGGAGGTGAGATTTCTGGGCAAGCTGTAGAATCCAAATCACCTCGGATCGCAAGCTGTGGATGCTGAGGGATGCTCAAACCGAAGACACCCAGCTGCACGCTCCGTGTCCTGCCGGAATCCTGGCATGCCCGGCATGCCCATGGGCCCACCAAACGGCAGTCCGCCACCCAGTTGCCCCAGCAGCGCCTCGAGCGGAAGAATGACTGTAAAATATCCAAACAACCCCTCAAGATCCACTCTCTTGAGTGGACTTCATCAGCCTTCGTGCTGCGAAATTGGATGTTGCGTGATGTTGCGCCCTCTCTAAGACGCTATACCGCTTTGCTGCCTATACTTGCCTGCCATGACGCATGATGCCCCCGAGAAGGATCAAGTTGGGTCCTTCATCCCTAACCGCAGATCGCCTCCATCTGCGGATCACCCTGCAGAAGATCCTGCAAATCCTGTCAAGCAAATTGGGCCCAACAGGTCCGGACATGCAATGATGTGAGATCCTGTTGTGCGTTCCATGCTGAAGTCAGGACGTCCGACCATTTTAATATAGAAAGTCAGAAGTCGTGTGTTTCTCTCGGTATCTCTCGGTGGATTTGTTGACAATTGTCCTTCCTTCAATTGGTTCTCCCTGCTTGAGTACACTTTAACCACCACCTCTGTGGTTCCTATTGATGTCCATTTGTTTCCGTTGGAATTCCTATTGCTTCTTGTTCTTTACTGACATAAAAGAAAGTCCATCTTTGGTGCTGGGACTCTGAGCCGATCCCTCATATCAAAATTCCTCATGCTTGAAACCCTATCAACATGCTACTGCTACCAAATCAATGTTTGAAGGGGGTAGTCCAGGCTGGCCCTTGAATTGCTTTATATTCATTGTGTAGGGGGTCAGAAAAGTGCAAAAACTGCTGCAATAGAATTCGCCACTGAACCTCTGATCTCTTTTGATTGGTTTCTTGTTGCTTTCCACTTTGCTTTGCAATGATTCTTTCCGGTTTGCAGCCCGGGAATTCCAATTGGCAATGGACGGGGAAGGACTGCTATTGATCCCCATGTGCCCCCCTTGTTGAAACCAATTCAACAAAATTCATGCTCTGTTGCTTCATTATATAATTAACAATTCCTATAGGCGATAATTGGTTT
Source organism: Durusdinium trenchii (assembly GCA_963970005.1). NCBI lineage: Eukaryota > Dinophyceae > Suessiales > Symbiodiniaceae > Durusdinium > Durusdinium trenchii. The sequence continues at coordinate 208,564 of CAXAMN010003592.1, read as the reverse complement.
CGTGGGGAATCACTCCATTCAGACTTCCTCGATCGTTTCAAGGGATTACAAGGGGGGTATATGCAACTCAACACTCCACATTGGTCTGGACGTACGCTGTATGCAAGTACCGGCCCTCGCGATGGGCAGAATGTACAGTACCTTTTTGTGAGTCCTGCAACCCTGCGCCGCAAAGAATTCTCTCCCCAAGTAGGCAATGATCTCTGATCAGTGACCAGTGGTCAAAGCCAGCATCAACATGTTCATGCAACATTCCAGGGTCTAGGGCAAGTCACGCTGAGAGGCATGAAGCCATTGTATGTATGGGTGTTTCTCCAAATTTGGACAATGGATGCTGCTTGAGTGAGTTTAGCATCTTTCTCCACCCCGTGACTTTCAGAAAGCCTGCCCCGTTCCACACTGCGTCCTCCAAGCCGCCCAGGCCGCCCGGACCAAAGCCGCCGAGGCCGAAGTCCGCGCCATCCATGCCACCTGTCCAAAGTGATATGAAGAGATCGGATCTATCCGGGGCTAGAGCTAGACCAGCGATTTTTTATGATTTTTTGGCACAGCTATAGACCTTCGGTCGTGCAAAGAGTGCCGGGTTTGTGCTGTTTTGCAGTTTCCACAACTCACTGGTCAAAAATGCGGCGTCCTTTCAATACCTTGATGCAGCATGAGAAGCCTTGACATCCAAAAGTGTTTCAAGATTTTTCAATTCAAGGCAACCCTGGTACGATGTTGGATGTTGCGTTGCTCTGGAGAACTTCCCCCCGTCTCACCGTGTCACAACAGAACCAAACACTCCATGTACGGACTGCTTTCCTACAGCGGAACGGTTTCAGGGGGTCTATAGGATTATAAGTTTATATAGTCTAGGTTAAAAAATAACAGTATGGTGTCCGGGTATGGATATCCAATGGAACCCTCACAGTATGGCAGTGGACTGAACGCCTCTTCCGCCTCTTCCGCCCTTCTCACTCGCCGAAGGCCTCCGAAGGCGGCCATGGATTCAAGCAGTTCCTCCTCTTCATCCTCCTTAGCTCCGAAGCGTGGCCGTGACCCAAAAAGTGAAGCCATTTGCAGCATATCTCTGGCCGTTGTCTACCACAAACACGGGCTTTTCTTGGCAGGAAAACAAAACAGACAGGGTGTGCGTTGTGAAATGTTAATCGGTCGGAATGATATAAACTTATAAACACATCAAACACTGGACAGTTCATCTTCCTGAGCGCATGGAGCTTCTACTTCCTGGCAAATCGCACACGGGGCTTCCCCACCCACGAGCCCCTGCATCTTCGTGGCTGCGCTCAGCTCATCAATGCGCATTTTGAGCTGGCGCAGAAGCTCCTCCCTGACAGAAACCACGACTTTCAACATCGTCGCTCAGCTGTTGCGACTGCTGGCGAACGGGCGAAGCGGAGCAGTCGGAACGGAGAGTTGGGCACAGGCTCACAGCTTGGCCCCGGACTCCGGTGTCCGCTGGTCCGCTTTTTGCACGTGGCTTCCGGAAGATGGTGTACCCTGAAACTGGAACCACTTGCCACTTGCAATGTAGGTAAACATTCCCAGTCCCATGGAGATGGAGTACATATGGAATGCATTTCAAACCCTCATGAAACATGAAACCTCTTGAAGTGTGGCCGAAGTGCGGCATCCTCAAATTCAACATCTTCCCCCCACCTGTCATCCTTCCGCACCTGTCATCCTTCAGCCGCTGGGCTTCCTCCAGAGTCACATCCAGCACCTCTGCGATCCGCTCCGGCGTCGCCTTTGCCTTCGCCATTCGCACCTCGTCCGGGCTGGACGCGGCGGCCTGGGCGGCGTGAGCGGCGTGGGCCCTAAGCAGGTGGCCGAACGGAAGACCCACAAAACCGGCCAAAATCAGGTTGTTAGCTCTATGCCCCCACTTAATTACAAACAATTATGTTAAGGTTACATGTTTTCAAAAATGACCGCTCAGCTCTATGCCCCCACGTAATTACAAGCAATTATGTTAAGGTGACATTTTTCCAATCATGACCCCTCAGCTCTATGCCCCACTTAATGACAAAAACTTATGTTAAGATGATTTATGATGTGTCTTTTTTCAACAATGACCGGTCAGCTCTATGCCCCCACTTAATCACAAACACATATGTTAAGATGATATTTGATGTGTTGTTTTTCAAAAATGACCGCTCAGCTCAGCTCTATGTCCCCACTTAATTACAAGCAAATATGTTAAGGTGACATGTGTTCAAAAGATTATGTGATTTTTTCAATAATGACCGCTCAGCTCAGCTCTATGCCCCCACTTAATTACAAAGCAATTATGTTAAGGTGACATTTTGTCTAAAACGACCGCTCAGCTCTATGCCCCACTTATATAATCACAAACACTTATGTTAAGAGGATAGATGATGTGTTCTTGTCAAAAATGACCCTCAGCTCTATGCCCCCACTTAATCACAAAAACTTACGTTAAAATGATGGATGATGTGTTGTTGTTGTTTACTTTAAAACCTCTCAGCTCAGCTCTATGCCCCCACGTAATTGCAAGCAATTATGTTAAGGTGACATTTGCTGAATCATGACCCCTCAGCTCTATGCACCCACTTAATCACAAACACTTATGTTAAGATGATAAATGATGTGCATGTTGTTTTTTTCAAACATGACCGCTCAGCTCTATGCCCCACTGAATCACAAACACTTATGTAAAAATGATAGATATGATGTGTGTTTTCAAAAATCACCGCTCAGCTCAGCTCTATGCCCCCACATATATAATCACAAACACGTATGTTAAAATGATAAATGATATGTATTTTTTCAAAAATGACCGCTCAGCTCTATGCCCCCACTTAATCACCAAAACTTATGTTAAGATGATAGATGAAGTTCCTTTTGTTTTTTTCAAAAAAGACCGCTCAGCTCAGCTCTATGCCCCCACTCAATCACAAACACTTATGTTAAGATGATAGATGATGTGTCTTTTCCAAAAACGACCGCTCAGCTCAGCTCTATGCCCCCACTTAATTACAAGCAAATAATATGTTAAGGTGACATTCTTTCAAAAATGACCGCTCAGCTCTATGCCCCACTCAATCACAAAAAACTTATGTTAAGATGATGTTATTTTTTTTGCAAAAATGACCGCTCAGCTCAGCTCTATGCCCCCACTTAAACCGATGTTATGATGATAGATTATGTGTTTCTTGTCCAACATGACCGCTCAGCTCAGCTCTATGCCCCCACGTAATTACAAGCAATTATGTTAAGGTGACATGTGTTTCAAAAATGACCGCTCAACTCAATGCCCCCACTTAATCACAAACACTTATGTTAAGATGATAGATGATGTGTTGTTTTTTCAAAATGACCGCTCAGCTCTATGCTCCCACTTAATCACAAAAACTGATGTTGTGATGATAGATGATGTGTTTCTTGTCAAAAATGACCGCTCAGCTCAGCTGTATGCCTCCACATAATCACGAACACGTATGTTAAGATGATAAATTATATGTTTTTTTCAAAAATGACCGCTCAGCTCTATGCCCCCACTTAATCACCAAAACTTATGTTAAGATGATAGATGAAGTTCTTTATGTGTTTTCAAAAAAGACCGCTCAGCTCAGCTCTATGCCCCCACTCAATCACAAACACTTATGTTAAGATGATAGATGATGTATTCTTTTTTCAAAAATGACCGCTCAGCTCAGCTCTATGGCCCCACAAAATCACAAACACTGATGTTAAGATGATAGATGATGCGCATGGTTGTTTCCAAAATGACCGCTCAGCTCTATGCCCCCACTTAAAAAAAGCACTTATGTTAAGATGATAGATGATGCGTCTTTCCAAAAATGACCGCTCAGCTCAGCTCTACGCCCCCACTTAATTACAAGCAATTTGGTTAAGGTGACATGTTTTCCAAAATGACCGCTCAGCTCTATGCAAGATGATAGATGATGTTATTTTTTCAAAAATGACCGCTCAGCTCAGCTCTATGCCCCCACTTAATCACAAAAACTGATGTTATGATGATAGATTACGTGTTTCTTGTCCAAAATGACCGCTTAGCTCAGCTCTATGCCCCCACTCAATTACAAGCAATTATGTTAAGGTGACATGGTTACTCAAAAATGACCGCTCAGCTCTATGCCCCTACTTAATCACACACACTTATGTTAAGATGATAGATGATGTGTTGTTTTTTTTTTCAATATTGACCGCTCAGCTCTATGCACCGACTTAACTACAAAGACTTATGTTAAAATGATAGATGATGACTTTTTTTCTTCTCAAAAATGGCCGCTCAGCTCTATGCCCCCACTTAATTACAAGCACTTGTGTTAAAATGATGTGTTTTTTCAAAAAAATGACCGCTCAGCTGTATTACATAAAATGATGTGGTTCTTTTTTCATGTATGACCGCTCAGCTCTATGCCATATGCCGCATGCCCCCCACTTATATATATATAATTACAACTTATGTTAAAATGATGATGTTCAAACATGAATGGTAATTGTGAGCAAAGACGTTGTCTTATGGATGATTGGTATTTGTGGGCTCCACATCTACCTCCTCTCCATGCCCGGAGCTTTCACCTCACTGTCTTCCACCTCTTCGGCAGCCACTGTGCGATACCTGAGCGGATCGCATCGGTCGGACGTCCCCCCTCTGCTCCCAGTCTAGACTCTAGACGACAGGGGAGCGAGTTGGTTTGCAGCTCATGGTTGGGCTTACTTGAGGTGACTACACCCTTCGTGCTGAAGTCCGGTTGCACCATGTTGTACAAAGGAGACCGGCTGTGGACCGGTAACCCTGTCCAATCAACTCACCAAGTCCTGTACAGCCGACACAGCCGAAGCTCTCCCAACCGCTGGGTGAGAGAGCTTACACTTCCGTATGCAGTATATCTCCATGGCACCATGGCACCACCAATATACCCTGACGGGCCAGGAGGCATCTCCAAGACTTGTTCCAGCACCTTGGCTTTGTCCATGCGCTTCTGCATGTGGGCACGGATGTCAGGGACACCCGGCACCTCACGAAGTCCGGCCATGGGGGGGAGCCTCCGAAAAGGCCATAGCACAAGAGGACTGTCACTGTCAGGACGTGAGTCATGCACGGCAGTATCTCATTCTATGTCCTTTCTGGCCTCCCTTTCCTTTCTTGTAGAAGCTAGTCTAGGTCTATGAGCCCATGATAACTTTCCACTTAGGCTACCTGATTGGGATGGGCGAGCCCAAGCCACTGCAAACTTGCCCGACGGCCACCTGCGAAGAACCCAGCAGATCTAAAGCCAAAACAAACTCACTCACCACCATCACCATCTCCAATTCGCCGTTGATGCAACCAGCCTTGGACATCTCCGCCTTGCTGCCGTCGGGCATGAGGAACTCACCGCTGGGATCTCCAAGGCCTGCAAAGAGAAAAAGAACCAGAAGGATCAAAAGGTACAGAGTATGGATCTTTGTTGAACAATGTCCCTAATCCGGTGCGTGACAGGTACCAGCAAATTGCTGGCTGTAATAATTACAGTGCAATTATGGCTGTATCTTTCAGAGACTCAATCCCGTCCCTTTCTGGCCCTCTGAATTCATCTGCTGCATGAACCTGACCCGAACAAAACAAGCACATGACTCAAAGATGCAGCTTGTCCCGAAGGAAGATGGGGCATGACGTGACGTTCTTTCAGTCATGTCATGATATCATATCATGACATGACTGAAACTAGAGCCCAGGTGTTCTACTTCTAGGCCATGGCTTCAAACTCCACCCCCTACTGACCATTTGCTCGGGGCTGTCACTGCAAGCCGCTGTCGAAGGCGACGGAATGCAAACTGCCCAGCATTCTCCGGGAACGGTTCGCAATCTCCCAGTTCCATCATGGTTTCTTCTGCCTAGTACTGCAAATAGATGTACGTAAATAGAAAAAATATCTCACACAAATATCTGCTAATATTAGGGCATCACGATGTCCAAAGGGAGCCTTCTTGCACAAAGACCTGCCTGTGACCTGCTTCATGAAAGACTCGAATGAGGCCTTCCTCGCGAGGAAAGAAGTGACCGGATGGTTGTTTTGCCATGCAGCCACCAACGTCATGGGTTGCTGGGGCCTTGCTGTCTTCCAACAATTGAAGAATTGGCAAGTGCAACGGCCCCAGTGCAACGGCCAACCACTGAGATGATATCCTCTTTCCAAAACAAACCCGACTTGCTTTTGTCTTTGCCATTTGCTGGGTCAAAAACACATCTGCCGAGTGCACAGCACTCCGGCGATCTGGTAAACACATCCAGGTGTGTGGGGGCGGGGGGGCTGGACCCTCGTGAGATGTTCACGTGGTCACCTGGGAGGCTCTCCACCGGCAACCCAATAAGCCATGGCGCTTACAAAAATTCATCCCGAAATTAGAAAAAACACAAAGACACATAAAACGTCAAGGGATCCTGTTTCAAAACCTTGAGAACAACTCAAGTCAACGCCGAACCTCGTAAACGGTGAGGGTCGGGCTGACCTTGGTCGTAGTCACCGTGGAATTCTTCGGACGTCACGCTGTCGAAACGGTCGAAAGGCCTTTCTCGCCATAGAACGATCGTTGCGGCCAAGCATCATGCTTTTCAGGGTCTCTTTGGCCCACTCCTCACCGCAGAGGTGTTTTTGTGGCAATTTTCTGCTCGCGATGTATGATGAGTCACCAGTTTTTTCCGAAAAATTGACTGTTGCGCGTCTCAGCCTCTAGCCGACTCATGCCGACTCAAGGTTTTGTCAACTGTCTTGATGGCACCACAACTGGGGGTGGTTCGGCCTATGTGGCTCCATGTGTGGCCGCTCAATCTCCCGGGCCCCTGGGCCCCTGGGCCCTCAAGGCCTCACAGTCCAAGTGATGTTTCTTCTCGAAATGGGCCAACATGAGTCGCTGATTCGAACCCACGTGTTGGCCTCGGTCGGATGCAACACCAGGTCATTCCCGGAATTCCTTTGTTCCAATAAAATCTACAATTCTTGTCAGACTTAATCAATCAGAGATTGAGTTCACATCTTTTGAACAACATGCAATCGCTAATATCTATCTTATGTTTTGGCCTTGCTTGACCTAAGAATATACACCGGGACATGGACATTCTATCTACAGCGGGATGAGTCTAATATATTTCAATCGTTCGAAAACACCAGCTACAAGCACACAGTGCAAGGGGCATATGGGTTCCAGCTGTGTCGGCCCACAAAGCCGTTCCCAAATGCACGCAGCCCTTGGCGCCTCCCAAGCTGGTTAAGTTGAGGAAACTCCATCACACTGGATGCACGGCAGTTGTTCAAGAAATGTGCATAAATTTGCCGTGTGAAGGAGGGCACGGCCCTTCACCCAGGGACCTCTCTGATGCCAGGCCTGTTCCCGACCCCAAGTTTCCTTACACTTAGATTGATGCTCGCAAGAGCTGGTCTAGTGAGCACATTGCCGGTGCATTAGACCTTGACTTGCATAACCGAAAGAATGCTGTTTCGGCAAAACTGAATTGTTTGAACATCACGCGTTAGCCCTTTACAGAAGAGTGGGGTGAAAACAGCTTGCTCAACAGTTCAAACTCGCAGATACACAGTGGAGCGTCCTCCACCGCTTCAGCACCAACTGATACCCTCTTCGTTGGACGGGCAGTATCAGCGATGACCCGTCCCCCTGCAACTGTCACGAGCCTTTGACACAGGCGGTGACACACACACACACACTCACACATATTTATATGTTATATATATATATTTACATACACATACAGTATACTAAGCCAAAGCAACCGGGCTCTCCCATGCTGCCCCCAGATTTAAAAGCTATTGAAAGCTAAGTAAGAAAGTAAGGAAACATCCTGAGACCCATCCATTCCTGTCCAGTGGCACACCTTGCATTGCAGCTTCCCTCCGCTGGGTGCCACGTTCCTCAGCTCCCAAAGAAGCGCGCGCTTCTAGTGACGTGGAAACACCACATGTTTGGTATTCGGACCATGGTCCTCCAGGTGGCCATGCCACCCACCTATATATTGTACATATAGACATTTATCCAATGTGTTCATTGTGTTTGTCTTTTTTTTGGTGTTGTTTTGTGTGTGTCTTTCTTTTGCGGGGATTTTTTTCTCCCTCACATCAGCAAGAGAAAACGTGGATGGCAGGGATGCCCTCGGATCGAAGCATCTTTTCATCCAACAACTGGTGGTGCCATCCACGTTTCACCCGTTTTCCAAGTGTAGTGGTCGAACGTGCCGAACCTGTCCTGGCCGAGATCCGAGCCGAAACGTTCTGCGTGCCTTCACCGCAAGGATCATGGGGGGGTCTGGGATACAAAAGCCGCAGTGCAAAGCCACTATGTCGTGTCAACTGATTGTGTCAGCTTCCGGATGCAAGGGAGGCTCAGAACAAGTACACACATATATAATTAATCAAACATAGACTATCAACTGCTGCACCTGTCAGGATTGCCAAATTACATGGCCACTTGACACGTGACCAACTGGGTCCTGATCTCGGCCCAAGAGTCTCTTCCATAAACTGCATCATCTTCTCCTCGTCACTCCTCCAAGGCAGAACTGCTTGCATCATGTCATCAACGACTCCACCATCTTCCATCATTTCTCCAACCCACATATTCCTCGGCTGAAGGGGCAGCGATGTGTGTGTGTGCCGCCTGCATGCAAAGGAAAATGGAAAGGACCCTGATCTGAATGGAACCCTAGTTTCTACAAGTTCGCAGCCAGGGCAGCATCCTGGCGCCTAACACGTGTTATACAACTCAAGAGTATCCGGGAGATAGCTTCTAAAACTGCTGATGTTCAAACATTTGCAAACCTAACAAGCTGGGCCGTATGCTCTGGGACAAGGACAAACGCTGCCAGTCCCAGAGTTGAAGCAGCTGAAGCTTGACTAATTCAACCTGAAAGTTCGGATACTATAAAATAGTCCATGAACTTCAACTGATTTCCAACTGAAAGTTCCGCATCCCAAGTCAGGAATGCAACATGATTCAACTACAGAAGTTGAATCCTCCAGCCAGATCCTCCAGCCAGCCCACCATATTTCATCGTTTGTTTTGCCTCCGGTCATATCTGTCAGAATGCCGGAGCCCTTTCGGACGACTTCCATCATATCCCATAGACTCCATGCATGTAGTACTTGCAAACATTAGGCTCATAAACGGGACAAACGCATGTATGTATATACAGATTATATACATATAAATATTCCGTACATGGAGGCTTTGAGTCTGAGTAAGACCCAGAGTTTTCAGCAGCCAACTAGCACCAGCGTCAGAAATTGATCAATGTCGAAGTCCTCCAGGTCCATATCTCCTGGAAACGGCGGGGCAGAAGCGTAGAAAAGCATCTGGAAGCGAGTTTCGAGCAAGCGTCGGCGTGCCTCGAGGCTGAGGACCTCTCAGATGCATAGCTTATGTGCTGACCGGTCCGGTCTTGGCTGGTGACCGGTCTGGGGTTGGTCGCCACTCAGTTGTCGACTTACGGATCGGCTCACCGCTGAATGGACCGAATCAACGGCTAGGAAGTACAAACGCTGCAGCCAAATCTTGTTTCCTACAAGCATGATACTACGCATGATCTGCGAGAAAGCCATATGATATGGCACCCTTGTTGAAATCCAGAAGCACAAAAACAGAAATCCTACTCGGCCGCCCCTGTAGGATCCATGAATCATCCAAACCGCCCAACTGGGACTTGCCATGGACTTCGTACTGGACTGCGCTACTAGTAATACTTGAACCGTTGAAAAACGGAACACCAACACAAACAACACCAAGAAACCAACTCTCAGTAAAGACCGCCGTGTCCGCGAAGTGGCAGCGGCTGCGGCCTTTTTATCACTTGAGCCAAAAGTACAATGTTCATGAACTGTGTCTATACATATGAGGTGTACTTTACGCAGGAAACTTCAAGTCCCCCCTCATAGTGAGATGAACATATGTACAGCTAGTATTCCAGGTCTGAGACAGTCGCTTCGTTGCTTGAACCGTCTGTGACCTGACAATTCCTATCGAAAGACTGCAAGCTTAACCTAACAGGCTTACGAACGGCAGCTTGGGAGCGGCGCTTCAAGCAGCCAGTCACCCTACATGCAAGTTTGGCGCTACGCTGGGCAGTAGCACTGTGCTGCATGCATTGTCATGACTTTCATTCGAGGCAGATCTAACTTAGTTTCGAGCTGCTGCTGGTTATCGCTTAGCTTTAACCATTTCATTTATTGCAGATCTAGCTTAGCTTTGAACTGCGGCTGACTATTGCTTAGCTCTAGTCATGCGAGCTCCTGCCTGCATCATAAGACGGGAGCGGACTCAGGGAGAACTGCAACAACTCCAAGGCATTTCCCCATTTGGACAACGGTAAGCCTTTAGTAAACACGTCACCCTTCTGCTGAGTCGTTTCGATATGCTGGACTGTGATGTCATCAGCATTGTTGACTGTTTCGGCAGTTGAGGCCACATTTATGCGGTGGGTTTTACTCAAATGCCTTAATTTATTGGAGTAACCTTTCTGGATAATCGAGACCACGGCCGTATTGTCTTCGAAAACCTTCAGGGTCATTCCGGGGATCAACGCTTGCCATACCTCCAAGGTAGGAATCGCCTCGGAGAATAAGGCACTGGAAAGTGAGACAAACTCGCTCTCCGTGGTCGATCTTGCAACCACGCTCTGCCTCTTGGAACTCCAACTCACTGGCGCAAAGCTGGAGGGACCCGCAACTGCAAGGATGAATCCAGAGGTTGAACGCATTGATTTGATATCACCACCGAAATCGGCATCGCAATACAGAGACAAGTTCAACTGCTCTGGCGGATCACGAATGCACATTATCGGAGAGTATTCATGGGTCTTTTGCAAGTACCCGATGAGTCTTGCGACTCTTTTATCGTCGTTGGCCGACCACACCGTAATGTGTTTCGCCAACAGAGTGACAGCAAATGTGACGTCTGGCCTGCTAATGCGACAGAGCCACATCAACTTCATAATTAATTTGGCCGAATGTGGCGAGAGCTGTCCCTTGACCTCGTCATCAGCGGGGATCAGGGCTCCATCGTCCCATGAGGGCGAGGAGTAGGCCTTCACCGGCGTTTTCGCCAGCTCTTCATACAGTTCAACGCACTGTTTTGCGAAGTCAGATGATTCTAAGGCCACTGCTTTGCTCCCTTGAAACCACACAAGCCTATGGTTTCGTCCTAAGACTCTTCCAAATTCTGACGGTGGATCTAAATTTATATACTGCTTGTGGGTTTTCCAGAATCCTTCATGTTCGGAGGCTACTCCTGAGAGTGTGAGGTCGTCTACATAGACGCTCATCACTAGAGAACGACCGAACCGAAAAACCGAGGGCATCTCACTGAACTCGACACCGTTAAGTTTTTCTTGCAAGATTTTGGAAAGGTGGGCCTGCCAGTGCGCCGACGACTCTGGATGGCCATAAAGGCTCTTGTACCTTGTACAGCTGCGCGCAAGGCATGTGGATGTGCTTCTTGGATTCTGGCGCAAGCTCAGGCGGTAGCATCACAAATGTTCGATGCTTCGTGCCGAGTGCGGATTGAATATAGGCCCGGACGCAATCGGATGTTGAACAAGTGTTTCCCTCGATCATTGAAAAGGCTATCACTGTGTTCAATGCTGCAATTGAACTTGGAGCGGAAGCAGCAAGATCTTGGAAGATGGCGCTTAAGCCCCCCTGATCCTTGACTGCGTCACCTCGGAAAACAATCCGAGCCTTGATCTTCCAGTCAGCTGGGTTCTTTTCATATCCCTTTATGCTAACTATCACCATTAGGGCTCCGAAATGCAATGTTTCATTGGGAAATTCCCTGATCACGTCTGCCTTTGACCTAATCTCATCTTCAATCCAAGTCCCTTCCAAAACCAAACCATCTTTCTGGCTTTTAATGGCAAGGTAGACTTCTGGGCGACCCTTCCATTCAGCACGCTCTAACAGACGATGAACGAATGCTGGTGTTACAAACTCCTTACATCCACTCTCATGCATGAGGACATCAATGGGAACACATGGCATCCCTTTGACAACATGCGGCCGATGTGAATGAATCACGCGAGGTGTGCACGGCATGCAAAACACATGAGCATTGATGACATGTGGAAACAAAGCATGCAACATGATCTGACAAAGAGGCTCTGGGTAGAAAGCTGAGTTTCGAGTGTATTTCCCTTCAAGGGGTGCATGCTTGTCATGCGTGCACTTCAACATTCCCAAAGAATCAGCTAACCTCTTATTATTCGTGACAAACCTCCACGGCTTTCGAGCGGGTTTGTTGTCCTTGGCAGTGATTCCCACTGTGCAGCCATCGAAAGTGGCAGACAGCAATTGCCTTTCTGTGATCCAGGAAGCTAGGGGTTCACTCATCCACCCGGAACAATACCTTGGCCACTCAAAAGACACAAAACCACCATTATCAAGAACATGGTTTGCAACCCTGATGAACGAATGCATCATTGAAACACTTTCCCTACGCTTCTCTCGAAGGATGTTGGACAATCTTGGGTTCTTTGCTTCATTCAACCTTTGCCAAGCACTCCAGGGACCACACTCAATGGAACCATGGATTGAACAACCAGGGATGGCTTTCACTTGCTCAACAAGTTGGTCGATGTTTGCTTTACTTGCGAGATCTATGTGTTCCTTACAAAGTCTTACAACTTGAACTCCAAGCTCCTCACCAATCCTACCGAGCGCTGAGTCTGAAGCACAGGCAAATTCAAACAAAATCTTTCCACCTGGGGAATTGTGGATCTGACTGTGTAGACGCTCAGGCTTTGCAGCTGCTCCTAGACAGCTCTCATTGCTTGCAGCGACTGCTGATGCATACGTTTCTTGAACGATTGTTTCTGAAGCTTTCTTGGAAATGGCATCATGAGACATGGCAAGGACGGCATTAATGCCTGCATGAACACGAGCTTCATCACCCTCAGGTTCATTTTCATCATCATCAGAGGGCGGAGGACATTCTGGGACAATCTCCTCTTCATCCTCTTCGGCCTCTGACAAAACAGTTGGGGTGTACTCTTCGTCAATCAAGTCTCCTAGGATCTCCGGCATTTCGAAGGTCGGAGGCTCAGGTGCTGGGGTCGAAGGAGCAGCACCGAATGCTTCCTCATACCGGGCAATGCATTCGGCATTGTGTGCAGACGAATCAGCATCGCAACCTTTGCATCCCTTGGTCGGGCCGATCTTCAGCATCCTACTGTACGTGATGTAAACTCTGCGTGCTTTAGACTTAGTCTCTGGGGTATCTTCGATGAAAGGAATTGGCAGAGGATCCACGTCAGCGAGTTGACGAACATCAGGATCCGAGAAGTCATTCAATGCCTTCTCTGCGAGATCTCTCAACGGAAACACACGCTCATCACGAACATAAACCTCTTGATCCGGGGCGACCACAATGGAAACATGACCTTGCTTCAAGGAGTTGTAATCCACAAGTCTCAAAACACCTTTGTACCGACACCCAAACTCAAGCTTCCAACCTCCCATTAGGGCTGGTGAAGAATTGGGGGCGAGTTTCGACTTCTCTTGAAACTTTGTCCTATAGAAAACCAACTGACCCAAAATGTAGTCTGCACCTTTGAACTCAGAACCAAAAGCCTTTGACCAATGCTCGATGCTCATGGAAACGGCTGTGTACTGGCATGTCAAGGTCCAAAGCTTTGGGAACACAGCGAATCCTGCTTGCAAGTGTATGCTCCTACAAGACTCTTCAAAGGACCTGATCTGTCTCTCAAGTACACTGTTGTGAGGCCATCTCCTTGGCAATGATGCGTCTGACAACCAACCGAGTGAACGAATGGCTTTCAGAAGCTCCTTGGCACAGTCTGACTTACAAATGGTTTGAGGGTTCTTGGCCTTTACACCCACAAAATGGTTCAGGGCTTCCTTGACCGAATCAGTATCTTTTGTTGCCAGAGGGTATGCTTGGAAAACTTTGCTGAACAAGTCCATCACCACAAGAACAACAAATTCCTTCCCCGACGAAGATTTTGAAACGATCATGTGATCACATGCAATTTGCTGGCCGAACGCTTCAGGAACAGGAAGATCACTCTCTTCGTCTGCTCTACGATGGGATCTGATGCGTTTTGAGTACAGCCTAGCACGATTGCAAACATCACAAAGTGCGGACTTAGGGAAATGTGTCATGCAATGCTTGGTGGACATTGCAAGTTCCCGTTCACGCACGAACTTCTCAGATTCAGGGACCTTTGGCAAAGCCTCACCTGGAGCAACGCCACGAATGTCGTCTGCAACTGAATGCGGAATCGCACCTTCAGGAGACCGGACCTCGGGTTCTGCTTCAACAGGTTCCACCTCACCTGGTACGCCTGGAATGAAATCAAATGATCTGGAGAAATATGGTACATACTGATCAACCCTCGTTGCTCGAATCAAATTGCTTTCATCCGTTTGGAACTGGAATTGATTGCAGTCTTTTATATAGCATGGGAGTTGATTGGGCAACCACAAAAACCCCATACCATTGCTGACATCAAGACCAACAGACCGGACAAACGGGCATGAGTCAAGCACGAAGTGATTTGCCTCTTGAAAGATGCCTTCACGATCCCTGAGACCGATTGCATCGCTCGAATCTCTCTTTCCTCCACCTGTCGAAAACCTCAGGCTCTCATGTGAAGGAAGCTGGAACTGGCTGAACACCTCTGGAGACACTCCCTGCCTTTCTAAGCTTTGCGGAGAGACGAGATGTCGGCCGGCACCTGTATCTGCAGCAAACTCTAGACGGTCTAGACGGCCTTCAACTGGCATGGCCATCGATGAGAGGGCAGCAACAATGGCAACAGCAGCCATTGCCTTGGCTTTCGGCTTTGGCTGGGCCTTTGGCTTAGCCGTTGCTTCGGCTTTGGCATCAGGCTTGACCTTCTCGTGCAAGTACGCGCATGAACTGCCGTGCACACAACCGGAAGGCATTTGGAAGAACACGCAAGGCGTTTTCGCCTTGTCTTCCTTGCTCAAACCCTTGCCTTTACCTTTTCCCTTCTCACCTTTGCCTTTATCACCTTTGCCACCTTTACCCTTAGGATCACTCTTTGATGACGAAGGATCAGCGGGAGCCGCCGGTGTCTCCTTAGGAGGTGGTGGCGGAACCGTGGCAGCCTTTGCAGGGTTTGCAAGAGGATTCGACTTCTCCTTAGGATCTTTCTTCCACGACTTTGGCTTCAACGAAAGCTCAATGGACCTAGCATTGGTGTCTTCCCTTTCCTCAACGAGGTGCTCCTGCAACCTTCCCCAAAGGAAGTCGAAATCACGAAGTTCCGAGCTATATGCGGAGCGTTTGATCTCGTCGATGGTCCTTTCAAGCTTTCGAACGTTTCTCAACCGATGGAACAACCATTCACCTAACATTCTCTGATTCGGCCAGTCGGCAGGGTCAATGGAGTTCAAGGTCTTCATGACTGTACCGCTAAACTCCTGGAGATCTTTCAACGAAAAACCATTGAGTTCCACTTGGAAGATGCTTTGCGATGTGAGCAATGAACCACGAGTACGATCGAGATCGAAATGTCGAGCAACCATGTACAAGATCATCCTACCCCGAGGGACTGTGGACTGACGAGTGCAACGCTCAACATACCCCTGGACTTTGAACAACAACTCAGGGCTTGACCGCACATTCTTGAGAAGCTCAGATGCAAGCCACCTATCAAACCTTGGGATCAGGCCTGATGAACTCTGGCATTCTTTCTCCTGACCTACCTCGAAAGCCGTTGCAGCCCACTTGGAAAGGTATTCATTTGACGAAATGTCCAAGCGGCCAAGCATCAAAAAGAAGTTTGTCTTCCAAGCTCTAAAGTCTGCAGCACTCTGAGGGACCACTTCCAGTTTGGTGTGCAACAAAGCTCTAGAATCAACAATCTCCCTTTCTGAGGCATGTGAGGGCGATTCTGAAATCAACTCCTCTTCATCGTCGTCCGACCCTCCACCCCCCCTGATCGAATGGATCGGGCGGACCTCCGGGAAAGCCTTTGCCAACACGAAGTCCACGAGAAGGTCCTACAGGAGGTGAGGATGACTGGACAACTGTGTCATGCGAACGATCGAACAAAGGTCGAGGCTCACGATTAGGATCCGTGCTATTTCGGCTTGATTCAAGTGTCAACATTCTGGAACTGAGTGACTGAACAGCTTCCATGATTGACTCCAACATTCTATTGCCTCCTTCAGTGTCCTTAGGCGAAGATGCATCAGGCACAGGCTTCGGAACGAAAGCAGGCGCAGGCGACTGGATGACCGCGGCGCTTGAAGCAGCCAGTCGGGCCTCCAGCGACGAGATGCGATCTTGTCGAGACGAAGACTCTTGGCAAAGACGCTGGATTTCTGAATCTTTATGGCCTAAAAGGTTGAGGGACTTTTGGTTGAGGTCAGACAAACGGTCGATCTCATCTTTCGCTTTGCGAAGTTGACCCTCAAACATGGACTGGTTGAATTTGATCTGGTTCTCAAGGGTTTGCTTTACCTCTTGGACCGCTTCATGCAAGCTGGTGATCATGACATCTTTCTCGATGTGACCTGTTTGGAGCATTTCGTTCTGACTACGGAGTTCTTCGACCAGGGATGTCAGGTGACCGATGTGAGCTGTGGCTTCCTGAAAGACTTGTTGAGCGACACCTTCAAAGTGCGAAGCTCTAGAGTCCGCTTCCCCGATCAGTCGTTGAGACTCAGCTACAACACGACCGAACTCTGCATGAACGATACCAACATATGCCACCTGGACCGTGTTAAAAGACCGGGCGTCATGAAGGTGCAATTCTTGTGTCAAGCTAGTTTGATTAGGCATGACTTCATCTTCCTCTCCGGTACCCTGGAACTCGGATGGACCAACCGACCGCTGGAGCAACCCACTGGACGAAGGCAAAGACCGAAGGTCAGTGAGCGCAGGAATGGATGGTTCAACCACTGATGACCCCTCTGCTTGAACCTGGGACTGAGTGCCTTTGGGCATGTTTTTGATGACTCTGCTCAAAGATCTCTTTGGAGGTTTTGATCTCCTTCCCTCTTGGGGTGTTCCGGAACCATGGGATGATTGGGACCTGCTCCGAACAGCAACTGCCAAACCACCAACAGTAGTATCTGAACTGACATTCAACGATGAAGATTGCTCTTCTGACATGATTCACTGGCCAACTATTCAAACTCTCCCAAACCCTTCTTTCTTTTCGGCGGGAACGAATGCACAATTGGCACAGGCTCTTTCGGGAACTGGCCTAACGAACAAGGCTCCGCGGCGCTCAAAGCAGCCGGACCGGAGCAGCTTCGATGCAACTTCACTCTTCCTCGTCAACTGGATTCGAATGGTGATGCACAAAAGTCACCAAACGATCCACCAACCAAGGTGCTGAAAAACTCCAAGACCTTTGCTCTTCGTCAAAAATCGCTCCGACTCGAGGCTTGCGAATCTGAATAGCGATGAGGCTCGCCGCACTGAACTCACGCAGCACCTCAACGTTGTCGTCCAAAATCACAGCCTGACCACGAGTCAACGATCTCAGCACCTCAAACTTTCCACTTGGGCCCGTCCTTTCACGAGTGATGATCACACAATCAACCGACAATGAACTCTGTTGTACTGCAGTGATCAAGTTCCTCTCGTTCACCACACTGTCGTGAATGTGCGACAAAACAATGATCTTCACTCGACAACGCAAGCCGACCTCTTCAATCTCCCTTCGCAAGCGACGAACTGCTGCAACGTGGCCCGCAGGCAGATTACCAATATGATCCACACGATCCGGAGGATTGACACTCCGATCAACGTCAAGGACCTGATGATAGTCCAATGCAATCACCGGATCAGAGCCCCAGTGATTCGGCCTTTCTGCAGCCAGCCTCAACGTATCACCGTTCGCCCACACGTAAAACTTGGCTGAAGACGGAAAAGTCAAGGCCTCTCTGTAAACAATGTCAACTCGCGACCACGGGTGAAGAACGACTCCAGGCGCCGGGTGGTAGTACTTGAGGATGTCGTAAGGCCGATTTCCGGCAGGCGTGTCAACAACACTCGAATCCGCTCGACTCGGAACAGGCCTTGGGGCCGCAGCCAAACTTGACGAGCCAGGCGAATGATCGAAGACGTACGGATTGTAGAGCCTTGAACGCGGCACAAGATGCTCAGCCTGCAACGAAGTCAAATCAACTGCTGATGTATGCGCAACAAACTCAACTTCGTCCGTCTCCTCACCCGAATCCTCGCTTGCACTCGGCTCCCAAAACCTAGAAGTTCCAAGTGGCCTTCTCTGACCGCCAGCGTGAACAATCGGAACCGTCGCTCGATCGCCTCCCGAATTGACAATGTACGCCTCTCTGCGTCGCCGTGCGGCAGCTCCTCCCCGGATGCCGCGCCTCGGAGGATCAGGAGGCGTCGGTGGCAATGGCCTCCTTGGCGGTGGCCCTGGGGGTTCAGGAGGCCGCAGCGTCCGACGGATTGGCGAACGGGACGGCTCTCGAGGACGCCGACCTGACATGCACGGGTTTTCTGTGGACCCCGCAACCACACTAATGAATGATGTTGTTGTGTTGTAACAGAAACCGAAAAACAATCAGAAGACGATACGGCTGATAACCACTTGAACCGTTGAAAAACGGAACACCAACACAAACAACACCAAGAAACCAACTCTCAGTACGGACCGCCGTGTCCGCGAAGTGGCAGCGGCTGCGGCCTTTTTATCACTTGAGCCAAAAGTACAATGTTCATGAACTGTGTCTATACATATGAGGTGTACTTTACGCAGGAAACTTCCAGTGTAATGAACAAGACTTATATATATATACACCGTATATTATATATTATATATATGATGCTTTTGCATGTTTTTGACCTAGTTGACTTGCCATGATTTCGGGTAATGTACAGCATATACTAATTTAATGGATATAATGGATTATCTTGACCTTGATTAAATGGACTGAAAGCAAGACTCGCGAATCTACCTCCGCGATTCGCACCCTGCGTGTCCCGCGCGTCGCTCCGTCGCGCCGTCGGCCTGACTTGTCGTATTTCAATCGCTTCTTGTCATCGGAGAGGATCGAGTAAGCCTCGGTGATCCTCTGGAAAATGGGTTTGGCATCCGGCGAAGGGTTCCTGAGCCCAAGATTGTCCCAATCTTCGGGACACATTTTGTACAGTTGCTGTGCCAGGCAAGAAGGGACTGGAGAGTAAGGGTTTCTTCTCTACGACTTCAAAGCTTCAACGACACCGGCCCTGTTTGAGGGATCAATCGTGAGATGATTTTGCAAACCCCTTTGGACAACTTCAAAATACCCTTGCAATTTGTAGAGGTCACTAGTTGATAAAGATGTATAACAACAAATCACGTTTGGCTGGTTCATTTCTAGTGCATTGAATGGAATCGTCTCAGTTTGGTTGGATGATAGGAGGCACATATCCATTCGTTACCACTACGCACATGCAGAAATGACATTCCTCAGGCCAAAACACATTCATTAAAAGTTGCGTAGGTGTTTTCAAATCCCTATTCTATTGCACTGTAACACTGTAGCAATGTTAGCACTGTTAAATTTGACGATGTTTGAAGAGCACAAATCTTCTGCACTCAGGCTTGGGCATGTTTCTTGACATTTATGTCTTCCAAATGGAAAGTTGTCACCTGTGTGCCTTCAGAAGTGCAAGCACATGGGGTCTTCGTTCGATGAGACAGGCAGATTCTTTCTGATGTTCTCTTCACTTCCGGGGTGCATGTTCTGCTCCAAGCTGCTTGTCCGGATGGTATCTCAAAGATTTTTGTCGATACGCACGTTTCAGCCTCAGAACTGACAGTGGTCAGGTGGTCACGATGGCTCAGCCGCATCGGGTTTTCGGTAAATCAAGAGCTTTGTGTGCAAACTGGTCTGAAACCATGCGAAACTGGCTCATCTGCAGGTGTTTGGCTTGGACCCCACTGCGGGGTCAACAAACGTTCTTCCAAAACCCCGGGACTGTCATCGGTGTCAAGGCCGAGATGCTCATCAGCTTGTGCGCCACGTGAGACCTGTGCGTCATTGACACAAACACACGGGAGATCGAACCGATGCGGTGCTTGTGTACCAGAGTGCCATACGGTGCTACCACTGGTGCTACCCTCTCCAGTGGTGTACATCGATGGATGGTGAGAACACGAGCCGGTCGTGGATCCACACATCAGGAGTAGCAGGACTGCCCAGGACGAAATGTGCAGCAACTTGTGAGACGGTCGCCGAATTAGAGTAAACATAACATACTGATTATGTTTATGTAATATGCAAAATATTGTAACATCTGTTTTGAAAGCAGCCGTGAGTCTTGTGCCACTGTGACACTGTCAACAAGGTCCACCCACACCCACAACCCAAGAAGCTTCCCCGATCCTGAGATAGATTCTAGATGTCGCGCTTGTGTCTACCTCTGCCCAACAGTGTTGCCCCATAGTCCCCCCCGAATATTGGAGTTCGTTGCTGGTCTCTCTCCATCGCGACCCCACTGGCGCCACTTGAACTGCGAACAGGAGACCCCCAAGACTTTGTACAAATCCTTCTCGTCGAGAAGGTCCACCTGCGAGAGTCAGATCTGCCGAACGACGAAGACATCCGACTGACGAACGCTGCGACGACTCTGTGGACCTTTGGACGTGGGATGGCAGCAGAGCCTGCACTGAGGTTCTCGTTGGCAGCTCTTCTTTTGCAAGGTCCACTCGATTCTTACATGCTATGCATTGAGATGCCGGTTTATCTATCAATGGTCCGATTCACGGCAAGCAACAGTTATCATGCAGCAACTGTTAGGGCATTGCTCTTCCTGAGGAAGAAGTCAATGATGAATGACCCTTGAAGGTGCCCAAGAATTTGAACCTACATTAGCTGGGTCGCCTGGATCCTGTAGATTCTCTTTCGCTTTGTTTTTGGGCTGGCCTCATCGGTTGCACCATTGTCCCCCATGGCGCCGACAAGGAACAATGGCCCTTTTCCCCTCTCCCAGCCAACTGCTCTGACACCTCTGACTGACTGCTGGCTACCGAGACTTCAAGTGTCAAAGCCATGAAGGTTGGAACCCAACAAGCAAAGGTGCGCTCAGAGCGCACACCAAAAGGACATACTGATACTGCTAATTTGATGAGGTTTCTGCACGACCCAAGGTAGAAATGCAAGTTCTAATGGGCTTTGCAGCATGTCTTTAGTGGGTATTGGGCATCCAGGGGATGCCTATTGCTACATGGGCGTTCATCAAGGTTTCAACACTTTTCGACTTTGAACACCTTGGCTTTACTTTTGATCTATCTCATTAATCACCCCTGCATGCTTTGCATTGACCCGACATTTAGACCTAGCTGAATTGAAGGCAAAGCAAGAAAATGGCTGCAGGTCAGAACAACCATGGTCAAGCAACTGCTTTGCCCTTTCACACGAATGGCTGGTCGATGCTCTACTTTGATGGCGGCAGGCTTAAGATCGGGAAGTTGGGAAGCAACACCATCGATTTAAAGAGTGCCGCCTCACCTCGTATTCACTAACATTCTGATCCTTTGGTGGCGCCGTGCTTGGAAGAACCTCTCGAAGAAACAAAGACCGCCCAGAGGTCCATGCCCAACTCCGGGCTGAACGGCGTGGACCTGCTCCAGCCGGTGAACTCCATGTACTTTCCAGCTCCAAACAACAGGCTCGTCTTCTTTTGTGCTCTGGGGGGGAGGCAAATCGGACGGAGTCGTGCGGAACTAATGGTGCTCTTCTTTTTTTATGTGGGAAAATCCCAAAACTCTTCAATTTCACGACCTAAAACGTTTGCCTGGAAACCAACGGGCAGCTTAACACCGGTCTTCTCGGTCAGGCCGCGGCCCGGTCGCCGAACGACCCCCGGGGTCGCCGGCTCGGTCGCTGGCCCGACCTCCTGGTCCGCTTTGGGATCTGTCGGGGTGCAGTCCGCCACCTAAGAGATCGGATGCACCAGGTCGACTGGTTGGAGACTCCGAAATGACCCAGGATGGTGGTACAGGCCAAATGGCCATCTCCGCCATTTTGTTGGGGGGAAGTTCCTTTTTGTTGGTGTGTGATGTTGTACCACCGTCTAAGGATCCTAAAAGAGGGTCCAAGTTGCCGTTCTCAGCACGCCAAGACCAAGGGAGTCTTAGCCTTAGCGGGTTTTGAGGGGACAATGCCACGCCCAATTTGTGGCATCCAAAATGATTGAAACACTCTTAGATCCGATCTGTTGGGGCTGGTCTCGTCGCAGGTCTCAGTCTCGCAGCTCCTTTTTCAGTCCCACGCTGCAGGAGCTCCAGCTTCCTAGGCAACGGGAGCGAGTGGACCGAAGCGCACTTCTCCGGCGCGTGCGCCCAAGCCGAACCGGAAAGTTTCAAACGATGCTCTGGAAACATTCAATGATCAATTTACATCAGATAGACCTGAAAGAACACTGCCTATGCCTATACTATCATACAGGGCTACAGAACTTAAAATCAATACATGTGTCCTCACATCCGGAACCCCCGATGATGGAGCTGTTCTCAAAGGATTACCCTTTGACTCACTCACGAGGAAGTGAAAAATGGTCCCCTGGGTATCATGCACAATGGATGCACCCATCAGTCACCAGCGTCCCATCCTTGACCAGCAATAACAAAACAATGCAATATTTCCCAAATACCCTAGAAAATGAGACCTCGGAAATGACCCGATTTTTCAAACAGAATCTACAATCTACTTGAAGGGTCCAGAGTTCGCTCTGTGGGCATGGCCAAGTCTCTGAAGCTCAACAGCAGGTGGGGTGGATCAAGGACGGGTTGTGCCGGCAAATGCATCCCTGGAGCTTCCAGGGCGTTGGTTTGGGTGGGACGTGGTGGGATCTGGGCCATGCTGAAGAAACAGTCGCGGCATGCTTTGGCCAAAGAAAGCCAGGAAGTCCCACAATCGGGTCCCACACCTCTGGTCAAGCCAGGATGGTCTGAAGTCTGGGAGTGGAAGACGCACAGCGTGGGTCAAATGTGCATCCAGCGGCTCGGCTCAACAAAACACACCACAGCCTTGATTGCAATGTGTCGAGGTTCGGATTCCAGTTCGGATTCCAAGGCGCTTCATCCTGAACCCTCTTCCCATCTCCCTCGAAGGCACGGGCTGACGCCCCGTGCTAAAGCAAGTCGACTCATGAACGACCTAAAACCAAACGCCTTGGGGTCATCTACCCCTTGGTCAATGTGCGCTCTCGGATGTGCAGCCCCCTGGGTTCTACGAATTGTCCTGCCAACAGGGAATGCGTGTGTGTGTGTGTGTGTACTACCAGGACCATCCAATGGATGTCCAATGAAGATCCCTGTGTAGTGCAGGGTAGTCCATCATTGGACACTTATTGCACAATGCTAGTATGTTCTTGTTTTTCTTATGGATCTGTTCTATGTATTGCATGTGGACGATGTCGTTTTTCTGCCTGGCTCTGTATCTCTGTCAAGTATTAGTATAGCATAGTATACTATAACCTCCTCATCTCCACTGGGCTTTGCGCCCGGCCGAGGCAATGGCCTGCACGTTCCAGGACGGCCAGCGACAGGACGTCCACCACCGCGGAACACGTGCCGCCGCGACTCGACACGCCTGCTGACACGACAACGGATAGGCCGGCTGCAGCGAGGCATCCGCCGCCACGATGGCGACATCGTCCAGGGCAATGCCTTCACCACCTGAAAAACACAAATGGTGTGGCGGAGGGTCCAAAGCGACCTGGATTTGACTGCTGGGCACCTCTGGAGAAGGAGGGCCCGAAGAATTCGAAACCTCATGTCTGTCAAATGCATCGATGAGAGGTTCTGAACGAGGCTTAGGATGATCAACGTGTGCGAGGTAAGAAGCCCCCAAGCACTCATGCAAGATGGGAGGTTGTCACATTGCTGGTTGGAGCTCCACAGCGAAGCACAGGGAAGGACCCAAAAGGACCTCGGGCCTTGACACGGCGTCCAACAGCTCCATAGCTCCAATAGCCTGATTAGTACCTTGGGACATACCCCGGCCCACCAACAGTTGTGATGTGTTTTTCCCGGGTGAACTTCGGATTGGCCAACTTGCTCGAAACCATTAGGAACCCCTCGTAACCGGAAGATCCCCCCGTCTTCAGCATCCTTCGCCCCGGAGGTTCTTCGGAAAACATCCGACCTCGGTTCTACGTCCAGTTCCATGTTGCTAGCTGGGACCTTTGGGAGAGACCCATGGTGAGTGGATCACCGATGGCACCGACCCTCGGGTCGCAGTCGGTGCCGTCCTCGGGTGAAGTCGCCCAGGATGGCGATCCGGGAGACGTTGGTCCTAGACGGGCGGTCGCCCAGGCGCGCGGGACGACATGGCCTGGTGATGAACACCCATAAACACCCTCCAGATAGGCATAGACCCCAGATGAGACCCCAAATAATTAGGCACCTCATGGCACCTTTTCCTATACTTGAAGTAAGAACCCCAATATCTCTCGGTATCTGGGGGAAGAAAACACATTGGGGTTTGAGGGGCCAAACCCTTGAGCACTATGGAGGGTTCAATGAGTGTGCGAGGATTCTTGGGCTAATACCTCAAACACGTTGGGTGGAAATCTGGTTCCTTCCTTGATTGTGCTGGGCCCCCCTGTATTGTTGCTAAAGAAGTGAAGTCTGCAACCACCAGCCGCCCAGTGCTTTCCTCCCCGCAAAACAAATCCAAACAAACAACAAGCAAGAAACTATCTATCTGATGTTGTTCCATCATCAACACATGGCTGCCCAAGATCAGGTGGAGTTCCAAATTCACACATGGCCACCAGCTTGACTTTTTCACTGCCAACCAACCAACTGTAATGACGGACAATTGAAATAAAGACAAAGACTAATGAAGTATTAAAAAAAAAACACCTAATATATATATATATACATGCAAATTAAAGTCTATAATATTCCTCCCTCCCAACTCCCGATCATCCGCTGCTTTGTTCTCACCACACAAAGGAATACAAAGGTGTCCAAAACCACCCCCTAAGACTATGCTTTTTAAGGGAATGCTTTACAGTAATAGATCCTAAGGCTCAGGGGTGGTTTATAGACACCCTTTGGGTGGTGATGGCGTGTTGGCACTCACTTACGCAGGTTAATCACTTTAGACTGGGGACCTGCAGTGCAAACTACCCGACCCAGCGGGATGAAGCACGGTGCCAAGACCCAAAAAACATCATCCGACGACTTTCGTCGCTCAGTCTCAGGATGGCTGCGATCTGACATTGCGTGGCATAGGTGAACTCTGCCGCAGAGTTCAGGGGGTCGTAGGACCACCTGAACACTGTCGACGTATCCGGAAATCTAGAGACCCAAATGCTCCATGTATGCTATTTGCCTCTAGGAATGGTTTGGGGGTCGCCGGCATGGATTCCACAATTCCAGTCCCATGGGGGCCCAAAAAGGACCAAAGAGTGAGCCACCGGGAGAAGATCCTTTCCAAAGCACAAAAAGGATTGAAGCTGGTTCTTCCCTGCTCCCGAGGATTCGTTGCAGGTATTGCAGTGCACCTTTACAGAAATTATCTTCATCAGGATGAAAGTCAAACCAGCGAAACCACTGACTGGCTTACAATTATCAGGCAACGGGATGGGCGATCTTCTCTTCAACCTTGGGGCGCCGACACCGAAGGTTCTCCATCTAAGGCCAAACATGGCCAAACACAAGGTCGTCTGACCAGGCAATACGTACCAGAATGTCACACACACTCACAAATAACAATATTTATAATATATAATATATACATATTTATTCATACATATTCATACTATATATAAACCCAATGTACTGTAAATTGTATATATTGTGTGTGTGAGACAGTTTGAGGCACATGTGATAAACGAAAACACCCCTGCTGGCTGTGATGGATGGAGGAGGGGATGGAGGTATATAATACAACATGTTCGTTCCCCCTTCTTGTCATGTTTTCGCCTACCCCCCTTGCATGTCGTCTCCTCTTTCTGCGGTCCATCGATCAAGCGGGAAGCGAAGCCCGGGCTTCGCTTCGCCCGGTCCCATGACCATCCCAGCGCCTGCCATTCTCATGCAAGTATAACTCCATGTACACTTCGTTGCCGATCCACCGGAGAGTCTCATCCACAAAGCCTCGAGATCCGCATTCTGCCAGCTCAAGAGGAAAGGTCTGCGGGCTCCAGGGCATCTGCAGAGTTTCAATGGGGTGGAGTGGAGACAACCATAGCATCACACAAGTCATCAACCGAGGATGTAGCTCGGTATATCAGACCCAGGGACCCAAGGACCTGCAGGTTCAATTCATTTTTCCTCCCCCCTTCACAGTGGGTTAGGATTTGTTCGGATGGTGCCCACTGGCCGCATGGCCAAGTGCATTCTTCCTTCGCATCGGGTCCCATCGTGGTAGGAATCTGTATCTGCCACGCGAGGTGTTGTTACAACAAAGCCACGAGGGCATCGCAGCTGCTTCACTTACGTGGCGAAAGACGGTTCCAAGCTTTGGAGTTCGAAGCCCGCGCGGATGGCGCGTGGGATCTGCTCTGAAGTTGGGTCATCTGCAAGCAGGAATCCCACACATCCCCCCCTCTGGATGGAAGCCAGCCTAAGAATCGCAATGACCGGAAATTACAAGCGGCACCGCCAATGGCGAAAACACATGATGAATCCAAAAAACAACGCACCAACATCTCTGACTTCAGGGCATGACTGCCGTGGTCGATGAGTTCGCAAAGTAGCACTTGCATAGATTGGACCCCACCACCCCTGTCACAGTGCACAAGAAATAGAGACTCTCAACATCTCCGAACGCACCACAAAATCATCGTTCACGTTCCGAGAACGTTCCGAGAACGCCCCCAGTCTACTCGTCTCCTAGTCTCCTGTCGCACACAGACACAGCGGAGCTCGGTCCGTGCCGTGCCAACCCCGAGTGGTCGCCCGCCGTGGTCGCTCCGAGCGGCGCACGATGCGCGCGCCCTGTCCACTGTCACAGGACCTGCCAGGGCTGAAGGTGGTTGGCGCCACCAATGGCAGGAGGGGTGGAGGGACCTGCCTGAGAGGTGCAAGAGGTGTTCGCAGCCAAAACGAACACAATCATTGCCCACTGGTGTGCTTCGGATATGACATGGTTTTCACCCATCCCCAACCAACTAGGAGGAGGGATCACCGAGTAGGAATCAGGTGATTTCTTGAACTTAGATTTGTA
Organism: Durusdinium trenchii; assembly: GCA_963970005.1. Classification (NCBI taxonomy): domain Eukaryota; class Dinophyceae; order Suessiales; family Symbiodiniaceae; genus Durusdinium; species Durusdinium trenchii. The sequence goes on along the minus strand of CAXAMN010003592.1, from coordinate 181,388 downwards.
GCATTTTGTTGCACTTGTCATTGCATTTGAGGCTGCTACAGGTCAGTTTGAGGTTGCCTAGAGTCTAGTAGTTGTCTACACTGGTGTTTTATAGACCCAACGATCTTTCACAAGAGGAGCGGCCCTCGACTGGGATCCCTGCTGACATTCGATCGTCACCCAGTCCAGTGGATCATTCCTCAGCTCAAGGCTGCACAAAAGCTATTCACAAACACATAAAAATCGGAAAACACATTAAAACACAACGTTCACACACGGTAAGTCTTTCTTGTACTTGGTCCTAAAGAATGCAAATGCAACATCCTGGACTGGGAAGGGTGCAAGCACAAACAGCCTGGCAGGCACGAACAGCCTGCGTCGTCCGTGCCCAGTTTGAACATCAAAAAAATATCGTGACATGGAATGAAAATGCATGGTTGATTTCTTGAACTCAGCGGCATTGAATTTTGAACAAAGCCAAGTTGGGTTGAATATGGTTGATTACCCTGAATGCACGCTCATGCACAACTGGTGATGACCCAAAGAACTATATACCCTGGCACATGTTACATTAAAGGTGGAGTGGTTTCCATACGCCAAAGCTTAAAGAAGCGGTTTTGAGGCATAAATAAGAACTCATGAGCTTAGAGAAAAGAACAAAACAAACAAACACACAATCAGCACTAGTGAAATGACAGCTCAAACAATTGCTTTCTGAACTCTGACTGGCTCCAAGCCTCTGCTCAAGGATCTCTTAGAGGTGAGAACACGGAGAACATGCTGCGTTTGGGGGATCCCTTCTCCAAGCGTCAACTCCAAGAAGTTCCCGTACTGCGACCGGACACGGAAGCGCAGCATGCCGCCATAGGCGGCCGCGAGCTCCTATGGCCCAAAGGCATTCAGAGTGAGATTGCTTTTGAACCCTTCCAGAAAACGATGCGAACATACCACTGAGCACATCGCGCCCAAAATAGTCTCACATTATGTTTTGTAGGCATAACTTCCAGTGGCAGCTGTCCCCTACCAAATGCCCGACGACATCACTTTTGCATAAGAATAGGTCAATTCACCCGCAACTTTGGTGCTAGGATCCTATGTGCTTTCATAATTTTCACAGCAGCGCATCCGCAGTCAAAAGAGCGCAATTGTTTCACAAGCTATAAGCGACTGACTTGCACGTAAAACCGTTGAAGTTTTATAGCATCTTGGTTTGCTGGGGACCTCCCGCCCTGTTCCCTGCGAAATCCGCCGCCTTCCACATGTTCCCTGCAAAATGTCCACGCCTTCCGATGGAAGATCCTGGGAGAGGCCTCGAAGTACCAGCGTGCCAAGTCGATTCCCGTGGCAAAGTCCAGGCTCTGAACTTCGTCGGCGCCTCAGCCGATCTCAGGGACACCATCGAAATCCGGCCGACCACTCCGTCAAAAATGACAGTTTTGGGCTACGAACTGGGCTAGGAAGTGTACAACATAGAATCATGCTGGGCGTCTCCATGGTGTTCTCTACTCTTTCCTGGGTTCTCTCGTGCACATCTCCCAACTCAGCTGCAGTTGAAGCACCATAGATGTAGTGATTCAACCCACCTGATGAATTCGACAGCTTGCGTTCACGCTTCCCCGACGGACAGCGTGCGACCGACGGCGTCGGACCGTCTCTCGGGACACGCGAAGGACGGTACCACTGCTGGACCTGTTCCATGGTTGCTCGAGCATGCTCCAGTGCGACCGGACCATGGTTTCTATACAGTTCCATTGCCGGGATTCACACTTTACGATAGAAAGTGTTTTTTGGGGCCCCCAAGGGTCCTTGTTTGGAGTGTGAGGACAGTGCACAACCGCAAATTCCGATGAAGTGGTCTGTGGAAACTTCGAGCCACGGGGTTGACAGCGAAGATCGTAGATGGTACAATTTTGCATTCAGATCGCCAAGGACTCTGAAATGACTGGCTGTGAGGGCTATATAAGAATGGGACATCTGGTGGTCCACTGGTGGTGGGTCCTTTTTGTGTGGACAGGTGGACTCCAACATGTTCCTACACATGAACAAGCCGTCGTTGGACAATTGGAAATCTGTGAAACAAGTGTGCATAACTGTGTGCATAATGGTCATGTCAGTCAGTTGCTGATGGAAGTCTTCCTGGAACACTAGCAGTGAGTTGCACGACCCAACATCTTCCTTGGCTGAGCCTCGTTCGGTGATCTTCACACCTGCAACCACTACCCGGGTTTTTGGTCCTAGCCATCAATTCCCGAATCATCGGATTCTTGAAATCTGGCCGGACCAGTCGGAAACCCCCAAACTTCACTCTGCCATTCAGTTGAGGCCGTAGAATACTTGATCAAGAAAGAACCCTCCATATGACATGGAGAGGTTTTACAGTCCACGTGGGAGGCTCTTATTCATCAAGAATCTTTTTTCTGACCTCTAAACATCTCGTCCCTAATATATCTCCAGACCCTATACATTGCCCCAAATATCCCCAAATCGAGATCTCGCCCCGGATCCCGAGGCACCCCAAGCCGACGCGTGATGTCTCACACCCTGACTGGGAGCATTACCTCGACAGAAAGCAAAGGAGGTGCCAACGGGAGGGCGCGATGATCGGTGATGTAAGAAAACAATAAATGTATATGCCTTATATTGTTTATGGTTGTTGCTTACTTATATGATTGTGTACCTCTATCATTAATGTATGGTTATGTTACATATATATATATATAGTCGTTACCACATTACACTATCTCGATACTATACCGATACTAGAATGCATTTAGTTATATATATGTTACATTATAGAGATCTAGTGCATCTCCAGAAAACATGAGTGCCGCTGTACTGTGGGTCGGGTGGAAGGGGATCGGCCTGGGGTAGGCCATTTTGCACTATCATGGCTTCTGGTGAAAAGTCCACTGGACCATTTGCAAGGCATTTTATGGGGAAAACCTCTCTATAGAATGGGATGTCCATCCTCGGGCCCCCATAAAATGCCAAACCAAGTGTGTATATATATATATATACATAGTTACATATATATATATATATATCGACAAAATTCTATACAATGAGGTGACCAACCTTAAGCAGTGTTGAATAGTGTTGAAGCAAATCCAAATAAGCTTCTCCATAAACATGAACATGGAATTCCACGTGTCTTATCTTCTATGAGCCAGGATGACCGAATTGAAAATGATCCCTCTATAAAATGCCGTGTCAGGTTTTAAAGCCCTTTTTCTTCAAGGTATCCTCACTATAGAATGGGCACCTGAAATTGCAATTTATAGATGCCAATGGCACCCATGTTTGAAAAAGAACCATTCACCTGGTATCTACCGTCAGTATTCTACCCGCCCCTCCCAGGGCCCTCAGTCCACGAATCTTCGTCATCGAGATGCCAGCCACCACTTCCAGCTGCCCCGACAAGCTCCAGCCATCCGCGCTGTTCGCCTTGTGCCCAGCGTCGAGCTGAAGCTCGGCCAGCGAGACTGGGTTTGATGTTTGGGCCACGCATAAGCCGGTTTTCACGAAGTCAGGTTGACTTCAATCGGGTCCACCTCTTGAGTGACCTAAAAACTACCAAGGACTGGGACTGTGGGTTCCACGATGTTCCACGCAGCGTGTTCCAAAGCAATCTGGGAGCCTTCAAAGTTCTTACAGCAATCTTTCCTGATAAGGCTCTCTACTTGGTGATCTTCTCTTTGTGTGTGTGTCACATGTATCACGGCCCAAGGCCAAGCCATGCCAAGCCCATCATTTGTACTTCAGCCCCGGCACCAGGCTGAAGTCCGAGCCCGCAATCTGCTGCTCCGGGTTCGCCAAGACCACCAGGCCCGGCTCACTCCGCGTCATCACCATCTGGGAGCGCGAAACACTCAGAGTGTTGTTTCATGGGACCTGCGCCTGTTCAGCCCCCTTGACCACTTTGATCACCTCAAGTTTGGACCGTGTGATTCTCTCAATCTCTCCAAGCGTGACACTTGGTTCGCCCCTCACGATTCTCCGCCATCAGATCCTGGACACATTGGGCGAAAGCAGGGCCTCGCCTGGCCGGTCGCCTCATCGCGGAGAGGTGACTCCACCACAAAGGTAAACCTGCGCCGGGCGGTTAAGGACCAGTGTTTCCGGTGTTATTTTACAGAGCGACCTACGGTCGTGACCCGGAGCCATGTGTTGGTGAAAGTGAGCAGGTGTGCAAGCTAGGCGTTGAGCTCTCCCGAACCGAAAAAGGTGTGCATGACTTATTTGCTGCAGGGTCACAATCCCTGCTATGGAGGGTCCATAGTTTCTCGGCTCTTAAACATGTTTTACACAATAGTGCTGCTGCTGGTGACTCTCATTTGCTTTCCTGAATTACAGTACTAAAACGGTGGTCGTGATTAGTTTCAGCGGTACTAAACGGGGTAGCCGCTGACCAGTGTCATCCCAACGGCAGTGACTGACTGCTTAACCACATGTCTTCTTCATCCTGTGCTGCACCAAAAGGAAAAACATGGTGCCATGAACAAGCGACTCTCCCGTGAGGGAGTGATCATTGGAGTGATCATAGCCGTGAGGTCAAAAGCAATGGAGATCGAAAAACGATGGTAGGATGTGGTAGGTACATACTTCTCTCTCCTCCACTGCCAACTGCTGGTCATTCTACTGGATGGTGATCACCCCCACATCACCCCACTGACACACAAGGCGAGTCGGGCCCAGTAAAGCCGAACAAAGTACCCTTGCTCAGATCTGATCACCCTGACTTGGCGTGTGGTTCTACATTTGTCCCATTATTCACACCCCGAAGGCTTAACATAGTTGATGCGAAGAAAAGTAGACCCCAAAAAAGGCAACACAATGTTTTCTTTTGGAGGGCTGTTCTCTGGCTTCGTGTTTATCTTCATGCAGCAATCACTGCCTCTTGCTATCATACTATGATCCCTCGTCTTTGCGAATCCATCCTGTCAGTGTCAAAGGATCTTCCCACATGCCCCACCCACAGAAGAAGCCACGTCAAACTGCAAAATTGCTTCTTGGGTGCGAGGACTTTCATCCGAAAATGTCCAAAGGAATGGGCGAATCTCCAAGAAATCTGCTTCTGAAGCAGGCAGGATTCTCTCTGAGCAGTCCTGCAATATCCTGCGATAGAACTGAATCTGAGAAACTTTGGTAACATTGGCATAAATTAATATGATAATATATGAGCCACGGTCAAAAACTTAGTGCCACGACGGTCAAAAATTATTGTTCTTCAACATCAACAAAGAAACAGTCATTATCGGTTTTGAGTTGGACCTTATCGTTTTACAGTGTTGTGAGTCCGCCCCATACCTTTTATGGTGGACCTTATCGTTTTACAGGGTTTCGTGCACAAACGTATCCCTCTTTAATAAAAGTTGTATTCAAAAAATGATCCTGGCTCGTATGATAATATGATAGGTTATAGGCCAGTGATAGGTGTGTTTTCACTTGATGCCAAGTCACGCGGTCCAGGCATTAGGTGTTGGCCACTTGTTGGCCGGAGGCACGTAGACCACCTGAGTATGGCGCAAAAAAAAAAGGCGCACCTCCATTGGAAAGGGAACCCGGGCACCCCTTGAATTGCCCGAATGTTGAATGTTCCTGAATATAACATGTCCAACCCCCAAAAAAACATGTTCATAGATGCAGGTACCGGTAAGTGTCAAACAAATTTTTGCCGGCATTGTGCCATCCTGCCCTCACCATGCTGCCGATCCATTCACTCATCCGGCTCATCTCCCCTTGCATTCTACAGCTTTGCCATGCTTGACCCACGAAAACAACTAACGCCCCAACATGGACCGCCCTTTCCCTCCACCCACACGGACCGTCCGACCCTCTCCGCCTCGCCTGGTGCTTGGGGTCCGTGACCAGCAAGGGCAGCAAATGGGGACCGATCGGCTCGGGCGCCATCAGCGGCGCCGAGCCGAAGCTCCGGAAGTTGGGCGACGTCTCATAGAGCCTGAATGGGTCGGCTGGAGGGCGACCGTGATGGGCGCCGCGGAAGCGCTGGGTTCTGGGCTCGAGTCGCTTGAAAGAGGGCGGAGGGTGGAACTCAAAGGACAAAAGCCTTGACTGAGGTTTGGAGCTCACCCAATTGAGCGACAGTCCTGCAATCGATTCCAAAGAGATGCACACCAAGCTCCAGGACAAAGATGCCAAAGAAAGGGCAATACCATGCAATACCGTTACTAGAGCAGCCATGCTAAGAAGGCGTTCAGCATTTGGCATGGCATGTATGATTTCATCAGATTTGGCATGTCAGCATGTGTCAGCGTTGAAATGGTCTTGTTCAGGTCCTCTTCACACGGGTCTTCAGCCCACTGAGTCCCTCGTCGGGATGGTCCGAAAGTCTGAGTGCCGGACAGGCCCTCTTCTGGCAAGGTCAAGATGTAGTAACTGGGCCGACTTGGCAAGGCCGGTGGGTGCAACGATTCCCAAGGAAGCTTCTAGCTCCTAGTAAGCTGATTCTTGCTAGTAGTACGGCCAGGAGCTATTAGTAGCGTCCTTGCTCCTAGTAGCGATGCCCTTTGCTGTACACACCAAAACGGGCCCTACATGGTCCTAGCAGTTTTTTGTTTTCAATCAGCGTCACTGTTTCAGCTCTGCAGGTGGTCAAACTGCTCACTCAAAGCCAAGATTACCCAACGTCTTTTTGCATAGCGTTTACTTCGTGTGTGACTCACTTCACAAAATATCCCAGGTCCTAGAGCTACTTTGCTACCCAACTTGCACTGGATAAGTCCTGCACGTCTGCAACCACATATGTACTTGAAGCGGCACATCTTAATGCTGAGACTTGAGGCCAAACGGGGGGGGCGAAAGCTAGCGCTCCAGAATGGGAAAGTGGAGGGCAGCGAGGTAGGAAAAAACACGGCGCTCTTTTTGGAGGCAGGGGTGAAGAGTCCTTTATATGTGGCTCTTTGCCCGGATCCTCCTGCGAGAGAAGAGAGAGAAGAGAGACGGAAAGACGAGAGACAGAGAGGAGAGAGAGAGAGAGAGAGGAGAGAGAGATGAGAGAGATGAGAAAGAGATGAGAGAGATGAGAGAGATGAGAGAGATGAGAGAGAGAGAGAGACAGTGAGACAGTGAGAGTGAGCGAGTGCGGCCGCAAGATACGCAACGCTAACCGCATGCCAAAGAGCGACGACAGGACGGAGTCGAACTTGCGAAGAGGGAGGAGGGAGGGAGGGAAGGTGGGAGGAAGACAAGGAG
>CAXAMN010003592.1:27096-155148 GCA_963970005.1 Durusdinium trenchii | reverse complement strand
GTAATGCCACGAGATACTAGTAGCTTCTTGCTCCTAGTAGCGATGCCCTTGTTTCCTAGTAATTAGCGTCCTTCCTAGTAGTAGTGCTGTGGCAGTATGTAAGCTGCACCCTCCAGCCCTCCATGTTTCTATGCTTCAAGCTCGCGAGTCCAGGGCCAAACTACATCAAGCAGTGAAGCCGTGACGCGTGTTGGCCCTGAAGCTTCGAGAAAGCACCTACCTAACAGCATAGGAAACAGGAAGGGTTGAACTTTTAAACCACATAGTGTTTCCTGCTTGTTGATGCCGGTGATGATTTCGTACTGTTGGCTGTTAGGGCTCGAAGGTTCAAGCGAAACACAGCAAAGGAAGGAAGTCCAGCTCAATCTTAAAAGCTGGAGATGCGCAAAGGGATGCGCTAAGTGTGTAAAGTTGCAAAGGTAGCGCCAAGCTCTCAGTCAAGCGAGGCTGCTGGTGTTGCAATAGATTGCAACTCAAAAATTCTTATACAAGCATCACTAGGCATCAAGTCACAAGTCACAAGCTTTTGGCTTGCTGACGGCCAGCTGCTTTTTGCAAAGGGGACATGTGATGTTCTTGGTGAGGAGCCACTGTGTCACGCATCGCTTGTGAAAGTGGTGTCCACAACTTAGCTCGACTACTTCGAGGCTTTCATCCATCTCGTCCAAGCAAATGGAGCATTGGCCGTGTCCACAACTTAGCTTGACTACTTCGAGGCTTTCATCCATCTCGTCCAAGCAAATGGAGCATTGGCCTGGGCTGCATTGGCCATCTGTCACCTTGACCCCTTCGAGAAGTAGAGCCACTGCATTCTTGGCCAAGATCATCTCCCTCTCTCTGCGAATCACTGCCCAATAGCTCGCTCTCTGCGAACGTGTCAACAAAGAAGAGAGGCTCATCCTCGAGCGCGTTGGTCCCGTGAGCCCGCCAAGCACATGACGAGCTCGCAGGCCGACAACGACGGCAAACGTTTTTGGCATCCAAACAGGGTGATCGGGAGGGGCTGATGGCCACATACGGCATACAAGCTATCCTCGGACTCAAGGACCCCATGGCTCTGGAAAGAAACACATAGAATACCCAGATATTATGCATGTTGATCCCATTCATGTACCCCAGAAATCCCTCAAAGTGAAGCTCTTCACCCGACCGACGCGTTCTGTGAGCTCATCGGGGGCAAGACCCGACCTCGAAACCAGTGGTTCAAGAAGGAAGCACACGAAAACAGTCCGGCCATGGCTGACTCTCTGACTCTCCACCCACGCAACAGCGCAGTGCATCTGAACAGCGAGGGGCAGTGTGTGCACTCAAACAAAGCAACTGGCGCCCGGAAAGGAGTCGAGACCAAAGGTGCGATGAAACCAGTTTGCGTGCAGAGTACCAAACAAGTACAGCCCAGTAGACAAGCGGAGTCCCCATTCTTCTGAAAGAACCAATCTTTCCTGTAATCTTACCATCCAAACTCTTCTCGTCCCGTGCTGGATGCTTCAGACCTTGACGCAAAAACATATACGTGCATATTAAGATTATGACATCATATGCCCCTAAGGTGTCCAAAATCAAAGATTATTTTTTTTACAGGTTTTGATATGGGTTTTGATTCAGTTGGGCGATATGATTTTTGGATGTGATACAAATTTCAATACAGATTTCAATACAAATTTCAATACAAAATTGTATCGCAAAAAGGAAACCTACCAAAATCCATATCCAAATCCATATCCAAAATTGTATCATCCCATAGAACCATATCACCTTTTCATATCATAAACCATATCAAAACCATAAAAAAAAATATTTTCAAAACCATTTAACCTTAGGCTTTTGGATATCCTAATATTAAGATGTACCATTATATAATATGATATACCAAAATCATCCAACATCCATTTCGGATGAACCCAAGCCCCAGCCCCAGCGGCCTCTTTCTGCCCCCAGCGGCCTGCAAGTACTGAAACGCCTCCGTTGCCAGCTCATGTCTGTGCTGATTCTTGTCAGGGTGCCACCTAAGCTGCGGCCCAAGCGATCGCGACAACCAAGATACACACCCGTTAGATCCCGTTAGCACCTCTACACAGGTGGCTTTTTTCATGTACAAGGCCTGAAACTGCATCGAATTGAAAGGTCTCGTAGTTGAAGCTCGGGTGGCTTTCCATTCTCTTGCACAAACCTAGTCGACCAGTGTTATTCATCGCGGCTCGACCAGCAGGAAAAGACACAAAGCCCAGTACTCGATTCAGGGTCGTCCTTGCGCAAGCAACTTATCTCTGTGAAGTGTTCTCAAGGATCCCTTCTCTGCCATGAACTCGGATATAAGTCGGCTGGACTTCACTCTTCATTCGTTTGAACCAGCTGGAGCCCCGGTTTCATGAGTCTTTCTTGGTTACGGTTTGCTGAAGCACGAGGCCGGGCACTTCTAATACCCTAAATCCTGTTGGTCATTGTTGGTCCATGTCCACACAATTGACCCGAGTCTCCTCTCGAGTGTGGTAGGCCTTTGGACTCTGGACCTTTGGAAGCTTCTCTCTTGATCAGTCCACAGGCCAGGTTTCGACGATCCGTCCGAGGCACTCGAACAGGAGCCGTCGGATCGCCTTCCGTCGCGCCGTTGGCTTCCTGGAGTGGGCGGCTGGGGAACTGGATTGCACGAACCAGTGGCGGTTCATCAAGTCTGTGGCGCACCACTGGTGATGGAAGGGATCCTAAATCTTGATTCCAATATCTATATTTTTTTATATATTTTTCATATATATATATAATCATATATATAATTATATATATATATCGAAGGGAGCAAGGCTCGGTGGACCTGCGCAAGCTCCAAAAGCGGTTGTGCACCAAACGAGGCCGAAACATGGCCGGACAGGTAGTTTCAATCGTTTTGACCGGACCAGGTGAAACACGGTGAACCCCCGAGTCTTCCTTTCTGCAAGTCCTGGCACGAAAACCGCCAAAACCCCTCCCAACAGGATCTGCGCCAACTGTCTCGCGCCCATCGGTCATGCGTTGGATCTGCGCCAGCTCTGCATCCAACTCTTCCAGCTGCTCCTTAAGGCCGAGCGATGGGGTCCTGCAATCCAGTGGCTGCGCTCAGAAAATTCAGAGCTGGCCAAAATGAGGTTGAAGTAAAATTGCGTTGGAACAGTTCATGTTGGAACAATGGTCTAGAATGCACTAGACTCACTATCCACTGAGCCACAATGAGTACAGAAGTATGATGCTGTATGATGTTTCTAAGTCAGTGGCCCTGATACCCATAAGCAAGCCTAGCCGCCCCAGTACTCAGCACTGGTTCATTCTCTATACGTATCTGTATCACTCTATATCGTTTCAATAAGATTGAGCACGGGACCACGGAAAAACCGCCTTCTTCTGCGCTCCCTCCAAAAACCCGTCCTCCACGCGAGCTCGGCATCACTGACCGCTCGCAAGGGCTTCAAACCAAACAAGTTCACCGACACCTGGACGAGTCGCAGCGTCGCGACGCGGAGCAGCGGAGCTTGCGTGAACGGAGCATGTCGGGCATCGCGACGGACGGAGCGGACGCTACGAACGGGGCTCCTGGCCATACTACTAGTAACAAGAAGCTATTAGAAACAAGGATTAGTATTAAAATAGAATCCACAGACTAATTCTAAATAGAATCCAATTTAAAATAGAATTTATATACTTGAAATAGAATTTAAATAGAATCCACAGACTGTGCGGTGGATGGAAGGTGTTCATCTCGGTGTGGTGGGGGGTTTCTCTTGCGTGACTGGTCTCCAAACCAGGTCTCGACATGCAACATCTTATATACCCAAAATGAATCCAAAACATCACGCCGCTAAACTAAAATGACTCATTATACTGTATAACCTCCTCAGACAAACATCACCAAACAAAAACAACGTGATCCGATGGCATGATCCATCTTCATCTTCATTTGGAGGGCGGCATCTCCGGGTGCGATCCGTCTTCCCTGTTGGAACCCCCATCACCGCTTCCCGTCTCGCCTTGCTCCGTAGGGGCTCCCCCATCAATTCCAGCGCCCTGAACAGCACTGGCATGGGGCACGCCCGTGCTCCGCAGTCATCCAGCGCGGCCACACGAAGCAGCGCCAGGAGCTCAGGGGGAGCCTGATCTGATGGAAGAAGAGGGCGAACATTCTGAACCGGGACCAGTGAAGAGACGGAAAAAACAAGTCTCCCATGTGCAGCTCCCACCTGAAGTAGTCCAAGGGGTGTGGACAGAATGAACTTGGCCCCTTAAGTTTACTCTTGGCGAAACGCCCGATTATTTAATACGGGATGAGAAGATAGGAGGTGAGAGGAGTATTGATCCATTTGGGTGACTCATGACAACAGTGTCCAAAGAAATTCAATCTAGCTAGGCAGCCACGACTAGGCCCAAGCCATACCGATGACACGCGCTTCCTGAAGCGCAAAACAAATCCATGGCATTCACAACGGCTATTGTATTAAATCATACAGTAATTGTGAGTTTCACTTTGGGCAAGGCCGATCTCGTCTTGAAAATATTTGCGGGATCTTGTTTAGAGGACAGCTTCATCACAAAAATATGAATACATATGAATACAAGGGGATCTCAGCTACAGGACTTCTTGACAACCATCTTTGCTGTACAACATCCTTGGCCTTCAGAATCCGAACCAAGCGCATCCAAGCGCACTCCAACACTTCCGACCAAAGCCTGGAACACTTTCCCAGCACTTGGCGCCTTCTTTGGAACCAGTCTGCGGCAAAGCGCCAAGGCAGTGGTGCCATCTTTGTCCTGAAGATGAGGCTGCACAAAGAGCGTTACCAACCCCTCCATGCTGAAAAAGGATCCACTCTAGAAATCCTCTGGGAAATCCTTCACTTCGGATCTAGGGAAGATTGATGAGAAAGAAGAAGGCTGCTCCATCTTGGATCTCCACCACTCTCCTCGTGCCCGATGTTAATTGGTAAATCGGCAACTCTTTTGCCAGAAACAACGTGTTCCATGATGTTCCATGTGTCCTCCTACAAACTGGGTTGATGCGGTGCTTTACAAGTACCAACCACGATCTGTCAGTGGTGGCCGTGTTCGGAAGGAATTTTACCCAACAAAAAAAAACGTTTTCAGCCAACGATGTGACAGTGGTTCCCAAATAAGATCGTTTCACGGTGTTCAAAACGACGCTCGCCCTGTTTCACGCGCTGGGGCTCGTCGTTCGTCGCAGCTTGGTTGGAATGCTGATGGATTGGGTCGTCAAAGCACATGCTTGCGAGCCAGGGGGGGCAGAGGAGCTCCACATTTCTTTGGCCGTTCTTCCCCCCCTTTGCTTTCGCAAGACGACCCAGTTTGTGAAACGGTTGTTACATAGTTAGCTTGAAGTTTGGATAGGACACGTCACGACAATACTAGTTTTGCTAATGTAGAACCTTTGACTATATAAAGCAACCCCCCATGTGGATTGTAAGACCACTTAAACAAATGATTTCATATGGTACATGTTGTTATATATATATATAACTATCTGTATAATTAGTGATATATATATATATGTTGTACATTGCCTCGTTACACTAACAGTGAGCACAAACAAAACCACAAAAAAACGCACAACAGAGAATTCAAAAATCATTGTTATTTTGAATCTGGAAGCTGATCCAAGCACAAATTCCCAAACTCCCCTGACAGAACCAAGGCATTTTTTCTAGGAAGCTGGATTCAGTGTCTTTGTTCACTGGGCATCCTCAGCCAGCCAGTCTCACACACACAGTGTCACATATAGAGGTTTTCATTTTCGGTTCTTCAACACCTTGATTGGCTGGGCTTCTATGGATGTCGCTGGCTGGCTGGGCTGCCTGGCTGGGCTGGCTGCCTGGAGGACGGCCCTGCCTTACAAAAGTAAATGCAAACGGGTGCCCATAGCCCACCAGAAAAAGCACAACTGCCAGGTCATTTTGCCCAGGCAAAACAACCTGAACCCGCAGTTGTGGTTTTTTTTGTGCTTTTTGTTGTGCTTTTTTTTGTGCTATGTTGTCCTCGGAGTTGTGTTTTTTTTTGTGCTTTTGGTTGTGTTTTTTTGTGCTATGTTGTCCTCGGAGTTGTGGGTTTTCTTGTGCTTTTTTTGTGCTATGTTGTCCTCGGAGTTGTGGTTCTTTTTTGTGTTTTCGGTTGTGCGTTTTTTTATGCTATGTTGTCCTCGGAGTTGTGGGTTTTCTTGTGCTTTTTTTTGTGATATGTTGTCCTCGGAGTTTGAAAAACTTGTGGCAGACATCCGGAGCAAAAAGTCCACAACTGCAGGTGCAGTTTTTGGCCAGTGGCAGCCTCCCTCCAGTCGAACAGCAAAACTGCAGTTCCACTCCTGGCTGTGAAGCAAAAATCTGTCTGCAGCAACAGGAAAACCTGCAGCTTCACATCTGGCTGCAGAGCAAAAACCTGTCTGCAGCAAAAGGAAGCCCTGCAGATTCACATCTGGCTGCAAAGCGAAAGCCTCCCACCGCTGCAGAAGGGCCTGCTGCTGGCGGTGATGTGGTTCTCCTTTTGCAATGAAGCTGCGGCTGCGCTTCTGTTCTGAGTTTTGCTCAGCCACATTTTTCCAGTAGTTTTTTTTTTACCTTGTAGCACCCCTTGTTTTGGAATGGCCTTGCTCATGTGGCTGGGAATGCACCTGTGAATTTGCCTTGGGTTTGGACCCTGGCTTCTGCTCTGCTTTTGGTTGTGCTTTTTTTGTGGGTGTTTAAGTTTAAGTCTGTTTTTTGGCTGTTAGTGGGGGGGGGGCAGTGTCCAATAAATATGTATAATCTACTTTAGAAAGATCTCTGATATTTCAACCTCCCCCAAAGGGCCGTTACTCGGACCTCTCGAGGCCCTTTCAAGGTGCTTGCAAACACAATGGCGTCCCTCCGCCATTCCACAAAGTTCACGGTCTTGTTCTCACAACGGAATCTTCTGATGTCTTTTGATGTCCTTTCTCTTCGATCACTCTGCCCTTCTTCCTGGCCTGTTCCTGGGAGCTGTGGGGCACCGATCTCAACCAGGGTGCACCCTTAGAAAAAGGACCCATCCAACACAGCATGTCATCACAACATGTTGAGCTCCCGGATGTTTGAAGAAGGACAGCTGCAAAGCGAACTGTGTTGCGCTTGCTGCGCTCCGCGGCCGGGCCACACACATCCGCAATTTTACGCCCCCCGTCGCGCGATGGTGGCCAAGCGGCGCGGGCACGGGGATCCCCATGGGCCAAAAGGAGTTCGGCCGCGATCTGGAGAATGTTCGCCAGTCCACAGCGTGAGCGTTGTTCACCTACGACGGCCGGCCGGAGCGTTCCCCCTTTTAGTGCTCGACTCAATGAGCTGAATGAGTGCCCTGCTTACTATGTAATTCTAGCATACTAGTAATAACACATGCCTTCTGCCAGAACAGAATTCCCCAAAGTGGGACTACACACACACACACCCGAGCAATGCTTGCCGCTGCTGCTGCTGCTGCTGCTGCTGCTGCAGTCGCGCCTGCGACGTGGCACAGGTCGTGCAGTGGCCGGCGGCCGTGGGCGTCCCACGTGTTGGCGTCGGCGTCCGACAGAACGCCCTGGAGCTTCCTGTTGAGCCAGGGACAGGTGTGAGCACAACAGAGGACAAAACACTTTACCGCCGTTACTGTAAATTTATATGTTCTCTTCTTGACTTGTAGGTTGCCCACCAGGTTTTGCACCGTGCCCCTAACAGACCCACTCTTGATCCAACAGATTTGAGTGCTGGTCCTGATCCAGCTGGAGTGTTCGAGCCAAGAACCAGACACCGCAAAGCAAACCTGAAAACCTTTCTCTAGCTTTGGAGGTGCTGAGTCCATCACCTGAAATTCACTTCTGGGTCACCAAACTTTGGGCTACGGGTTTGGCAAACCTCCACGGTCCCGCTAATGGCGCACCCAAAGAAAGCAGCAACGAAAAGGGAAGGAAGCAACCATCTGGACCCGTGAAGTGCAGAAAAGGACCGTCCCTCAAATACAAAGTGTCAGAATGTGTTAGCTGGCTGATGCTGGCTGACTTCATCCTGCGCATGCCTCCCCAAATGTGGGGATGTTAGCAGTGCACCTGAGCTCGAAAAGCTCTGCGAACACCACCCCCCCCCGTCGGAATCGCAGCACCGAAGCTGGCACCGCCTCAGGTCGAGACGTTGCACCGCCAGGCGCAACACTTGGTTGGGCTGCCGCCCTTGATCTGGCTGTTGAGCCCTGCAGTCTGACAGAATGAGACACCGGAGGCTCCGGTGTGATTTTACGTGATGATGTTTTCCGAGCGACCTCCCAGTGGTGAACATCACTTCGTGGAACAGTTTAAGTATGTTTAAGTAGAGGTTTAGTTATCTTTAGTTTGTGGGAATCTGTCAATGACCTTCTTCGAGGCCACTAGTCCTTGGTGACAATAAGTTTGAGCTGTCTTTGACACTGTCACAAGCGAGATGGGCAGCTGGGCATGAACAAACTACCAAACCTGGCTGTTCAAGAACCCCGTTCAGTCATGGCAGTGTAACCAATATCGGAAGAGAGCCCTCGAACGCACCAGCACTACCACTGTCCGTTCAGCTTGCCTTGGGCAGTCCGGGAAGAAGCCGTTCACCACCTGGTCAAGGCCCACCAAAGGGACCTGTTTCTGTTTAGTATCGCTATGCATCACGTGACGTATGGCTCTACAAGGGGATGATGTCGGAAAACAACATGTGGACAACCAACTGGTTCACTCCTCCACTAAGAAGAAGAGACACTCCCGGAATTGGTTTAAGGGAAAATCTACAGGAAAACCTGCAAATTCTCCCTGAAACATCCTTAAACCATCTTAAACCAATTCATTGAGATGCTTGGATCCTTCAACTGGCTACAGCTCACTTCTAAACAGAAAACCACGCTGAACACACACGAAGGAAAAAGTGTGAGGATTGGTGGATATCACCATGAATTCTAGAAAACCTAAATTCACCGCCAGCGGGCCGTGTTGCCTTTCTTGGCCCTAGGCCCTAGGATGAATCGTTGCTCGCTGCATTCCTGCAGTGGGAAGCCCCAGTCTCCTTGTCCCAGCCATGTGCTCACCCAAATGCTCGAAGCCTTTGGAATGGACCCGGAACAATCCACCATGACACTCGACACGCCGGCAGCATGCTCCACGTTCCGGCCCGGAAACCGGTGGCTGACAGTGACGAAGACATGCAACCAACACATCACATAGACTCTTGATGAATAGAACACCCTTTTGGATTGTCAGAGCATGGGACCGGGAAGACTCCGCATGACTCATATGTGGAGGGTATTCATCAAGAGTCTACATTAGCCGGCTCTGCTGAGTGTAATATAGTATATATATATATATATTTATTAGTGTATGAATTATATATGTATGTAAGAGTCTACATTATTTTGACCCTTTGAGCAGATCGTTGCTGGACATGCTGTCCGAGTCAATATTTTTCATGAAGTGTTCAAAACATTGCTCATCAAGGAAATCATCAAGGAAAATATACTCATCCAATGGTCAAGGGCCCCTTTCCACTTCCATGTTGGTGAGTCAGAGAGTAGATGTACTATCAACTTTCTGGATGCTGTTGTACTGAATGTTCCCGCCAATGTCCATCTTCCCGAATCCCACGCCCCTACCCCTGCCTCCTGCTCACGCTCGGTGGGCCTTTCCAGCCAGGTTCGAATACAAGTCTGGCTCTTGTTGGTGTAGGGGTCCTGACATCGGTGACGGACCCTACCATCACCGGCCGCCAGCTGTGCCACGACCGCGAGCGACGCCGGCGTCGCTCGTGCAGTGGAACAAACGGGGGCCGAGCAGCGAAAGCAGAGATCATTCTACGGGGGCCAGCTGCATTGAAGGCTGCGTTGAGGCCGAAAAAAGGTGGTCGCAGCAGTTGTTTTCGTGAAACGTCCCTCAACGTGTACAAGGAGTCCTTCTTTTCGGAGTCCTCTTGCAGTGGCATTGACCAGTAATTACATGCCCCGGACACATCCCTCAAGGCACCTGGCTCAGGTAGTCTCTCTGTTTTGTCCCAGTTTGTAAGTTGGTTAGCGCGATTAATATAACAAAACAAACACCAAGTGCACCTACCAAAACATGCAGCATGAAGCAACCAAAAACATCATTTGGTGGCAACTTTCACCAAGAGCTTTGCTTTTCCAAGCACCATGTTGGTGCCGTAGAATTCTTGAGCAACTCCACACGTCTTTCTATACCTGAAACTGGTGAAACTGCTATCCGCCACCGTGTTTGCTACATACACTTCATTGTTGCCGTCTTACGCCAGCAATGGTGTGCGGAATAGCTGCTGCTGCAATGTCCCAAATCGGTGCAAAACCGCCGTCTGTGACAGTGGGATGGCCAAGCACGTGGGTGCCCAAAGAAAATGTGACGAGAAGAATGGCAAGTGCTTGAGATGGCATTCTGATGTAAATATATAACATATATATATATCATGGATACTCATGGAGTATCCATTGAAATGATTGAATAATATTGAAGATGGTTGAGTAATCCAAGTCCTTATGCCAAGATCCTGACTGAACCATCTGCCCCAACTGACTGACTGAGCAATCAGCTGTGCTTCGATCTTCTGCTTCTCCAAATTCCAGATTGTGCAGGGTGTATCCACCGATGGAGTCCCCGGCTTGTGGTGGCTCAGGCCATTCCAATCTACACAAGGGAAGTCTAAGAAGGCAAGTTTGTTGATTCCTTCTGTGCTCTGGTGTTTGCCCTATTTGTGCGATACACAGGCACATTTCCCTTGCGCATCTTCAACCCTCCAACGTTTAGTCACTGGAGGAGACCAGCAAATTGCCGCCATCTCAACCATTGTCTGGTCACGGAAACTTTAGAGTTACAGAGCACGCATTCGAAGTGGCCCTCGTTGAGCTCAAGAATCTCGAATGAAACTCCGTGTCTCCTCAATCAAGGTTCCCACGGCAAACCTGAAGCCAACCTCAGGCCTGGACATGCGGCATGTCACATGACTGGACCAAGCTAAAGCTTCTAAAGAGCAGGTTGGCCATATGGTGTCATAGTCATGCCAGCCTCTATAGTCTAAGGCTTCAGCTATCTTGAGCTACTAGCTCCGAAGGCAATGGCATCTATAAAGGTACTAGCTGTCTCTCGCAGAGACTAGCTGCCATGCTGAGAATTGAAACTGCCAAAATGGTGCTGGAAGAAATGTGCCACCCTTTGAGCCGAAATGTCTTGGACGATCTGACGATTAGTGACGAGATCGATCCGCACCGATCGACATGTGACGAGATCGATCCGCGAAACCGTGGTGGCTCCTTGAAGGGTGCGATCATCTCAAGCAGCTCGCCCGTGGTGACCGCAGGGCAATCCAACAGAAGCCCTGCGTGATCGTAAACGTTGAAGCGCGAGGCCTCACGAAGCGGACGCCAGGGCGGACGCCACGGGTCGCCACGTGGGTCGCCACCGTGTGGAGCGGCCATGGCTGGGGGGGAACTCCACAGAATCGGGTGGAAATTGGTGGAAATCGATGGATGATCTGTCTCTGAACAGCATGGCGAATCGTTCCTTCCAACCAAATGGGTGGGATATGGTGGGGAAATGCATAAAACTTGAGTCGGTATGTCTCCTTCCCTGCAGCAAAAGGTTGGAGTGTCATTCATGTGTCAAAGCCCAAGCCATCGGCAAAAGTAAAGAATAGAGTAGTAGTAGTAGTAGTAGTAGTATGGTTGTAGTTGTTCAACCAAAATCTGAATTCAGAGGAGCACACCCGGACGCCGAAAGACATCAAATCATTATATATTATATACTATATACTTAAGTTGTTTGTTCAACATGTTCACCAAAATGTGGGGGGAGTTCAGCTCCCCGAACAGCCAGCCATGCTCCGCCTGTCGAATCACGCTGAAATCCATAACATCCACAAGACCATCGACCAGGTAGAACAGCACCTGGGCAGTTTCCATCGTTCCGCGCTGTCCCGCGCGTATCTTCCGGCCCTGTGAAATGGGTCGAACAGGGTTTTTCGCACAGTCTACTGCAGGACGACCATGCATCTCACTCAGCAAAGGTCGTCACATGCACCTCTTCCTTGCATGAAGACCTTCCAAAAAAGAAGACCTGCGGAATCAAGTGTTGGTCATAATACATCCTTTGTGTTCTGGACAGTGGCTAACATATCGGTTCATCTTTGAAAAATGAACCACCCGCGCCTTCGGGTACTCCGCATGTCGATAGAGGCGTCCCCGTGCGGAAGTGGCCGTCAGGCCCAGACTGCCCACCGAGCCCCTGGCACACTCGCATTTGGGGCACCAGCTACTGGAATTGGATGGACGGCGGGTCAATACCAAATTCACATCAAATGACCAAATGCTCATTTACAGGGGGGATGAGTCGCTTCATTTCCTGATGGTTTGTGGTCGGACCTGTGTCTTTGACTAGATATCAGTTGGTACTAACTAACCATAAAAACACCCTGCAATGAGTCGCTCTCAACTCTTCGTCACTTCCCGCACCTATGGGTCAAGGCGTCCCAGCCAAGCTGGGCTGGCGTTGACATGGGCATCTTCTTGTTGCGCTGCAGCATGAGGACATAGCAAAGCCTCGCGAGACTTGACGTAGGGGTCTCCCCGAAGATACTGGCAATGGTTTCCACCTACGAGAGACATGCAGTTCGTCAAGGAAAAACACCTGCCCGCTTTTTGGGCCCCAAGAAAGGCATTTGGGCTGCACGGAGCTGCCTGAGCACATAAAACAAAACGTAATGCCCCCCTTGTTACTAGTAGCTTCTTGCTGCTAGTAGTAATGTAATGCCCTTGTTACTAGTAGCGAGGCAGGGCAAACACATCAAACAAGCGTCTGCTCTAACACTTCTGAAAGCCGTTAGCATCCCTTCATTCCAAACAAACCCAACAATGATTTCACATAATATCCTCCATATCCCGATCAGTGTTCACCAACCCCCCCGAGCAACAAACGGCCTGATGTTGGGTCCACCCCACAGCCGCAGCAGTGAGTAGAGTTCCTCAAGCCTCACAAGTGAGGATATACAGTGATACATTGCCATTCTGGCATGAGAGAGGCCAATCCCACACCTCACCAACAGGGATGGGTCAACCCGCAATCCCTACAAGCAGAAGGAAAAGGCTGGAGGCTTTGCAGGCCCAAGAACATCATCTAAAGCAATGCTGCGCCACTCCATTCAACTGAAACAGTCTCACCTGTCTCATCTATATACAGTATTGTACAGTATTAATTACTATAAGTGAAGAAAACCTGGCCTGCTGCATGAATCAGCATCCCATGAACGGCCTTCGCCCAACAACTCCCCCACCCTCCGCAAACACGGACCCAACATGCGTCCCATCAAGTTAGGGATGCTCCATGATGCTCCAACGTTCAGGCAAACCAATACTCGGTTTCCCAGTTGGAGGTTTTGGCATCATCTTAACAAATACATAGACGTGCTGAACCCCTTGGCCAGGCCAAGGTGATGTAGCACACCAGCAACCTTGACAAGGTCTCTAAAAAGAGACGTAGCGACGTAGCGGCAATCACAACTGCCCTTGGTCTTGTCTTACAATCTCATCAAATCTCATAAAACGGATTTAGTAAGGATTTATTCAAGGTCTGCTTCTCCAAGAGAGAACCATCTATCGAAACCAATCCCAGTCGTCCAATTCGTTCACATCTTCGAAGCATGGCTTTGGTGGACATGGCTATACATGGCTCCTTCGTTCGCTCATTGTTCACTTCGCATAGATGATGTCGAAGCCATAACCTCTACTCACCTCCATCCACCGAGCTCACCGGGCCTCTGGAGCTCCCCGGGCGCGTCGCCCACGTAGCGCACGAAGAGCAACGGCCGGGCGCCCCGCACATCGCGGCTGTGGCGGCAGAGCACCCTGCGGCTGGGGCGGCAGGGAAAGGCTTCACTCAAGACAATGAGTCTATCTTGCACTCTTTTTCAGTGAGGATATAGAACTTATATAGAGCTCAATAAGCTCATCTTGAGCTCTATAAGCTCATCTTGAGGCCAAGGGTGACTTATATACATCTTGGCCATACAACTTATCTTCACAGTCTTCAGTCTTCACATATCTTGACGTATTCTATAATTCTATGGTCTATGGTCGTGCACATGTTGGCTCGTTTGTTGGGCGGACGCGAGCCAATTCGTTCAAAGGAGTGCAGTGAAGAGATGAAACTTCAATGAATTCACATTCTTTGACTGTCCGTTTGGTGGCTCGGCTTCAGCAAGCTATAGAGTCTATTGTATTTGCTTGCGGGGCTCATCCCTCCCCTTGCAAGCCCGGCAGCATCACCTGAGTCAAATAATTGGAACCTACCTCTTCAGCAATCAGGTGTGTTCAATGGAGATCCGCAAGTAGCTTAGGGCAGTCTATCGTAAAACCCCAAAATCAAGCTGCTGGCACCCTCTGGCTGCTACCCTTCGGACACATGCTCGGCGCTGCTCTCCTCCCGTCGCGCTGCTGTTAGGCGCCTGAAGCGTCGAATGCGGCGATCCAACTTGGGCTGATCCAGCTGCGGGTGGTGATGTGGAAACCTCAGGTTCCGCTGATCAGCGGTCAACGGTCAAAGCAGAACAACGATGGGTCAAGCATGGTCAAAACCTTGGAGCTGGTCATGAAATTCATTAAATGTAGCTTGGACCCTCAGCTGCCTCATCCACTCTTGGGGGTCAAGTCAAGCTGCTACAAACACTTTAACAATAAAAAATACCCATTATACTCAGCACAATTTGTGGAACAACTTGGTACTGGAGCTCTTTCTTCTTGTACCGTGGTTGGTGAAAAAGGTGCCTCCATTCAAGTTGAGCTGTCAAAACCTGGGGAAACAGGGCTGGCTCAAAACCAAGGGAAGGAAGGCTCTGAAAGGTTTATATATATATAAATATATATTAGGGAATGGGTTATGATGGGTTGTGGGAGCTGTTCATCTCCTGCCAACACTGGTTGGGACTTTGATGGACCCTTGGATGCCTTTTAGAAATGCTCAAGTGGATCCATCCGGAGAGCACATGAAGGACCGCCTCAGGCTGCTCTTCCGCGCCCCTCTGCGTATCCCAATAGGTGGCCCCCGTGAATCCACGACTCCCATCGGGCCCAAATGGATCTGTTTTGGGGCTCGACTCGCTACCCTCGCCCAGTCCAGGCCGCGTATGCATCCACGAGCGGTAGTTGTGAAAAATGATGCGTTCCAAGCCTGGTCGCTGTGCCGTGGGAGGGCTGCGGCTTGGGTCCGCACATTTCGGCGTTCTGGAGTCAGGGGGCGCAGCACGCCGACAGGTGGTTCTGGTTGAAACACCACACGCAAAGGGACACATTGTATCAGGTTGTTGAAGCAGGTTGAAGTTGAAGACACCTGCACTCCAACCACCTGCAGTTCGGGAACCTTGCTCAATCAGGGAGTCTGAAAGGGTTGGTCCTTTTGGTGGCCACTGGCTCCACCGATGATCCCTTTTGTCTCCCCATCCACCTGGTGGGTGGACGTCAACCATGTCATTGTAGTGAAAGAAGTTGGCGAAATCGTGGCGCAAGAAGAACAGAACTGCATCCAATGACGTCCTCAGTGCCGGCTGGTGACAGTTCCGCACCGCACGCAGAACTGCACCGGACGGGCCGGACGGGTGTCCGGGAGGCCGTCCGGTGTCGCATAGCCCAGGCACAACAAGGAGTCGAAGGGCAAGTACCTGAGCTACACGGAACTGGTAGGGGAGACAGCAGCACACTAACACACAAAGGAGTCTAGCATAGTCTGGCGGATGACTTGACTATATATTATACATATATATATATATATTCTGCGAGGGCTATGACGGCTATGATCTGCGAGAACTCCTTTTCCCGGGAATGCCTGTGACCTGCCTGTGATGCCATGGACTAGGTCCGTTATGGAAACCCTTGGCTTCTGTTGGGGGTCCAGCCTCCGTTTGGTCTTGTGAGGCTCGCATGGAGCACGAAGGCTGGACCCTCTCTGTGGTAGGCATGACTCGTCCGACGTCCCGGAGTCATCTAAACTTCCAAACGCCCAGTTCTAAAAGGCCAGAGACCAACATCTGCCGTAGAAGAGAACAACATCTGAAGAACCAAACATGGGCCTACTCAGAGCAAGGCCTAAATAAGTTCTTCTATGATAAGGCAAGACGGAACCAACATGGGAGGCTAAAAGCGATTCAATGCAAACATCTGCCGTGTTTGTGTGTGTGTGCCTAAACACAACGTCGTCGTAGTGGGATACTGTGTGTCTTTGTCTTCCATGTTTGTGTAGCAAATCACCCCGCGAACCTGTGTGTGGTTATATATCCGAAGGTTCCACCACAGAAGGATTTTTGAAAAACGCCTTATGAGTCATAGGGCTTCTGCGGAGAGAATGAGTCTTATGGGAACAAACTCAGCCGCTTACACTTATCCACCTGCACAGGATGTCACACTGGGTGAGTGTCACTTCTTCTGGCAAACGGTGCCTTGTTTCTGTCTACCTGAATGGAATGTTAAGCGATGTTAGCGTATACGTACAAAACAAAGTGAGGAGCATGGTCTTGAATCAAGATTCGCTTGACACTCTTTTGCCAAGGTGCGAATGGCCTTATAGACGTAATTGCGATGTCGAACTTCATTCACTGAATTCGCTTTGGGTTCACACCTTACCTCCTTCGGTTTGAAACCTTAGGGGTTTGGTTTTGGTTTTGTTCGTTCACCGTGATGTTCCGTGGCCCACCCGGGTAAACCGGAGGCTTACAGACGTGATCTGTGCATTCGGGTGTAGGGGAAATGAGTCATCCAGGGGCCATGCCATCCACTTGCATGATGATTCCAGGGAGCCCTAGCGGGTCAAACCCCGGTCTATCTGCCGTATGCTGACCCGCCATCGGGCCGGGTGCCGACGAGACACTCAGCGCCGTGAAAGTAAGGATAGCCCACCTCAAATGGGTGCGGCGTCGTTGCACACGGTACTCGCACCATATACAAGTAGTATAGCCTGCAAATGGGTGTTCATTCTAAGAAATTGCCTTTGATTCATTCTCTGTCACCTGGTGGCCTAATATGGCCTCATGGTTTCTGGAAGCATAATCTGCAGCTGACACCTCCTGAAAGTCACCTGGCCATCACTACCCTAAACGCCCGGGGTGCCCCAGTGGGTGGTTTTGCTGGGCCCGACTTCCACAAATAGCACCGAGGAACACACGGCCAAAGGGGAAAATGTGGACTGCTCAAATCTACCACTTACACATCCTGTTTGAATGAAATCGTTGCAAAAGGGCCTCCAACTTGGAAGGATTCGTGTGTACGTCGTACTTTGCCGGTGGTGATGCCGGTTTTGGAGCACTTGCTTCGCTTCACCGATTGCACTCTCAAGAGCCGTGGCGCCGGGCAGTGGGCATCTCCGGAGCATTCATCAATGCCCAGCTTCACGCAGCAGCGATTGCCCAAACTCACCGGGTACAAGCCACGACCTCAATCGGCATGGCGAAGAAGTCAGCACATTCGCGCGCCAAGGCGCTGAAGGAAGCGACATCTCGGTGGTTGGATCGCGGTCGGTGAGTTGTGGGTTGAACTTTTTCGGACTGGGAAGGGCGGACATCACGAGATGTCATCTCTTGACCTGTCTGGTGATTGATGGCCTTTGGAAACCCAAAGCCAGCCCTTGGATTCAACCCCTTGAGCCATGCGAGGCCTCAGAAGAAATCAAATTGTTGGGAGAATGGTGAAAATATGTGAGAATGCCCTTGATTCTGTAGGGCAAGCACCAGAGACCCTTTGCAAGGACAAGGTAACACTTGGGTGATCAGCCTTTCAAATGAGACCTTCTGGGTGTCTGGTTAAGGTATACAGTAGCACACATTGGCACACATCGTCCGAAGTCGTTCTGGCCTGAAATGGCCTGAACAAATCATGGCAAATTGTTCACAAAAACATGTAATATACAATAGACTCAATAGACTGTATAGACATTGATGTTCAAGGGTTGTTCTTGTGTTGGCCCCACCTTCTCTTGCCGGGCGGCCCACTTGCCAGGCGGGGCAATCATAGATGCAGCGACCCTCGCAGGCCTGGCGATCCCCCTGGATCCACCGGCCTCTCGGTCCAAAGGTCTGCCCTGGAAGAACACCAATCCAACGGACCGGACTAGGACCGGACTAGGACTCCGGAAGAACACCATAAGTCTAGGAGTCTAGGACTTCAATTCAACGGTGTCCTGGACTTCAATGTGTATAATGTGTGCTTTTGATGTCCAACGAGCCCCACACGATGAAGAAACACTCCACGGAGCTCCCACAGACGGGCTTCGTTCCGTCCGATGTGAATGAGGCGTTCCTAATTGGACTACTTACTACTTACTACTTATTATGCACTCCAAAAACGAAATAACATGAAATAACAGGTCGGAAAATGTCGGAAAGCACCGACACACAAAAACACATTGTTAAACAAGTGAAACTGAGACTCCGAGAAGTTACGCTTACACCAGGAACGCAGGAACAACAAATAGATAAATAAGAAATTTATCGGTCACCATGAATTTTATATGATTGAAAAGAATGAAAAGAATGAAAAGAATAGAAAATTCATGGCCTAACAACAAAAATATTATAATGATAACTTCATGATTAATATTTTTGTCCGTCTTCGTCTATAGGAGCTCTTCTAAGATATGAATTGAAATTAAGAATGAAAAGAATTGCAATTCTTAATGAAAATGAATGGTGAGGGAGTTAGCCAAAAATTAATTTATTGTATTTTTGGCGTTCATCCAGGCCTGATTCCTGATGATATAGAACCATCATAACCATCCTTGGTTGATCTTGGTAGGGGGTTAGGTCCATGAGTCAACATTACTACTGTGTGCCGTATGACTTCGCCCAAGGGGGGGGGTCCAGCGCCGGGTCCCCTCCCGTCTCACCTCGGCGAGCGC
Source organism: Durusdinium trenchii (assembly GCA_963970005.1). Lineage (NCBI taxonomy): Eukaryota > Dinophyceae > Suessiales > Symbiodiniaceae > Durusdinium > Durusdinium trenchii. The sequence goes on along the minus strand of CAXAMN010003592.1, from coordinate 136,253 downwards.
GAGCTCTGAGCCGCGCAAGGCCAGAACCTGAAGGATCGAAAGAACGGCCCATGGGACTGCCATAGGACTGCCGGGGTAGACGCGGAGTGGGGCCAGGGGGGGTCCTGTCTGGGGCGGCAGTCCGACATGGCAGTCCCATGGAGTGTCTGGGAAGCAAATAGCAAGCGATAACAGGGGTCCTACAGATTTTCAAAGCCCCTTTCTATCGGCCGTCCCCACTGGAAAACAGGTGTCCCACAGAATTTGAAAGCTCGTTTGTAGATGTTTGTAGTAGGACATTTCTAGAACTGTCTATGAAACCGCTTCTGAAAGAGCTGCTGGTCGAATTGTTTGTCGGACGAGTCCAACATGTTCATCAAACCCCGTGCGTTGAGAATGAATGGCCAGGACGCTACTTCCAATATTGGAACACGTAATGTAAGAACATGACTCATGACTGCCAGAATCCCGAACGGGTGCTGTCTCCTATTCACCGCCCCACATGGTCCCACTACCCGATCGGCCGCCCCGGCGGAGTGCGGATCCGAGGCACTCGGCCCGAGGGCAGGAGCACCTCCTAGGAGGGGATTCCGAATGGACGACACGTCGAGTGACCGATCCACCGACTCGTTTCTGCTGGGCAACCGGTGGGGAGGTGCAAGCTGGTCAAGCACAGTGGCGATGGTTCTCGTCCATTTCTCGAGTTAATGGGTGTTGGGCACTCAAAAGGACCAAGTACTGCATACAGGTGAAGCATGGTTAAGCTTGGCTTATGAAAGCACAGGTGGTTTCACAAGTATGCTCACTCACACTGCTGAGGCACCAGGTGCTGTTGCGACAAATGCGTCTACGTCCCAAAGGAGGTCAGTTTGCACAGGACAAGTGGCGCCAGGACAATTATGCATGTTCTTGAAAACGCCAGGCGAATGTCTGACCTGGGTCCCGCCACACGCAAGTTATATACTTAATATTATTAATATACTTCGATTCATGCTGAGAGTCCCAAAGCTGCTTCTCAAAGTCCCACCAGAGAGTCCAACCACGTTGACCATTCAAACCTCAGCGGAGTTGAGCCGAATGTTCTTGTTTTGCTTTGTCAGCCCAGAGTTGTCCTTGACCCGGGGGGAGAAGGGGCAAGATCTTCCCAAGGGCAAAATCTTGACATCTTGAAGTACTACATACCTGGATCTTCCAACAAGTCCTGTGCAAGTCAAACAGGTGTCCAATTGCCGAGTGCTAGAGTGCCTAAACCGTCCTAAACCAATCTCGACATGCGAAACCCTGAAACTTCACTCTATTGTAATAGAATATTATAAGGTCTCAACCCTTTTGGTCCGCCAGCCTTGCTTCCCCACGAAGGTCACGAAGCACGTATCGTGCGTCGCACAGTCGAACTCTGCAAAGGCCGGAGGCCCCACGTCACTTGCGATCGCGGAGCCACTGGACTTGCTCTGGCCAAAGACCACCACCTGAGCTCCCACGTCGATCTGGCTGTCACAGCCTTCCGCGCCAGGTGTGCAGCAACAACCCAGGTCATCCAGAGCGGTGTGGTCCTGAGCAATTGGATGTCGATCGATCTTGGATTTGGGGCTTTATGCATAGAGTGTACATGGTACATTTTATCAAGAAAAAACATATGTTACATTCAATAATATACAATATACATAATATACATTCAGTCTATATCCCAATCGGATTCCAATGCCATGTATGTGGATGAAGCCCGATTCTGCCCAAAGATCCCATCTACTCGACCGGTCGTTCGCCGAACGTCGTTGCGACCGGCTCTCCTGCGACATCAGCTCCCAGACCGAGGAGAGATGGATGCGATCGCCTTCGCCCGCCTTCGGTACACGCGACGCCGACGTCGGTCAATGGACACTCGACGCCAAACCAGGAACTGATCCATTCGATCGTCATGGATCTTCCATTCTTCCAGGGGACACAGTTGATAGCAGCACTGCACATTGTACCCTAAAGTCTTGTAGGATCTTTCTATTTTCAGTCTTGCAGCGGATGAGACACACAAACAATTTTAGCCAGTAAATATGTTTGATCATTGCCTCTATGTCAACAGCATGAAAGAGAAAATAACAGAATGATTGAAAAAACAACAACGAACACATATTCAGTTGAGCTGCACAAGCCGTGCAGCTGGGCACGCTTTCCCGGCGAAGTTCCATCAAAAGACCTGACGAAAAGGTCAGACGATGTCGAACGCACCGCAGGTGCACCGCTTCGGAAGAAGCGCCCGAGCTTTGGCACAGCGGTGGTGGTCTGGACTTGTTGTGGTTAAACTGAGTTTAAACACATGGTCAACCTGGTTAACCTTCTCATGACTTCACTTTGGATGCCAAGGAGTGGGGCCAAACACTCTCTACAAGTCTCGCATCGCGAGAAGCGGGGCATCAGATCGGTCGACGAAGCGAACGGCTACCAACGGCTACCTGTGGCTGCCGACCCGTGAGCGGGCTGGGCTCCCGGGCAGTTCCGGCAAAGCCGGTGCTGGCCGGGGCAGGTCAAAAGAATGCCATCGCCCGCGGAGAAGGAGCAGCAATCGCAGGTGACCTGTCCGGCACAGGGAGGAATGTGGGCTGCTGCCACATCTGTCCATGAAGATCTGCGAGATGGCAAGCCGGTCCCTGTTCAGGTAACGTCTCAACCTCTGTTGGACTCAAGCAAGCCAGCCCATCATTCTTAGCTCATCCCGTGAACTGTTGGGCCTCCCGCACTGGCTCAGGCCCACCAACGTCTGTGCCTCGGAGGGCGCGCGATTGTTGTGAACTTCAGGGTGAGGGGAGTGAAATAAATTCACAACTCACAATGTCCCACAATCATTGTGTACACCGTAAATCTTGAAGGAACGCATTGAATCTTGGAGATGTCTTAAGCGTGGTGCTGGAAGACTTGTGAGACAAATCCTCAACCCGCTATAGGCCTGTTCCCAAGCTGGGCTCTCTTGCAAAACATGCCAAACTTGTGAACATCCCTGTGCCACAGAGACTCACCGTCTCGAATCCCGCAAATCCTCCTGGAATATCTCCAAGTTCGGTCCAATTCCACAACTTGAGCCAGGAATCCAGGAGTTTGAGACTCCCCAGGAGCTCCCAGGCGTCCGCTTGGACAAACTATATATCATGAATTTCATGTAGAGTATCCAATCAAATCGCTCTGAGATGCCCCAGAGGTGGTTTGCCTTTGGGACGCACCAGCCGAGCGCCCTCCCCCTCAGGACCACACCAGCGCGGTTCACCAATGCGGAGTGCTCGGGCCGTAGCTTGCGAGCAAGCTCGGTGTCTTCCGCACAAACGGTGATGCACCAGCGGCCACAGGGGAGATTGACCTGGCATGACCGCCAGGGACAAACGCGATGTTTTCGAGCTCATGAAAGCCTTAAAGCAACATCATGGAACATCCAGCATGTGGGTGGGCAGACCTAGTTTATTTTGGTGGGCTCGCTTGGATTTAAGCAGCCCATCCGCCGACCGTGGCGTGGCCCAACCGACCGTGGCTCGGGTGCAATTCAATCATCAACACCCCCCATGTAAGTTTCGAACAACCTCTTCATATATCATATGGAGGTGTCATTGATCAAGAGTCTACGTTGAGCCGATCAGTAGGAAAGGGAGCGGGATATCAAAATAAGTTGATCTTTGTTGGGGATTGGGGACGCGAATAATGCGAACACGCTAGGGGGCTTGTAGAAAAGGAGGTGCTAATACGCTGATGAGCTGAGGATTAAGCTTATCGGATTTCAGCTATTCCAGAAGGGGATTTGGATGCTTCTTGCGGATGTTCCGATGCAAATTGCTCTTCACAATGGGAGGACTCAATCTTAATCCAAAGATGGCCTGCGACTATGTACGCAATGGACAGCACCACTAGTGAAGCAACATCATCATGATCTGCTGACACATCTGAATTTCTCGATTGGAATCTCCAGAGAAAACCGTTTGGCCTCGGTACACGAGCCTGTCAGGAAACACGCCCTGCCACCTGACGAGGCCTTCAGCCAGCTGGGCTGAAGAGCGCACCTTGGTGACTTCCTGGCGGACCTCTGCCGTGCGGAAGATGGCCCAGTGAGCACTACCGCCCGGCACTTCCACCACTTGTGCTGTGCCTTCGATCAGGTGTTGGAGCGTCTCGCGATGCGAACACATGAGAATGGCTCTATAGGATGTCATATGGCTCTATCTCAAACATAGGGTTTCCCTCCTCAAACCGGATAAAAACCTACTCGGGTCAATGGAAGAAAGGACAACAACTACAAGGTATGTCTGCTCTTCCTCTTGGTCAGCCATAGGCCATTCGCCATATGGGGCCGGTCTGTGGATCATGTTGGCCAGGCCTAGTGGAAAACGACGATGAAACCCAACTTATGTACCTTATGTCAAAGGTTCCTGTGCACTTTCGGGTCTCAACTAGCAATTTGGTCGCGATTTGTCATCTACCTTTGGGTAGGACAGGAGCCAGTGCAACAACTGCCCCACTATGTTCTTTGCGAGCCTGTCGAAGTGCAAAGCGAGCGAGCTGCGAGCTCTTGCCCTGGCCTTTCTTGTGCAAGCGGAGCGCACCACCTTCACTGACACGCCGATGACTGTGGCTGGGATGAAACCTCAGCTGATGGCCCTAATGTTTCGTCTGTGTCGGCTTGATTGCCTAATGACAACAGCCAAACCAACACACAAAAACCGGGCCGGGTGCTTTTTAGGTGTGTATACGGGGTTTCATGTTCGGAAGCAGTTCTGACATGTTCTGACGTCGTCTGTTATCAATGGTGGTCAGAAGGACCAGTCAGTATTCATCAAGCCGCATTCGGAACTATATACAATGTCTCCGTAATATGCATCTCAGACTCCATGTGTCCCCATGAAAAACATGATTCACACAAATAAAATCTGTTCACCATGCTTCATCTCTTTTTTCCCACCAAGAAGCCTCTTTCGTTTTGGAACCAATAGGAACCATGTTTAGGCCAAAAACGCTTTGGCCAATGCACTGATTGGGGTATGACGGGTATTACTCTATATTACAAAATTACGTGGTACCCCAAAAAAAAACACGCACGGTGTCCGATACATGTTCGACGTGAGGATCGACTTTTCTATCTACCTGTCCAAAGAGTTGGAGTCGTCGACAAAGACATGCTGCGACCGTCGCCTGACTCGGACGTCGACGACTCAGTAGGTCGCGACCCCCCATGCAGGCTGCGTGAGGAGGTTTTTTTGACAGATTCTTGGACCTGTATGACATAAGTTCGGCCGGCTTGGTTGTGTGATTGTGTTGGCCCGTTTGTTTGGTGTATTGTTCTTTGCGGTCGGTTGCGGTCCTTTTTCGTGTGTTGTACGCTAATTTAATCTGACTAATGTGTGATCGTTTTGCCGTTTGCACAGATGTGCGGCCGTTGCGCAGAAACGGGGCCAATGACGAAAACTATCAGAATTTGTTGGCCGTTGGAAGATCCAGTGTGATCCATGGTAGAGTGGCGTTTCCTCGCAAGTTGGCAAGCTGGCAAAATCATGATGCATGCAGAATGAAAAGAAACATATGAGCTGTGTTTTAAACGTCTTATATCCCGGCACCAAACAAGGCAACGCTTATGCCGCGTCTTACGCTTTGCTTACGCGCGCGCAGTTTTGCTTACGCGGAATAAACCGGCTTACGCAGACCTTACGCTGGACATTTTTAGTACCCGGCCACAGCCCCAGCTTACGCGCAGCAACTTTTACCTGCAGGAACCGCGGCGTTTCTAGGCAGCATCAAGCAGTAGAAGATGATGACGTGGACGAAGAAGATGAAGCCGATGAAGACGCAGCAACAGAAGAAGCCCGCAGATGACGAAGTTGACGACGCTTCTTGGCAGCACCTCTGCTGAGCGCGCGGGCATGACAGACAGACTGGGCACCACTGATAGCGGACAGGCCAGGAAGGACAGATTGACATCTAGAGAAAGCCTTGTTCGGCAAGAGGTGTGCTTCATCCAGAGAAGGGCAACGTTGTTCCAAAATGTCCGAGACGGTCTTTGCGACAAGTCGCTGGCGCTCTGCACCAAGTTGCGAAAATGATTTGTGTTTGGGAGACATGGGCAACTACTGGCAAAAGCAGCTTTGGCTTACGCGCCGCTTACGCGGACCTTACGCGGACCTTACGTGGATTTTGGCTTCCAACCCGGAAACAAAGTTTGGAGGTGAAGGTCTTGAAAAAGGTATGACACTATGGGCACATTACAGTGTTGCTGTTTCCATCCGATAGTACAGTGCAGTTGTTAAAACTCCTTGTCTTGGTGGACAACCCTTTTCATTGTGGGAATTATCATGATTTCGTTTTCCATGCAATTAAATCTTGCAGAATCATCAGAATCACATTCAACCTGCAGCATGGAGCTTGCCGCCAATTGAGGAAACAAATATCCAGCAACCTGACAGTGATCTCATGGATGTATGTTAAGCTGTAAGCTTGGAATATAAAAGGTTCTTTGTCCAAAACTGTCATTTCACAAATCACTAAAAATCTCTTACGCCAACAACATTGGCTAAAATTACTTACGCGGGCTTACCTAAAATTACTTACGCGGGCTTACGCCCACCAGTGTTTTGCTTACGCCACAGGTCCTTACAAGGATCTCCTTACTTGACATGACAACTGAGGTTTAAAACGTGGCTCATATGATGAATGAAACATTGCAGAATGAAAAGACATGCCAATCATCCCAATTCACCATTTCCAGTGAAAGAATGATGTGGACATGCCCCATGAAAAGAATGAAAAGGACATGCCATCCTCCCGGAAAGACTCACATCCCAATCATCCCAATCATCCGCTCCTCTTCGCACCCGGGCGACACTAAGCTGATGCGTCGACTCCGCCGCCCGGCGCCGTCCTCCCAAGGAGGCAGCTGTTGGCCGCGGCTGTGGAAGCCTCACCAGTTCCACCGGATCACAGCGAGGAATGAATCCATCCCCTTGAAATCGAAGTGATCGATAGGCGGGATGGATTCCATATGATTCCATCCTTCTTGGATCTGGGGCCCGAGGAATTGGAGAGGGAAGCATTTTCAACGTTTCCACTCCGAGACCATCCATGGGACTAGAAGATATGCCGCCCGATTGACTCCCCAAACCACCCCAATGTCTGGGACTGGATTCTCGGGTTGCAACAATCCAATCACATCCAATGACCATCTTGATGCATGATCAGCTGGGCCATGCTGGGCCTGGATGGGGAAGTGGAGAATTCTGATGGCCGCCCCTTGGAAAAGAGGCCATGGGTTTTTTCGAAACTCGCACGGGCCAACGCACAGGAGGAAGACGATCTTCCTGTATGAGTCTGCACGCGTGCACGCGTTCCAAAGCCATGGTCCATGATGTGTCCCAAGCCGGAAGCGACCTGGTGCCCAAGTTTGGCCACGCTGCACCCACTGCAACCCAGGGGCTGATCATGATCTGCTGCTCCATGCCTTTTGTGGCAGAGGCGACCAGAAAGGTTCACTCATGCGATGAAGCAGAACCATCAGAACCCCATGTGTTTCAACATGGACAACAATGCATGGCCGCCCACTTGGTGATGCGGAACGGAACGGCAAGGCCGCCGCCCCTTGGAGTTCCGGACCATTCTGCAGGCAGAGTACCCCGGTCGTACCCCGGTCGTCAAATCGGGGCTCAGGCCGTCGTCACCGAGGAATTTTTCCAAGCCGCTTAAGCGTTGACCTTCAGAGCCCATTTGTTCCAAGATCAGCTGTAGATCATCCTGCCAACTTCCAAGTGCGAAGCTTCAAAGTGGTGGATTCCACTGTCAGTTGAGGTAAGTATTAACATGTTGTAATTTAGGGTCTTCATTCACGCTTGGGTCACATGCAGGTCGAATCTGTAAGGGTCGTTTCGTGCAGCAGGTGCGGCACAGTCAAGTCTCACGATGCTAGCATTCATGTCAAATGTCTTAGACCCATCTCAAGATACAGTGTAAATGGTATGTGCTCGGGTGTGTATGTGTGCGGGTGCTGAAGAAGGTCACTTGTGTCTACACGGGCGTGGAGCTACAAATCCAAGTTGCCTACTCAAATCGATGGGAACCACTGGCCCTGCACAGGAACCCTCGTGTACCAGGCTTACGGGCCACGTATACGTCAAAAAGCAGACCCTGCAGCAGTGCGATCGCGCCCCACTCGTTGGAAATCATCATGGAAATGGACAACCACCTGTCCATTTTCCATTTCCATGTAGTTAGGGAGTGTATCTAGACTCTAGACATGTGAAAGCCAACCTATGGACAAGTCTCAAGCCACCGAGTCACCAGCTCATCAAAGCGGGCTTCAAATCAGAGATGACCCTCCAACCAACCTCAACCCTTCCAGAAAGCCAGTCATGTCAGGTCTATCACTGGTCATCAAAGTCTATGTCTATGACCCGTATGACCCTCTAGGTCTATATAACTATTACAAGTGACAAGTGAATGGTTTGCACTGGTTCTGGCATGAACGCTCACCGGCCCCGCAGCACCAGTGTCTCCGAACGGAGACCGTTGGGAGACGGCGCCTGCATCCGCAACACGATCGCGAAGAGGTGGAAGAACTTCCAAGACCAAAAGTCCTTCACAAAAGAAAACATCGAATGTTTGATCTGGAAGTGAACAAGTGCCGCAGAGTGCTTTCGTCATAGTGAGAATTGTAAATCTTTTTTTGGCCACGTTTTGGGAGTTGACCAAATCCGCTCACAATACATTATGAGACCAAAGCTTCCGGGAAAAGAATCATGCGATGAAAAGGAGGTTAGTAGGCCTTATAAATCAAAGTCGTTTAGATCGGTAAACCCCATCCCATCCGCCACCGTTCTGCCGGTCAATCGCTCCTCCAAGGTGCAGGTCAAATATCTCCCCGCCCGTGGGCCGCCAAACCAATGCCCGAAGTGGCCTCCCTTCCATGCGCGATTCAGCTCCTGCAGCCGGGCGGCCGGGCTTCGGCCCGTGGCACGCGGACGCGTGGCACGAGTGGTACAGTAGGTCGGGCGACGAAGGCGCGTGGCCAAACAATGCCAAACACATGCACAAAGGCGGTCGAAAGCAAAGCCTTGCACGTTACTCCTGGGTTGGGGAATGTTTGGGATCTGGGGACTCTCGACCTGAGAAATGGCATCTCTTGGCATCTCTAAACAGAAAGTTTGGGGTGGAGGACACCGTGGCAGAACCAGCGTTGCCCGCAACAGCAGCACGGAACATGGTAAATGTATATATATATATATATTTATTTATGTTTTTGTAATATACAGTAGCAGTGTCTATTGATGGGGGGCGATCAGAAATATTACAATTAAGCAAATTGGATTGGATCATTTATGAACATTCAGAAGTGGAACTCTCAACTATATAATAGTTGGTCTCGTTGGTCTTGGAGGGGCTGCTATGGAAGCCAGTCGATGCCCTGTCGGACAGGTCTCCTACTACCCCTTCGAACAACCCAAACGTTCCCTGAAAAAAACACATTCCAAGCTACCCGAACTGCGACACTGCCCCCCCCGTCGTCGTTCAACCACTCCAAGCACCACCCAAACGTCGTTTGGGCCTCCAAAACCTCCGGAAAGTCTTGCGGCACCGCCTCACACGCAGGACTCGACCGTGCGGCCGCGTGACACCATGCAACGTCCAAGTCGCTTGGATCACGCCTCTGGTTGATGGAGCAACTAGCATGCCGGAATATGTCCAGAAATGTTCTCAGCAACGCATGGAACCACGGATGAAGGAGCCTCTTCCGGCACTCCCCACAAAAGTCCTCCACTTCGGCTCCCTCGTCGCACCCCTAGATGCCCGACAAAGGATCGGTTTTCCGAAAACACCGAAAGACTAGACCCCCACCTCAAGCCCAAAGAACAAACCGCTGCCGTGGCCAGACATGATCCCGGTGGTCACCAGCGCCTCGGCCGCCTGGCCTGACCGATGCAGACAAGAAAAAGAGAAAACTGGCGGCTGACCGGTGCGTGCGGGGTGTTGTGAGTACCCCTGCCTGCTCACGCAGGTTCCACAGACCGTCCGCTGTCGTGATCGCACTGGTGTGGGTCGAGAAACTCTCGCACTTCTGAAGATGGTTCTGTGCTGGCATCAACTTCTTACCGATGCGCGGTTCAGACATCGCCTGCCAACACATGCTGATATCCAAGCCCGCTGAGGAGACAAAAGGAAGTAAGTGTTGGAATCACCGGATGCTCTGGTGGCAACACCAGAGAGCCCTACGTCACCTGTTTTTGTTTCAAAACATTGAACACCAAAACCTGCTATGGAACAGGGGGCTGGGATCTAGCCCTGTTCCCTTTTGCCTATTGCATGTGGACACCAAAGGGCAACAAGATAGCCCAAACCTCCGGAAAGGTCAAGCATGACTCGACTCAAAAATCTCAAAACATCGTAAAACATCTAAGGGCTGCAAAAGAATTTGTGATCTTTACTCTTGAATGTCATGTGTTTGGGAGCTGACCCCGCCCGTCTCGGCACTGTGCAGTCTCGGCACGACAAACGGCTGGATGAGGACCTGCGAGCAATCCTGGTGATGGACCACGAGGGGACAGGGGAGGACGGATCGGCCCAGAAAAACGTTCCCAACAAAGTGTGGAGCCTTACAGATCTGTTGGCCTTACAGATCTGGCTCGTCAAAGAGGACTGCTCGAGATCAGTCGGGGGCCCAAACCCCTAAGCGGCTCGTAATTCGTGGAGACCACGGCTGGAGAACCATTTGGACAGTGGGCGTCCTTGGCGTCCAAGAAACTGTGATTTCAATCCATCAAGAGAAAAGTCTGCATCTTGGAACGGGCCCCCCCTCCTCGAGAGACTCAGCTCACTGTAGTGCTCACTGTAGGAAAGTATACATAGAGCGTCTTTGTCACAAGCTCTTTGCGATTTGTCACTCTCGCGAACTAGCGCGTCGCCAAACACGTCGCAGAACGCGTCGCTCATTGCGTCTCAAGCATCTCAGGCGTTTCAAGCAAAGGATATTGGCTTGGTGGCTCACTCGGTCCGTCCAGTGCTGCAGTTCAGTCATTCGCACAGCGGTCGGGTAGAGAGAGGTGGGCAAGTCCAGCGCTTGCCTGGCAAATTGCGGGCACAGCCGGCACAGCTGCAGGAATCATTTCAAAGATACTAGTAGCTTCTCGCCCCTATAGTAGCAATGCCAGGAGCTACTAGTAGCTAGTAGCTTCTTGTTACTAGTATGGTTCCGCTGTGAAGTAGTTCCAATGTTCTTCTCTGCATGGGTGCCTCAAGATCGAATGGTCCAAAGGACCCCGAAATGTTGAACATCTTCACTTGTCACACCCGGACGTGCGCCACTGGGCCGGATTGCATACTTCTACCCAAGCTTGCTTGCATCTCCCTGGAGGATTCCGTGAATTTCAATTAGTCCAGAAAGCCCAACGACTCTTCTGATCAGGCCGGGCTCTGCAATCCCGGCTGCATGGCTCTCTCCCGAGCAGCTTTCACCGAGGGCAAGTTCTGCACGGCGTTGTTGAACTGCGCGTCCGTGTCCCCAAAAAGGTTCTCCCTCCTCAGTGCATTCGGCTGCTGGAGACGGCCAAGCAACTGTTCAGAGAGGGGCACATACTGCATAAGAGTTGTCCTGAAAACAGAACTTCCTGCGTCCTGTGTTGAAAGTAACTGGCACGCCTCCAAAGACCGCGCAGGGGGTAAGTGTCCCACTGAAGCAAGTTGAAGCAATTATAAAGATGCGAGTCTTAAGTACAAAGAGCAAGATTCCACTCCATGTTCCTGGACCATGTACAATACGGAAGGATAACGTAGACTTACAGTATCTTACATGTAACCCCGTGGGTCCCTTGGCCTTGCTCAGCCTTGTTTGAATCAACTCCATCCGCAATCCATTGAAGCAAAGCATCTTCATCAGCGCATGCAATGCTTCAGTGTTCACCTCTGCGGCATGGGACATGTCGGGACGGACCTGTCGGGATGTGGCACCAATGCTGCCAATGCTTTCTCTCTCTGCGAGCCCAACAGCACGGCTAGCCCTTCAGATCGGCACATTCATCATCGGGCCACGGCATGTGACCTTGAAGTGCCCGCTCTTCCCAAACGCCTTTGAGGGGTCTCCCCATGTAAATCATACACGAAAGCACATCACAAGACCTTCAACGACATGCTGTTCCCTATGCGGTACACACACGAATTGTTCTGGTGTATGGGTCATGTGTGATGTGTGTGTGGTTGTGTGTGTATCTATGCTTTTCTCTCTACCTCCTCGCATTGTGCTGTGAAAGTCATGTAAGAAACATAAAGATACCCTGAGGCACTGCCCTGCAGCAGCAGTGTGATCATTCACAATCCAAAGGTTCTGCTCATGTTGGGGGACGGTACATAAACCGAGCTGACAATATTGACACACAAATCAAACAATCTCATAGATGACATTTTCTCTGTGAACAACCACCTGAAACTACTTGTGTCCACCCCCACGACCTGCACACACCCTGCGCCTTCTCCTCCGGCATCTCCTCTTCATCTTCTTCCAGGATCGCCAGCGAGCGAGAGAGGATCTGCCCCTGCGCAAAACCAGATCCAATCCCCAGACCACTGAGTTCAGAAGGAAGAAATAACCCAGAAATAGAACGAAACTTGTTGGGTTTCGGGTGCTGTGCTGAATCTTGCTCTCCTTATGGGAGGTGGCCCTGGGAACCCCTGCAAGTTATGGATGTATAGGTCGGTGGATGGATGGATGGATGGATGGATGGCTGGCTGGCTGGCTGGCTGGCTGGCTGGCTGGCTGGCTGGCTGGATGGATGGATGGATGGATGGATATACATGAGTGCGTGGTCAAACTTCCCCATAGACACATGAGGATATGGCTATGGTCTTCCAACATCGTTTCCTTGTGTTGTACACCTTTTTCTGGTCCCCAAGAGAATGGGCCCCCAACACCCACGGCGTGGCTGTCGCACCGACAACATGGCACCTGCTTCCGCAGCTGCTCCAGATGCGCTTCACGTGCACCTGCCATAGCGGCCGCCTGAGTATCACCCTCCTTGGCCGCGTGGCAGGGCGGGCGTGGCCTTGTTTTGGTCAAAGGATGATGTGTAGGACAGAAGGATGTGAGGGGAGTATATACGTTTTTTGTCAGTGCCCTTTTGTCGGTGACCGGGCCGGTGGCCGGTGGCCTTGAGCGGGGGGTATTTGAATTGGAGTTTCCCCAAGCTTTTGGGAAGCTATGATGTGTGGGCACGCGGTTCTTGGATGCCTTGGGGCACTTGCAGGTAGAGCTGGGGTGGCCCAGTTTGCCACCTCATGGTTTCGCCAGCAAGCCTGGGGCCTACAACAGCCCAAACTTTACCAAGATGTTCACGAACTGGTCTTTCGACACAAGCATGTGTGGAGACCAAACTCGCGCTGTGGTCCAAGTAGTTCAGACCATGGCAAAGATTCCTTTGTCAATGGTCCACACCCATCTCTGCAACCGGAGCGCGCACATGGCCAGCGCGCCCGCCAATGCCGACGGCCGCTGCGGTAGTAGCGCCAGGGTGTGCGGCTTGGGCGCGGCTTCTTGCTGCGATGGGTCGCCTGGTCCAGTCTGAACGTGAGCCTCGCCCACTCCACATCAACAGGTGATCATCTTCAGTTTTCAAATGGTTCCCTCACACCGGACCTTTGGAACGAAAAGACAGAAGTCCTTTTGGCATCTTTTGGTCCAAGAGGCTCTGGTCATCTGGTGACTCACTGTGCTGAGCCACTTGCCTGAGTATAGAAACGGGTGCCCATCATCAGCCAGTTGCAACATCTGTACACCCCAAATCCCAGAATTGCATGATTCCCTCAAAAAAAATCAATTGCGAAACCATCCAGAACTTGCGATTGTCACCCAAATCCTGAGGTCAATTTTTGGAAAAACACAGTCATTCGTGCACCCTCTGCTCGCAAGCCGCAACCCAAGGCAGCTTTAACATCTGCAGTGGAGGGTGGGTCAAAAAAGCTCGATGTCGATTCAGATTCATCTCAGGCAAAAAACATGGGAGAACGAAGCTCCAATGATTATGAAGAAGCAGATCCAGCAGACGGAAGCCACTGAGTGAGATCGAACGTGTTTGTCCATCACTCGCCTCGATCCCCGTCTCTTTATTTTTTCTCGGTTCTATTATGCCTGCTTACGTCACGGCCACGGCACAAGCCAAAAGTGGCCCCGGGAAAGGATCGTTCGCCTTTGACCCTCAAACCAAAGCAGCCCTAGCTGCTGGAACTGGGACCAAATCGCAGCTTCTGTTGCCCAGATGCCGTGTTGCAAGGGGCTTGTGTCCATGCCTGAACCTTGCCACCCACGTCCTTCGTGACCTTGCCACACTTGCTGCAAGCAAGCCATTCGCCCCTCCTCCACAGAGCATGGCTGGTGTGAATCCTGGTTCGAAGCTGCAGGTCCCCTTCATGTAGTTGCATGTACTGACACGGGAGATTGGTCAGGATTCGGAGGGCATCTTTACCACATCTGCGAGGGACCTTCTTCCAGCACCGCAAACAGCTAAAGGCACTAGCTCGCAGCACCCATCTGTGACCGGGAGTGTCATCCGGGATCAAGGCGCTTTCATCAACAAGCTGCTGCATGTGCTGAGTCAAGGAAAGGCTGCGCTGTCCAGCACAGATGGTGCCATCCTTCTTCTCAATCTCAGCATGTGTGGAACAGGCCTTTATGTTCATCCCACATGCACTGCATTGAACTCCTCCGCCTTTGAGGGCCCACTGATGTTGCCCTTCAGCATGCTCCCTCTGAGTGAGCTGTTGCATCACCTCAATGCGTCCCTTGGGTGCCCGCACTTTGACCTTGTAGTCAGCTTCAACCGTGGAGAGCTTGTCATGCATATAATGCTGTTTGTCTTGCAACAATGCCGCAATTTTCTCAGCTGCCACCTCATAGACCTGACTATGCCAGTGATCATTGTCTTGCAGGGTTTGTACCAAGTCCTCCAGCGTCTCCTGCACTGCCGGTAGGGTGGCACAGTGTTGGGCCTCTTGGTATTGCAGCCATGCCCTCTGATCACCTTGGTCACCTTTCAGCAGCTTGGGCGGAACATGAAGTGTGCGCAACCTTGACCACTCCTTAGCATCAAGGTTATGCCATAGATCTGCAATGAGCTCATTTGTCTCCCCTTTTTGAAGTGCCTGCCACCCACTGCGGCTGGGGATGTTGATCTGATGGCGCCCCAAGAAGGCTTGGAGGATCACCCAACAACCAAAAACCCATGCCCTGGCTTCACTAGGCTTGCCTGGTGTCAGGGCCGTGCACGTGCCAACAATATGCCACCCACCATCTGTCCATTGACCTACAACAATAGCAACTGCATACTTTTGCACACGCACATCTTTGCAGGTTGCTTTGACTCCAATGGCAATCCGGCAGCTCGGACCAATGCGTGTGGGCCATCCATCCTCAAGAATACCAGTGGTGTGTACTGAGTCAACTCCTACAAGTGGCCGGTAGGAGGGACTGTCAATCATGCCTCTTGCCCACAACATGGAATCTTCATTGGCAGCAATGAGCCTGGTCCACTCAGCTGGTAGGGGCTGTTCATGATAGCAACATTCCCAGATGAGATGCTTCATGGAGACAGGTACCTCGCACAAAGGACATACCGCTCTTCCACCACTCGTGTGAGTACGGAGGGAGCCCTGTGTCCAAGCATCTATGGCTGCTCGCTTGGTGCCCTTGAGGTGCTTCATCACCCTGTGATAGGTGGTCCAATCCGGCCTCCTCATCATGGGAAAACAATGCTCCAGCTCCTGTATCCGTCTGGCACGCTGTTGCGCCAGCTCCTCGTGCAATTGCTTCTGCAGATAGGGCCACGGATACTCAATGTTGAGCTGAGCAACTGGCAGGATTCCCCTGGGTTCACGCACCCAGTCGTCCAAGGTGCTGGCATCCCAGTTCATCTCCATCAGGTAGGCCTGCAACGCTGCCATTGGTCCAGCAACGACCATCCAGGGATGCGCTGCTGCTTGAAGGCGCTTCCACGGCCAAGCACGGAGCAGCTGGCGCATGGCCTTCATCTGACGCTCGATGGCAGTGTCTCTGGGGTCCTGCAACTTGCTCTGTTGGTCAAAGACAATGTCCGGACTACCTCCTTTCTGCAAACCTCCATGCCGGGCCAATTGTCTCTGCAGCACCCTGACCCTCTGTGGTGCAATGCCCTGAGCTTCAAGCCCGTAGCCAACCTCAACTTGAAGCACATCAACTTGGAATGCCTGCCCCGCCCCTTCAACATTCTCTGTTGCTGGGCGCCAATGCGTCGTCTCCTTCCTCCACTAGAATCCAGGCCTAAGTCCTTCTGGCCAGGTTGAGATTGCGCTTGCATTCAGTGCTTGAAGTGAGAAATCCAATTTTGCTGACAGAAAGTGTCAAACCAGCTGCCTCTAGTCCCTGCTTGAGCTCCTCATATCCAGCCAAAGCTTCGTTGCGCAAAGTGGTGGCATCAGGTCCAGTGAAGTCGACTGAAATGTCATCCACCCACACGTCCACTGAAGCCTTCGGGTGTGCCTGAACAAAGCTTTCAATCACCGGAGCAAGAACAAGTTTGGCAACTAGCGGGGCCATGGGGCATCCGGCCAAAATGCCTTTTCTGCAGTGTACTGGACTGCTTGTAACCTGTTCTGCTTGTAGGAGCCGTGGTCCACTGTACACTTCGTACAGAAAATTCATCTGAACTGCAGGGAAATCCAACGGTTCCCATAGGTCAAGCAGGCTGGCCAATTCAACAGAATCATAGAAGCACGGCAGGTCGATGAGGAGGCTGATGACATGCCTATCAACTGCTCGACTGACCTCGCACTTCAACAATCGCATAAGTGCAACGCGCAATACCTGCGTGCCAGGCATACTGCGCTCCCATGGCAACCTGTGGCCAACACTGCTCTGCCAGTGCTTCAGTTTGTCCCATCGAAGCTTACACCAGGTTCGGTAGAGCACACTTGTCAAAGAGATTGGCCTCTCAAATGTCCGGTTTTTTTGGCAACAGCAACACCAGTGTTGTGCATACCTGGTCAGGCAATCTTCCTGCAAGCTCCCAGGACCGAAACATGTGGCACAATGCAGTGACGCCTTCAATGGGCAAGTTCTTGAGAAGGGCATAACTAACGCCATCTGGGCCACATGCCTTTTGCGGGAACTTCCGGAACTTTTGCATGACCCAGTGCGGGTCCAAGTCTTCCCACTTCCTAGCTTGTTGAATAGCTTCCCATCTCAACCTCTCACTTTCCCCACTGGCCGGAGGCTTGTCAATCACCTCCCACTGTCCATACCACTGTTGCTCACGCATCTTTTGTCGATCTTGGACAGGAATGTTGCGGAAGGGCCGCACATGAACAGCATCAGGCGCCTTGAGGCTTCTATAGATACCACTGTGCCCCCGCAACGAGGCCTGGGCCAACCACACCTGAAACTCCTTGGACTGCTGTTCCAGAGCAAGTTTTTTGGCAAAATCCCGGTTGGCTTCAGCACCTTTGATCAGCAAGGTAAGGGGCCAGTTCACACCGCTCACCAGATCTTCCAATGCTGCTACAAATGCCTCTTTGCCATGCACTTCTTGCCACCGCTTGTCCAGATCTTGTGCCTTGGTTTTGAGATGAACCAAAGAGGTGGAGGAAACCCTTCCTCGACTTGCCACATGGGAAAGGATGGAGCAGAATTGTCCCCAATAGGCCAGATCGCCCTTTCTCCACGGCGTGAGGGGCTTGGTGGTGGGCAAAGGCTTCAACTCCAACGCAAGATACCAGCCACGTCCTTGTCTGGGCCCACTCAAGTTTTGGAGGACGTACTGTTCAGCCTGATGACACCACTCTGCACATTGCTGCTCTTTAGGCCCAGCCGGTCTTCCAAGCCAGAAAACCTTGGGGGAGGCTGCAAACTCATCCCATGACCTGCCAGCTTCTTCCAACTTTGGCACTGCTGCATATTGAATGAGTTGTGGCAGAATAAGCCGGGGCGCCGCTTTGTTGGCTGTAAGTACAAGGCCCGCATGAGGTTTCCAAGGCACCTCCCACGTCAGCTTGAGATCTAAGAAGGGTGCCACATTGCTGCTAGCAAGGACGTAGTCAATCTCTGACCCAGTGATCAAGGTGGCCTGCCCTGGACTCACAACTTCAGCTTTGAGGACATTGAGCAAATGATGTCGTTGCCATTGCTCCGGCGGGACTTGAAAATCCCCAATGACAATCCAGGGCACTGCTAGTTCCCGAAGAAAAGCCGCCAACTCTCCAAGGATTGTAGCATTTGCATGGGAGTTCAGGTCTTCCCCACACTTCAAATAGATTGACACCAGAACAATCTCCCATCTCTGCCGTTGCAACAGGTTGGCAAGCAAACCATTGCCTTCCAGGTCAAAAATGATGAAGCCTGTAGGCCGATTGGCCTTCCTTCTCCACTGGTACCACCGCGACCCGTCTCATATGCAGGCATGAGTTCTGGTTGCCACCGGCTCCTGCATAGGGCAGCTTTGGCTTGTTCCATCTTCAGCCGCTGGAGATGAGTCTCCACCAGGACAACCGTCTGATGTTCTTGTTGGAGCAGCCATTCTTGTGCTTGATTGTTCCATTGTGTGATATTGCTATAGAAAACTTCAACAACACCTTCACAATTGAGTCTGGGCCGTTTTGGTGGTGGCTCAAAGTTCCCAATCGTCCGAGTCCAGAAAGGTGAATGCTCAGCTCTGGAGGCCCATATCATCACTGCTCCCTTCTCAAACACCTCCGGAATGGCTGTCTGGGCTTGTGGACACTGGCCATCATCAACTGTCCATAGCGCATCCCCTTCAACCAGCATGGTGACATAATGCCCAGATCGGAGATCTTCTCCTTGATGTGCTATGACGCCTCGCAGGACAAAGGTTCCTTGCCCAGCATGCCCTGTTGACGTCCTCTGTGCACACTTGAAGGAGGAGGGAATCTGTAACTTGTGATGGTGCTTGACCCAGGATTACACAGGTGATACCGCCCAATGTGGAAAACAATATGGTCCACCTAGACATTGACCATTGGCCTCATTTGCCCACTCACTCAGGCTTTCCCCATCACCGGCTTCAACTGGCATCCTGACAAAGAGCGGAAGGGTCTCAAAGTCGTGATTGCGGCCTCCAAATTGTGAGTGCCACGTCCCTTGCATGCCCGTTTGGCCCCACAACTCCCACAGAAGCACAAGAAATTCCGAAGCATCATGTTGTGCCTGGTTGAAGTTCTGAGGCCCAAAAGATGTCAGGAATATCATCCTGTTGCAGCAGTTGAAGGCATAAATTTGTCGAGGGCCCCCAGAAGTCTCCAGGTTTGTCATGATGGGCGCCCATCCAGCACCACATACGCAATACCGAATTTGCAAAGCAGCTCATTCGCTGGAGGCATGATCATACTCCGAGTGACAGGCCTCGTCAACTGTATACTACCTTGGAGTGCTAGCCTCATTCGTAGGATGTGTTTCAAGGCCTCCAAGCCCCAGACCCGAGTCTCAACCATTCCATATTCGTGATCATCTCTGCACTTGGCCGGCAAGGCCTGGATGGCCGCCATAGCTTTCTCTTGAAGCACTATGAGCCTATCTTGCAGTAGACCCGGAGTGGTGAGCTCTGCATTCATGGTCTCTTCATCCCCCAAGATGAAGTAGTCATCATTGTCCATTTTGCCTCCACCCAAGAAGGCACACTGCACATGTCCTTGTCGAGACATGTCATGTTCCACAGCAGTCTGCAGAAGGTGATTCGGGGTCCCGCAGTTAGCAAGTCTGGGTTGCCCCAGCTGCTCTGTGCTCTTCAAGGGCAGTGCCCCTATCACCTCCCGACCGCCAGGTTTGTCCTCATTGGACTGTGCATTTGTTTGTCGTCCACTGACCCAAACTCTAGTTTCTTCTGGCATTGCAGAAGAAAGGGCTGGATCAGCTTTCATGGTATGGTCTCCTTGGCGTTCTTCTTCAGGTGCCGCACACGCATGGCTCATGCCCTCCCGCGGCCGGAACAAAATTGAAAAATCTTGGTCAACCCCAATGTCAATGCCATAATTTCCATGGACCTGATCACATGGAAATGGATTATCATGATACTCATCAACATTCGTATACGGCTGCAATCCTTGATAGACAGCACACATCAAGTCTCCTTGACCATCATGCACGTCATCTGCCAAAGATTGAAGCGAGTCATCTGCACAATGCTCATAACCCCAAGCACGGTGAGGTGACAAAGGACAACGCCATGCGTTCAAACATTCCCAAGCGTTTGAAATACCCCAAGTACCCATGCGACTGAGCTCAACTTCACAAGTGTTCCTGCAGGACCCCTTCACTGTAGGGAAACTCACCCCACAATCACCTTCTTTTCCAGCACAGGATGTCCAACTGATGCTACCCACACAACTGGGCTTCTTCAGTCTTGCGTCGCTTGGCCAGGGTTTCGGCCAGGTTCCGCTCCAATTCTTTCTGCTGCTCGGAATTGAAAAGGATGCCTGCCTGTCCAAGAGCTTTCAAAACATGCTCAGTGGCATCCGAGTCCAGCACATGTTCATGGGCCGGTGCAATTGGAACTGCCTCCTCTTTCAATTGCTTGGCATAGGCCGCTGACTGATCGCCCAACTGTTTATGTTCCTTATCAATAGCTTCCTGAACAGTTTTGAATTCATCCAGTAGGACCTTGTACTGCTCTTTTGCCTGATCAACTTTGCGCTGTAAGGACTGTTTCTTGGTTGCCAGCTGTCTCAATTCACCGACTGTAGCCTTGAGTTGCCCTGTAACATCCACATTGGCCGTGGGAGCCGGCTTGATCAAACCCACCACTGCATCCTTGACTTCCTTGGGTAGCGAATCCAAGTGGGCTTTCAAGACCTCCTCCAAAGGCGGCATCTCAGGCTCCGGCGTCAGATCAATTCCAACACCTTTCAAAGCATCCTGAACTTCCACTGGCATAGTTCCCCAGGCTTTCATCAACGTAGTTTCAATGGGATGAGAGCCTTGCTTTGGCTTGTTGCCAAGACCTGGAGGTGGTTCAATTTGTTGCCTCCCTCTGCCACGTGGTTTCCGCATTCTTTTTGTGGGCGATGTGTTCACGTTCCATGGATCTTGCTTCTCTGGCCACGGCGTGCCACACTTATGGCATCCCCACCGTTGAGCATTCACTCGGTCCGCCCAGATCCAGGACGAGCTACATCCACCACATGCAATGTACTGCCTGCGGGATCGCACCTTCACAAAGTCCTGCGGATAGCCATCCCACGTCATCATCCAGGAACAAAGGCTGTCACCTTCTCGGCAGTCTCAATCACGGGCAAAGGCACTGGCACCCTGAGGTAATTAAGGTCAAAGACACCGGCAATGTCAATGACCAGTGCCGTCGTCAAAGGCAGTGACGGCCACCCAGTTTGAGCCACCTAGAACAGAAGGTTCTTGAGCCGAGACTCGAGCCAATGGCTACGGCGATCCCCGTCTCTCTCTCTCTCTCTCTGCGGGTGTGTCGGGATCTCTGAGGTTTTTTCGCTGCGGGCTCTTGGCTTCCTGCGGTAATTCAGTATAGTAAGTTCTTGAAATAACCCAAAGGGGCCATAAAAGGTGAACCAGTACAGTCCTTGTCTGAGGCTGTTTGGTTTTAACGAATCCATGTCTGCGTCTCAGCCGGTCCGTCCAAAGGCTCGGCATGTTTTTTCCGCAGGAACCTGCAAGAATTGCAAGAACTCGAGCATTTCACTGGACCCAGAGCTATCCTTTTCCATCTGTGGCGAACTTCAGCGAGATTTCTGGACGTCGCCGTGGGTTGATCGTTCAAACGTCTGCCCAGCGGCCGCTCAATCGCCTTCAGCCCCCTTAGGCAATGTCGACGCAGCTCCTGGAGTGGCGAGCCGAGGTTGAAGAAACCAGGAACCAGCCTTAAATGACAGGATGTCTTCCCTTCAGCAGGATCTGAAAAATGGCCTGTTCATTCCAAAGTCTTGATACTCCTGCGGTCCTACGTAATAAATGGCGCAAAGGTAGCTGGCTGAACCACTCCTCCTCTGCAGTTTTCTCCTCAGTTGTCCCTTCTGGCACCGCCTGAAGAGCCTTGCACAGCACAAGACCACGGACGGGCCATGTTCAATCAATCAACCAAATTCTTGCATCCTTCTTGTCCAAAGCCGATGGACCCCGTGGAACAATTTCTACCAATCTCCTGGAACGACCTGGACTGAGCTGATTCAGAAACCAAACCAATCAGAGCCTCCTTTCGGCTCTGATAAGTCAAAGAGGTCGGCAGATTTGCACCACACTCTTGAAAGGACCGCACCCCCTGTCCTTCTAGGCCCATTGAGTGGTCCCCTGATGTGTTTCACACAAGCTGTGATGGCTTCAGTGCATATTCTCAGGATGGATCCTGATTATAGGAGTTGTGTTTGGGGGGGCCCAATGCATACTTTAGGAATAGTAAGGCCATCTACAACTAGAGAGAGAAAGAGGCATACATAGTAACTTTATAGAAGGCTTTGGATACAGTAGTTCCTTGGCCGGCACCGCCCAACTCTGGTGCCGAGTTGCCTCCGGCTTCTCCCCACCTCAAGTGATGCACCGAACCGGACCGCCCGAGTTCCTCGAGTCCGCCTGGAGTCCTCGAGCATAAAGCGCCAAACGACCGGACGTGCCGTCCGGCCTTCCTGTCCAAGGCGCCCCGAGAAGTACTGTACTGTCCTTCTCAGTCAACTCCCCATTTCTCTGTAAAAACTTCCCAGTCCTAGACCTGTGGGGAGCTCTTCGTCCAGCATTCTTCCAACAAGGGCCACCACACCGAACATCAATCTGTTCCCCTGACTTGAGGGCGAGCGTCCAGGGGTTGCTTCCGTGTCCTCAGCTCCTTGAGCTGCGCTAGCTGAAGGGGCGAAGCAAAGAGAAACCAACACAGCGAACTTGGTCGAAGGAAAATGGGATCAACAAATTGGTGAAGTGGAAGGCAAGCACACACACAAATGAAGGGGCTGCTAACGAAGAGTACATCAGACCTGCTGAGGTCCGTGGTGCCAGTTCCGCCGGAATCCCCTAAGACCCTAAGACCCCAAGCTATTAATGGGGGACTTCGGCGAACTGTGTCAAAATGTTTCACAAGTCAATTGGGGTACTTTGATGGTCTATGTTAAAGATGTTGGTGTTCTATGCTCCATGTTCTATCTGTTGTCTTGATGATTTGACGAAGTGAGCCTAAAAATCAAAGGCAACAGAAAAGGAGCCAACAGAAAACTAGACTAGAACAACCCAAATCAAATAGAACATGTTCTATCTGTTGTCTTGTCAAAGGCTGAGTTTAGGATACAAAAGGCCAGCGTGACTGATTGAGTGTGTATGTCTGTATGTCTGTCTGTCTGTCTGTCTGTCTGTCTGTCTGTCTGTCTGTCTGCCTGCCTGCCTGCCTGCCTGCCTGCCTGCCTGTCTGTCTGTATGTATGTGTGTGTGTGTGGTAAAGAGTGTTATATATATATGTATAAGTGCGTGTATGCGTGCCCACCTCTCAGCACGCCAGCCCCTTACAGGACAAAAGCTGTGGGGTCTCATCAAGCACGATAATCAAGAAAAGAACCACCCGGAAGATCATACCGTTCACACGATGACCAGGAAAAGATCGTGGAGGTCAAACAAATACCAAGACCTTGGTGGGCCAAAAGCCATCGACCTCTTCAAGCCCCGTCTGCTTCACCAGCTCCATTGGTCCATGTCTGGATCTGCAAGTCAAACATCAAACATGGGACAAGCATGGACAATTGGTGCCAAAAAGCAAAAAGCAGGCCTACTTACTTAGGGGTACCAAAGCATGTTCTGGGTTACCTCTCAAATGTTTGATCGGCACATGTGGGCACCAGGTAGCACGACCGGAAAGGGTGGATGTTGGACACAATAAAAGCATGTATAATCATTTATACAAGTATTTAAGGTAGCTCCAAAGTTCTCCTGGCAGCTCCCAAAAACCAATGACTTCCAAAGCTACTTGGTTTGCTCTTTCTTCGCGTAACGTCTACTTGAGGTTGAACACTTTCTCCAAAAAAGCAGCTCCTTCTCCGGGTTTGCCCTCGACCTCTTCAGCTTGTTTCCTTGGCTGCCCAAACCATCTCATGAAGGATATGCAACGGATGGTCACGGGGTCATCCGGTCATCCGAGTCACTGGGCTAGACCGGCTCACGCCCACAGAATGATTGTGGGAAGACTTAAGTCTTAGGAACAAACTTCCTTAACAAAGCGGCCATTTTGCAACCTTCAAAGGGGAGCCATTTTGGAACCTTCCAAGCTTGAGGCTTGGTTGAGGTCAAGTGAGAGTGTCAGCGTCACAGCCCAACAGATGATTACATGGGGAATGCACTTAGACTACTTGGCGTCTCACATTCTCCTCCAAGTGTAGTAGAAGTTCCCGGTAGGATGTCCCGATCGAAATCGTTTAGCACAAGTATGGTGCCCACTGACAGAAAAGTGACACCCTTTCAAATGCATTGGACCTCGTTTTCAAGTGTTTCAAATCTTAAATTAACAATAAAATCCGGAACCACTCTGGGCGTCCGAAAACAGTGCTGACAGAGCGTCTCACGCTTCTTCAGCTCTTGAGCCGCTCGCACATAGGACTGCACACCCTCCTCCTCTGGCTCCTGCTCAAATACCAAGAGCTTTTGCAAAAGAAAAGCAGCACATCGTGATTCAAACGGTTTCCAACATCGTCTTCCAGAAAAAGGCCCTTCTTCTTGTGATCGAGTTCTTCCGATCCAATTCCAGCTATCGTTCCGTCGCCTAAGGCGAGGTGCCAAAGGCGAGTGTAGCAAGGAGAGGCAGGTGTCATGAGGTCAGCCGTTTTGAGAAAGAAAGGATTCAGAATGCATGGTGAGACCTACATGGGATAAGGTCTGTTGGGCGCGGCAGCTGAGGACGCTTTAAAGCATTGGCTTCAGTTGATCAATGCGAAACTGAATGTACAACCGAATTTCTCTTCCAAAATGGCCAGTGCTTCAGCTAGAGTATATTTCAGTATATATCCTAAATTGAACTCTTAACATCACGGGGTGCATCTTACAGGCCCCACATCCTCTTCCAAATGCGTGTGCCCTTCCATCTCCAACGCAAGGATGCTCTTCTTCCTTAGCTTGTCTGGATTCAATATAAAAGCACCACCTGGCCTGGCTGATTCCCTTTACATTGCATGGGAGTCATACATAGTATATATATAACTAATTGAAAAATACGCATATATATTTATATATATATGTGTGTGTGTAATATGTGTGTATATATATGTTATAACATGATGTATATTGAACATCGCTAGGGTTGCTGCGGGAATGACGATGGAACACATTTCAAGAGGTCATCACGCAAAAAACTGCGAGCATCAAGAAGTCTGCAACTCTGAGGATATATAATAGAAACTGATCAATGATGAGCGAAACCAACAATATCCTGGCTGCTAATGGCTAATGCTAGCAGCTAGCACCTAGGACATCCTAGGACATCCTAGGACGTCGGATTTGTCATCCGGCCGGTGGGATGAGGATCTTTCCCAAGCCGAGTGGCTGCTGGTAGGGATAGAGCTGTCGCAGGGCCAAGACCTCCCACTGGACATCCTCTGCAGCATATTCCTCTTGCAGCCTGGCAACAACTGAAACGGATAAGCCTGACTCTTTGATGCATATAGAGATAGAGAGGTAGGAGAATTAATCGATTTCATCAGGGTAAACACGTTCGTTTGGGGAGTAGAAGCTTTTGGGTGGCAAAAAGCTTCAGAGAAAGGTGGCCAAAACAAACACGTCCCAGAATGCAATGGAACATAACCGTTGCTTTACAATCTTCACACATTGTAGGGAGGTTATGTCCCCCTGACTCAGCACCCCTCCCAAATCTGAGACCTGCAAAATCACTCCGCAGCCATCGGACCCCATTCTTTTCACCTCAAACGAGCACGTCGCAAATTGTTGCACCAACTTCGGAGACCCTACAGGGCCCAACTTCGGATCACAGGATAGGATACCGATACGTGGTGCAGACCGTCCCCAAACCTCCAAATACCCGGGTGGCTCTAGGGTGGCCGTGGGGGGCCGTAGGGGAACCGCTGCCCTTGCATCGGCAAAGCGGACATGGGCGGCTGCGGCTGGCCCGGCTGCATGGGCAGCATGGGGTTTGCCATGAACCTGAGAGATGGTTTGATGGGGAGGAAGCACAGATTTCTCTAGGCTGTTGGCCCTAAACCAGTCTATTGTTCCATTGAGTTTGATAATTGCTGATGGTAAATGTGTTATGCATACACGTATACAATACATGATGCACACCCAAGATATATCAAGATATTATATATACGAATCTTAAAGTCCGCCAGGTCCCGCACGTTCCCTGATTATCCTCATCCTAAGATACACCTCCCAAAGACGCCCGACGGAGGAGACATCGGCATGCATAGTAGGCACACCTTCCAAAGATGGCCCGGGAATTACCAAAAATCCGTTGGCGTTCTGGTGCAAGGCAACCTCCAGCCACAAGCGAATCGCCCCCCAAGATCTCCAACCATGGGTGTACAGCCAAATGTGAGAACTCTCATGTACCACTGGCATCCCACTGGCAAAAAAAGCTGGACCGTAAACAATTCAAAGCAAATGCAAACAGAAAAACATGGTTTCGATATGTCGCCAGTATGAAGGCATGTATATAGTTTTTGTTGATATCTGAAACATATATATATATATATTTATATGTATGTTTGCTTAGAAAGGGGCCAATTGCTTGAGACGACTGCTCCCCATCCCTTGAGCCCTTCACCCTGCCCCTTGAGTCACCACGGCACTGACACGGCCCACGCGTGGGTGAGCTTCCCCGGGTCGGCCGCACCGGCCCCAGCGGGCTGACGCTGGCGCGCGCGGTCGCGGCGACGGCGTGGTCGCGCTCCGGCGAGCTGGTGCGGACGAGGCCCTCGCCGGACCTCGGGCAGGGCACCCAAGCACCACCAAAGGGGGATGCGAAGTAGGAAATGGATTGGGAAACACGATGAGGGTCAGGGACCAAAAACAAGAGTCAAGCGAGGGTGGTTCCCATTCTACACAGGGCCCCAGATCGAAGGGGCCCACGGCGGCTGTAAGCGAGGGAAAGGTCCTAAGGTAGCAAAATGAAAAATTATGTTGCTGCTGAGGGCCTTTCCTGGAAGGGTGAATCAGCATTAATTTGTAATAGACAATAAGTGATGATGAACAGGAAGGACAAAAAGTAACAGAACAATCATAAGGCTGTAACCTCCATAGTGATGCTGTTGATTTTTCTGGTATCACTAACTAGTTAGGCCCAAGTTTGTAACTTCATCAAATCTGCAGGCCCCCAGAGAGCATCAAAAAGGCATGTACAACTAACTCAAGATCCCTCAAGTTAAAGCAAGGGCGTGCATTCACTCACCATGCATCCCAACAATCATAATATATGGGAAGAGCATGAAAGACTTAAAAGAAACAATGGCACTTTTGATGGTTGACCTGACCACGGCCAATAATTATGTGTTCCTCTCGCTTCACTCCAAGCTGCGCATGACGGAAGGGGGCGCCTGGTGGCAGCAGCCCCGACCCCGCCAGTGCTGGCACTGGAGCTGGAGCTGCGGTTGGCGCGTGGACCGCTGCTGCTGTGGGCGCATGCGCCGCATGCGCCGTGGGCGCGGGCCCGGTTGGAGCATGTCCCGTGCTGAAAAGCTCGGGGGGGACCAGGATTTGGTCGGCGGGGGCCCAGGTGGGCAAGGTTTGAATTGAGCTCCTGGTGTCACCTGGGCGGCGGCAAAGAGCCATAGTAAATAGATTTTAGCATTTCTCAGAAACTTCTCACACCGTTCCTCTTCCCTCTTGCCTAAGCTGTCCCATTGGCAGCTAGCTCCTTGTCTTCATATTCAGCTTGTGCTTGTTTATGCATCAAAGGATTTACTGTACGCCATCCCATTTTGTTTATTGGATGAGTCGCAAAGAAAAGTGCGTAAAGCAATTTACAAATCAAACAATTGATAAGCAATTAGAAGTGAATCTACACTCATGCCCTTCCCCCCTACACCAGCTCCATGGCTTGGTACCCATATTGAAAAATGGCAATCATTTCCTTTCAAGGCCTCGAAACTCAGGGTGTTGGGGTTTGGGGTGTCTCCGTCCCCTCTATCCCGAAAGTTCAACTGGCGCACCTGCATTGCCCAACATCTCTTCCACCAGCTCCGCATTCTTCTCGCGCAGGGTCAAGTTCCGCTCCTTGGCCCCAGTTCAGCCCCATCGGACGATCTGCCAAGTCTGCCAAGTGGTGAAGTCCGAAAACCATCCAGGTCGAACCCCAAAGAGGTCGACATCTGCAAGAGCCGTGTGCCCACACAGCGGAAGGGATCTCCTATCCTTGGGCCTTTTGGACCTATGAGCCTTACTAAAAATGGCCACACTGGGGCAGCTTCCTCTCAACGAAGTACCTGAAGCGAACTTCGGCAGGTCATCCGAAAAGGCATCCCCAGGTTGCCCGGATAATGGTCATCCAAATCGGAAGAACATGTTCTTTGGCGAACCAGTTGACACAGTTTACACTCTGGACCATGGCAGTGGATGGCATGGCCCCGAAAGGACGTTCCCAATGCCAAGCTCAAGGTGGTGCCATCCACTTCCATGACAGGGAGAATGGTTTTGAGAGTCGTTGTCCAGCCTGCCAAGTTTTGATTGAAAAGTGTGGCTGCCGGGCGCCCCGGCACGTCCGTTAAACCTTTCTTCAGATCTTCCGCTCAATTTGTCAAACCAGCCACGAAACAAGGCTACAAAAGTGGAACATACTTCTGTCTGCTCATTCGGCATCAAGGTGCTTGTTTACAAGGACTGCATAGACCCCCAGTTTCTATCATGTCACCTGTCGCCAGGTAGAAGGTAAGGACATCGGGGTCTGATGAACCATCTGCAGGTGATTGGGCTGACAATGGCTGACATGTTTTAAGAGAAACTCCGCATATTGCCACATTCACTATAGCCGCATACCAGCTATCCAGAAGCAAGGTGGTCACGCAAATGTCTTCCAACAATACCGAGCTCCCCCAGCTCCTGCACTCCGCAGCGAAGATCTGTCACCGGATTTGGGGGGGCACCCGTCGGGCAACTGCAGAAACGCCCGGGCCGCCTCGCTATGCCTTGCCAGGGCTCTCGGAGCTCCTGGATCGCTTGCAGGGCCTGCAGGGCCGCTGACTGAACACCCTACAGCGTCACCGCTCGTTAATACGCTGCTTTTCGGTCACGGCCCCTCGGCGGTGAATGGAGCTCTTACGTTCTGAACAACTATGCACCGGCAGTTTCAGGCCACGTTACTTGCCTCAGAACATACAAACAGTTAACCTGGTGTTGACCGAAACCATCCTGTCTATACACTCAGTTGTTTCCCTCAAACTCCACCTCCGAAAAACCTGGTGAATGAATCTGCCAGTCTGCCAAAGCTGAGTGAGGCTCTCCAAGTTTCAGGGAAAATCGAGCAGTGACAAATTGACTCCAACATCCATCACAGCCGTCCAAGCCTGCTGGTAGCCTTCCTGCGAAACCATGCCCTCTCGAAGCTGCTGCTGCCTCGGCCCAAATGTTCGGGTTCCTCATACTAAGCCAGTGGTGAACTCGAGTTAAAGTTTGTTTGCCTGGGGCAGGTTTTGCTTCTCCAAACTAATTGTTACAGTGTTACAGTGCTACATCTTATTTACACCTGCTCTCTCTTGTGGCGTCAATGCATAGGTGCCGGCAAGTGTTTCAAAATACGATGGTCGGATGGTTTGGATTGCAACGGCCTATCTGCACCACCAGGAGAAACTCCGTATAGTTACTGTAATTACATCTATATAAATACACAATATATGTATATATATTGTATATACAATATAAATTCACACATATTCACACGAACTTCTTGACCTCCGCAACATCAAGGGAGCGCTAAAATCAGCTGAAGAAGCAAGGTCTGTCATTGCCTCTGGTGTCCAGTGTCCCTTTATCTTGACATCTCTATGCTCAAATGGCCTCCCTCTTCTATTCGGAGACCTCGGACACCCAACCCATCTTCGTCCCAGTGGCAGCTGCTCGATGGGCAGATCCGACCCGCTGCGCGCGCCCGCGGAGTTGGGAATGGAGGCGCTGTCGGAGTGGGCCTCGTCGCCGGGCAAGGGATTGCTCACCGTCTCGCTCACGCGGTGCACCAGGTGACCTGAGCGACCCGAAAGAAGGGGCGATTTTAAGGATCGTGCGTCAAAGCAGAAGGGGCGGGAGGCCAGGGGGAGAATGTGGCAGTTTGGACCGTGTTTGGTGGGTGTTTGTTTTGCGTCTGTTCTTTTTACATGTGCGGGCGGTTCCAAGACATCCGAGACGCCAGACGGGGAGACACGACGGTGGCTGTGTTCGACACGGAACATGTCCGGTGTGTGTTGTTCACTTCACGGTCAGGTCCTGCCAATCACTACTGAAATGTACAGTAATCAACATGAACCAACTGGTCAATTCCATTTCAGTAGCTTGGTCATCGATGGCAATGTGGCAAATTCTTGCTTGACCAGGCATTCTGCATTCGAGGCTGACACTGATTCAAACATGGCGCCAAATCCTGACGCCTCACATCACCGGAAACACGGGATGGCGACCCGCCAACCCCACCGCCTGTCGACCCACCGCGCGTGCGAGTGCCATGTTTGGCGCTGAGTGGCTGATGTTTTCTCGGAGCTCCTGGGGGCGGAGGCTGGATCAGATTACTGTAGAGCACCTAAACGATCTACAGCAGCTTTCCAAGGAAGAAACTTGACATGAGATATCTGGATGAGCATCAAGACGTATCAATAGACTTATAGACTAGATGCATGTTTAGGAGGTTGGAGGCCATCACCATTAGGTTCCTTTTGCTATTAGGTTGGAAGCCATTGCCAGGAACTATGGGTCCAATGTGCACAGTTTCGAGGTCCTAAGAACGAAAGGCGACGGAAGCTCCGAGAGATCTTTGGGACGTGTGGTTCCCGAGGGTTTATCGGGACGCTCTCTGGAAGCTTCTGAGAGCGGCCGATTCGATCCCGGTTGGCCAAGTTATGGGAGATGTTGAGAGTAATTATATGGGAGATGTTCGAAGTACAGTATATACCTTTACTTGCTCCAGACTACGCCGAATGGAGCTGGCAGCCGCACCCATCCCTATATACTCCTGACCAATCCTATTTCCGAGCCAACGGCTTCATAACATCATGATAGAAGCCTCTCCCCGCTTCATCCTTTCCCATCAAGGACAAAAATATGAACAACTGGCCAAGCCTGGCATCTCAGCCCACCCGGAAGTCTGCCCATGTTGGGACTCCTTGGGTCATCCATCGAACCTGCTTGCGACGGCCGATGCCTCGGCCTCCCCGGTGGCGCCTTGGGCAGCAACGCGGAGCGGTTGCCTAAGCTGCTTCGGCGCTCGGCCACGCGCGGAGGCTCCGAAGAGGTCAAGGCACGGCGCTTCAAGGCCTGGCTGAAACAATCGAAGGGGGGGCCAAGGCCTTCCACTCACCACTTTCGGGCACCAAATAGAAGGGGCACCCCGGGGACCCGAATGTATAGAATATACAAATCAAGTATAGCATGATAAAATATACACATCTAGTACGTATATATACGTATAATGCATAGAAACCCTTCCGCCAAGATTTCCGACAGGAGACATTCTGCTTTGCGTGTTGTGACGATCGAGAAGCTGGGTTGATGTGTCAAACCGTGCGGCGGCTGGGTTGATGTGTTAAACCGTGCGGCGGCTGCGTGCCAAACTCTCCCTGCCCCTACTGTACCCATCATTGTGTAGGATTATAGTGAAAGGACTCAAGTGAGGATTACTGGAACTCTGACAATGCTTTGAGAAGTGTCCTGGTGATGGGGACACTTCTGGACAAGGTCCATAATGTGCGGGCAAAATGGTGCACGTTGGGCACATGACGTGTATTCGTCCCTACTACTTTTACTGGGATTCATAATGGGACCTTGGAACACACAAGCATCTCTTGATTTTATTTTGGTTTAATTGCAATGATGTCGCGAGAAGCAAACACCATGGACCATATAAATATATATATATATCATATATACCTGGACCATCCAACTGGTGTCCTGGATGGACATTTCTAAGTAGTGTAGGGTAATCCATTGCACACCCAGACAGGATGGTCCTGGTAGGTCTACTGTTCTCTACCCATGTGCAGGACGTCGATCAGTCAAGAGCACCCAGAAACTGATCCGTGAAGAACATGGTTTCCTGCAATAAGCATTAAAGTACCCGCGCAAGTGTTAAGGCCCACTTTGCCCCATGCGGTGCACGACTGCAAGATGGAAACCGCAAGCTGAAGCAAAAAGAATCCATCGGATTGCATAGACTCTAGACCGTTTTTCCTCTAACATGAATGTTTTGTGCCCTTCTCTTCCCTTTGCATCACCCCCGATTTCCGCACGCAAATCAGACCTCGGTTCGGACCCTCCTTTCCGTCACGTGAGGGGGTGCGCCTCGACGTCGGACCGCAAGGTCTGCCAGTCGTGAGATTCCCGCGTGAGTTTCAGAACTTCCGCCTCACACCGTGAGTTTCGATGTTCGAAAAGGATGGGGAGAGAGGGGGTCTAGGCCTGCCAGGCAAATGTTAAGTGACTGGGTATGAGCCTACAGCCACGGTTTGGAACGATCACCCTATCACCAGGTGATGTTTGGTGTTTGCTGTCATTCAGCTGTTGGACCCGGTCAGGGAGGAAAAAGAACATAAAAGAACACATAAACACATAAACTGCTGAAATGCTGAAAAGGCATACTATATACTCGTCCTCACACAAACAATCACATGCCCACTTGACAGTGATTTAGGCTTCGGACTGCCAAACCAATCCAAACCTAAATTTCCAGCAGCCTGATTTGTTTGTTACGCAAGGAAAAACATCTCGGATCCTCTATCCTGTGTGCGTGATCGGACCGCTGCTGTTTTTTCCATCCCCCTGTCCTCCACCGGCCTCCACGGATTGGAGCCGTGCCTGTAGGGGAGCCGTCTCCAGATTGGAGCGCCGCGCTTGGTTCTCCAAGGCCTCTGAAGTGACGAGAAGATCGATGCGATCAATCTGGGCCCGATCTGAAGCAATGAAATTCTCGCGGTTCCCTCTATGTGATACCAGTTACTTATCTGTTTGGGCTGCAGTTGTCCTTTTTATAGACATGGTCATGGCCGTTTATAGAATGGTCGGACCAGGATGAACTGCCTAAACAAATTTCTACACCAACCTGTTTATAAAAGACAAGGGAATGATTTGTCCAGACAGAGGCCACGCCAGGGCCATTTTACAGTGACATAATCAACCGGTATCCTCAGTTTATACAATGACAGAACCCCACAAAGAGGCACAACTACACGCGAGTTTCTTGTGGGGCGGACATTTTTTGGAAGCCCCAGAGAGATGGCTTCCTAATGTGTTCGTAAGGGACCAAAGCAAAACAGAACGTGACAGAACAGCAGAGAGAGCTTGACAGAGAACGTGGTGTGTACAAAGAACATGACAAAGAACGTCCAATCTCTAAAACACATTCAAACACAATCCGGAAAACGAAAAAATAGCACCGGCAAGGGAACAATTTTACACCCGGAAGGGGTAATTATATAACCTTTTCTTGTCAATGCGTTGCCTTTTGGGGCGTAGTTGGCCTGGGGCTTTGGTTTGCACCTCCCTTTATAAAATGACACAACCGCACAAAGAGGTACAACTACACTGGTGTTTTTGTGGGGTGGGCATTTTGTAAAGCACCAGGGAACCCGGTCCCACGCAAAGTGACCAGGGCTCCAGGTGTTGACCCTCTCCAAATGCTGTGGCTGAGGAAAAGCACATGTTTATAACATGATTCGACCAGGTTCCCATCTTAGCTAAGTGACATGTTCCACGTCACCAGGCACAAACCTCGCGTCTTTTTGTAACATGAATGTCCAACCCTAGACTTTTGAGTATACGCACTTGGTGCTTTATAAACTGGGGGTTGGACACCGCACTTTTATAGAGGAAAGGGATGACCCGTTTATAGTGACATATTCAAGCGGTATTCTATATATATATATCTACTGTATATTGATCTAATATCACGATACACCCAAGACTTGTTGTGGCCAATCCCTAATCGGTTTGAGCCAAGAGTTCTGGTTTGTGGATCTCTAAACGTTGACATGTCTTGACCTATGCTTTCGGAAACCACTGGTCCCCCTGCACATGACCCGTAACCTGGTGGACACCTCGCCTGGATGCGGCTGAGGAAGGGCGACACGGTGTTCCGCAGCTCTTTCACCTCGACCGGTCGAGGCGCCAAATGCTTCGATGGGCGCTTCCTTCGGGTTAAGGTCTTGGAACGCGACGAAGGTAATTGCATTGCATCATCAGTCCAAAGACTTGGCAGCACCACTAATATGTAAAGAAAGGAACTGTCAGGCCACCATGGTCACCTTAAGACGTTGTTGAAATTGGTCTTGGACTCCGGTAAGTTACATGTGGGCAATTGTGGACACCTGTCCCCAAGGTTTGCAAATGTTGAGAGCATCTGCTACCTGAACATCCATCCAGCTTAGTGACTTAGTGTCAACATCCAGCTCAGCAAGCCTCGGACAGCTCCCACCGTGGTGCCAAGAACGGCTTCGACTCCCTGGAAGCAGAACAGCTGTAGCTTTGACCAGCTTTCCGAGGCGAGGGCGACACACTCTTCATCGACCCGCGGCCGCGCGCCGCCGCGCGCCGCCGCGCGCCCGCGCGGGCACGAGGTCCCTCCCACCCGCAGCGCCTGGGATTCCAGTTGCAAAGACTTGGGCACCTTAAAGTTCGGGCGCATCTTTGCAACTGACAGAGGGCCCTATGGGCCAAACCAATCAAGTAGAGGATGGGATCATTTGCGCGATCCCTCGACAAAACCATTGAGAACGGTCCGTTGGATTCAAAGAACTGCTGGAAATCCCTGATGTAGGGGTCGCCAAGCAGTAGTCGATTGACCAAAGAGCAGTTAACTGCAAGAAAATCATCTCCTCTCATGCAAAATCTCAAGGCACCTGTGCTTCGATCATCGATTCCAGTGCCTCCACACGCAGGCGCCAACTGCCTTCAGGCGCTGTCTCCTTGCGGGGGGTGCTATGAAGGTTTGAAGCACGATCGCAGCTGGACCAGCCCAGCTGCGATGAGCCCAGGACCAGTCCATCTTCCGATCCGACGAGTTCCAGGACCATCCGGTCGACCCTGAGAGTCGGGGCGGTTTCAGGGCTTCTGTTCGACTTGAGTTGTTCTCGCATAGGTCTTTTCAGCAGTGGTGTGATGATCTAAAATACCGCAAACACGAATTTTTCCCCACAGGTGACCAAATGCCTGCCGCCGCCCCCTGGCCCTCTCCTGGCCCTCCTCCCGCGCAGGTGCTCGGGGTGCCCGCCGGCATTCTGCTTGCAAGAGCCGCTGCTCAGCCTGACCCAATGTCACAAGTCGCTATGAAGGCGACTGACTGCAGGGTTGATCGCTGGAAGGAAAAGACCTGGCACTACATGGCATCGTACTGTTCGGGATCACCTCTCTGGGAAGATGGGAAGCTCGATCTACCAGAAATGGAAGAATTGAGCAACCCGTAGTCCACTGATGCGACTGACCACTGATGCAGGTCAACCATTGGGGCATTTAGTCTGAGCTCCTAAGGAACTGACAGCAAGGGAGACAAGACTGGCAAGGTGCCATTCTAGTCAACAGCTGTGTCGGTCAGGAGCATAAGAAATGAATGAAACAAGGAATGATCAGGAGCAATGCCAATCGTCAAGTAACATCCGCCGATGCTAGCTGTACAAAAAGGATCCAAAAGGCTCGGCCCTTCGGTCAACACCGGGGAAGGGACGTCGTCAGCTTGGCGGGGCGCTGGGCCACGATCAGCTGTTGGTCGATCCACTGGCTTGGAGACAAAAATCCGCTGGCTGGTGTCCACATGACTTGACTTCATCCACTGGGCGCTGTCCATCGGGAACTGAAAAACAAAAAGAAAAAGACTTCCTCTCACTTCCGCTGCCTGTAGCTGTGTGAGGTCATTCTGAGTCTCCTCCACCCGGCCAAGGAGCTTTTGCACGTCCTGCACCGCAAGGCAAATGTCTGGGACCATCACCGATCCCCGCTACTAGGACTGCATGGCATATGTACATATAACTATATATATATATATTTCAAGTCAACACTAAGGCTCCACATGTCTACTGGACTGTGCAGTTAGTCGGCTTTGTTTAAAGCATCTTAAAGCCAAGCCCACGTAAGCACTCGTCAACAAATCCATCAGTCCAAAGGTTATCAAACGGTTCTTAAGAAGAAACCCTGTCATGCTCCTACCTGCTCATGGTATCTTTCCCCCACGCCTGAGCAGATGTGTCCCTCTCCACTTGATCCAGTCGATGATTCGCAGCTTCCATCAGGCTCTTGAAGATCTCGAGCTCACGGCCCCTATGTGCAACGCTTCGACTTGTTGCTTGGTGTCAGCTATTTTTTTGCTGGAAAGTTCCTCGTACACTGAAAGGTGTGTGAGAAGTGCTATTTCCCGAATTGGCGCCGTAAGGAGGCTTGTCTCCGGAGAGAAAGTCTTGCACATGGAATGTGCAATCAAATTTCCCTGTGCAATCAATTTGTCAGGTCTTAGACTCATGGTAGAGTTAAACAAATTCTTTCGGATGGTAAGGCCAGGATCCTTGATTTACAAAAAGTCGAACAAAAAGTCAAATGGAAAAGTCAAAGTCAAAAAAGTCAAAGTCGAAAAAGGAAATCCGTCCAACATAGATCGCCACTCCAAAAAAGTCAAAAACAAATCAAAACAAAGTCAAAAAAAGAATATATATATATATAACAAAGTCAAACTTTCTGATTTGACAATGTTCGACTTTGACTTTTGGCACCGACTACTATGTTGATATGTTTTGCCTTTTTGAACTCTTGAAAACAGCCTCTCTCCAATGAACGATTTTTATACTGGTAGAGGAAGCACGTGTTTCACAAACGGCCCCTACTCCCCCAAGGCCTAGCAGTTACATGTTATTCTTGCCATACCTAGTTGAGAATAGTAACTTCATAGGGCCCCTGACATTCATAGGGCCCCTGACACCTTCTATATATAGTTCTGCTACTAGTTCTGCTTTGTTGGCTCGCTAGCAGTGGGTCACGCGCGGACGTCAGCTCGTCAGGGTATCGTCTCAGAGGTCCAGACCAGGTCAGACCAAGCCATCCACACGGTGCACAGTGCTGATGCATGCTTTTGCGTATGCGTTTACATAGCATACACTGTACAAGCGACATGTATGCCTATGTCTACTCCTAAGTCTATGTACACACTGCACACTGCACACTTGCACATACATGTGATATGTGTGCAGAATACTCCCATTTTGACTAAGAACCTCGGCACAAAACCTTTCAACTTTAGATGCAGTAATAGGGGAAAGCATGGGACAGTGATTTTTTGATGAACCTTTTTCGATTGGTATATCCAGATATTGGTACCAATGTAGCAGCACAAGCTGCATCACACGGAGATGAAGCGTTGTCGCGCCGACTCGTCTCCAAATCCAACCGTCCTTTCAAAAGAATCATTAACAAGGTAATTATAGGAAGGGGCGGTGTGTTTTGAGTGCTTTTGAACATGCGTGGTGTGGTTAAAATCTCAGGCTTTGAGTCGGCTTGCATCGAAGCGAGCCATAAACTTTGTAGTAATGGTTGCTGGAACATGTGGATTTTTCCGCTTTCCTCCACAGGTTCGGAGCGCTTTTCACGTGACACGATCAGCGAGCCGTTTCTCTTTCAGCGGATCTGAGGTCGCGTGCGACCTGAGGTCGCCAGGTCTGTGAACAGGCAATGCCTGCGACCTCCTACGCCACGCAAAAAAACACATGGATGCTTCACGAGCTCGTTGGCCACGGATCCCTACATTCAGAGTGGTCCGTCTGCAAGAAGTGGAAGCGGAACCAACACTGAAACGAGTGCGTAAGGCGCGGTCCAACTAGATCTCAATTAACCCAAGATCCAAACATGTTTTACAACAAAGTGAAGGGTGTCATCCAACAAGAGGTGCAAGACAATATCGCTGCATTGATCTAGAGAAAAAGGGTTCAAGCGAAAGAGAGGCCCCAAACACTCCAAATCCCTATGTAGGAATTCCCTGTTCCACCACACAACGCAGCAACAAAACCATACAAAACCACTGCAAGTCAAACAGTCGTTAAATTTAAAAATTTAGACACGCACGGCCTGACCTCGCCAAACACTTTAGACACGTGTCGTGAAACTTGTGTGCGTGTGCGCGTTCCCTCTTTCAACGCGAAGAACTACGCGAAGAGGTGCCTGACCAAACAAAGAGAAGAACTGACAGAAAGGCACGTCACTCTTTTCGCCACGCTTGTCCAACTTCCTCGAGTCGCCCTCGCCACGGATGCAACGATCAGCGCCTCGAGTCGCGCTCATCGTGCAGGCCTTGGGTCCACTGCCTGCGCGCCGCTACGCCCGCGCCGCTGCGCCGGTGCGAGACCGACAGGGACCACACCACCTCTCGATTCATCGAAAGAGGCGAAGTGGTTCCAGACTCTGCAGGCGTGTTGGCCAATCAGTTGGGGTGGTTTGAGGAGATCAATGAAAGCGTAAAAACCCATCGATGGAGTGTCTGTGGTTTAGAAGTGAATCCCTTCTGAATAGGGTTCAGGGTCTAAAAGTACACTGTTCAAAAGTAACAATTTTCTCGGGCGGCGGGGGATTGACGGAAGCTGGATTGGTTTCACATCAAGCTTCCGTGCTGAGGTTCTGATTCTGATCCAACTTTGATCAACTATAGTTAAAGATAGTTAAAGATAACATAAGCCGAAACTGACTAATAAATTACTCTCAGAGACACTTCTGGGCCAAACAACCTTTGCTTCAGGTTACGGTACCTGTCAAACCGCACTGTGAATCCCTTCGACGACCGAAAGAGGGCCTCTGATTCCTCTGCAACTCCTCGAGCTCGGCACGCAGCTGTTGCTCCAGTTTCCCCGTCTCCGCGCGCCACTGCTGTTCCGAGTGCATCAACGCCGCCGAGAGCTCCTCGATCCTCGATGTCTGTCTTCCGCCGGAGGCTGGAGAAGGTTCGGGGAGTGACAGCGACTTTGGAGCGCCATAGCCAGTCACAGTGGGGCAAGAATAGGAGCAGTAGCTTCTAGAACCTGCTAATGAGGGTATAAACAAACGTATTGTAGTCATGTAGCATGCTGATGCCGATGCCTTTGATCTTTTGTACAGGTCCCATGCTCAAACCGGAGCCTTTGGGGGATATCATGCAGAAGCCCCTGGGCTTGGAGCGGTTCCCCCCCCTCTCCCGTGGTATCAGGAGGGTTCGCTTTGGGACAACCTTTGGAGAAACATTCACACACACATATATATATATATATATATGACATGTGTATATATATATATATTATATCGTACACGGTCATATGTGCGTGTCAAAACGAAAAGGTTTTAATAATGCCCTTAAACTGCATGTCATAAGTGCAAGAGCTTGGCAATGGAAGGGTTGGAGCGCCGCGAATATAGGTTTACGGTTTACCAGATTCTTTCGAAGGGCATGGTATTTACTATTTACACTGCAGCGCAACCCAGGGTAATGCACAAAGTGTAAGAATCACATGAATATAAATCATAAATAAAAAGAAGGACTCCAAACTCAAGGTATGGAACCAAAACACTTCTGAGAATGCTCCCCTCTTGTGGGAATAAGATGGGGTCTGGATGATGAAAAAAGACGGGTCTCTGGATTCTTTAGTAGGTCGATGATCCTGTATGCCACCAGGAGTGCTGAGAGCCGGAAAAAGTGATTCTAGGTCTATTATTCTCCACTCATGGGCTACGTCCACCCCAAAGCTTAGAGACCCTTCCGCATCCTTCGGCGTCGCCGTGTGAGTCTCGCAGCCCAGGCACCCGCGGCCTAGGTCCCCAGCGCTCTGGGAGATCACCTAAGCTTCCCGTCAAAAGCGAACCTGAGTCCCAGGACCTGTGAATGATGAAAAGTGTGGCAAGTGGTCAAACACACGGCTGGACTCAGGGGGTAGACCTCGGGATTACCGCAGATGAGTGGACGAAAAAGAAACCGCAAGACTCCTTAGGTCCAAGAACTCTCCCAAGAACTCACCGGAAGCCGCGCCGCATCCGACGCGTCCAAACAAACGACTGTCCGGTAAACGTAGCTTGTAGCACGTAGCTCTAGTCCGGTAAACTGCCCAGGAGTTTCCTGGCTCTACGTGACGGCCATGTTCCACTTCCAGTACTCGCTGTCTTCCAGGACGGCCCATGTTCCCTTTCTTGACTCGTCCCACCTGGTGTAGGGAGCGCTGCTCCTCACTGGCGCGCGACTGCAGCAAGAGCTTCTCCTGTACTTCCACAACTTCACGCCTAGGTGGAGCTCAGTAGGATGTTGTTCGTCA
Organism: Durusdinium trenchii; assembly: GCA_963970005.1. Lineage (NCBI taxonomy): Eukaryota > Dinophyceae > Suessiales > Symbiodiniaceae > Durusdinium > Durusdinium trenchii. The sequence continues at coordinate 95,873 of CAXAMN010003592.1, read as the reverse complement.
CATTCGTTCTATTAGAGGGCCCAATTTGGGGGCCGGCCTAAGACCTGGAGACCTGAAGGGGGCCGCTCCGGTGACTTCTACAGTGCATGGAAAGCTTGGAGAGAGACAAATCAATGAGTCTCCTGTACCCACTTTTTGGACATGGTCTTCTATCCATTTGGACATCTATATTAATGTGTATATATGTTTGCACAGGCTACTAGCTCCAGTTGGTCCCTGGTCCCCTTTCAAGTCTGTGGGTGGTCGGGAGATTGATTTGCACTCCAAGTTGGGGTGCAAGGCAACCGAACATGAAGTCTTGGGAGGGAAGGACGCAGACAGCCTCGCAATCGAAGAGGGTTTTGTCCGATCTGCAGACCTCCCCGCCAGATCTTCATTCGAGACTCAGCTCCAAAAAGTCACACTGAATGCACCGCTTGTTTCGCCCTGCCTTGGGGATTATCGAAACTCAAAAAAGAACATGCTCCTACTGTCATCTGCTGCTTCAACCAGCTTCCCCCGACACCCCCATCACGCGTTTCGCCCCTTAAAAAGGTGCACCCCCCCAAAAGAAACACATCGCATCTCATCTGCTCCCCATGCCCTCGCGAAGAGAGGCTTCAAAGAATTTAAGAGCTGCTCTGTCTCGGAACTCTGGTTCGAGGACTGCTCTTGGCAGGTTTGCACCTATCGAAGGCGAAGAAAGGCGAAAAGGGAGGGCTTGGAGTCGAGTCTGTTTGGGATGGACCAAAGAGGTTTTGGTGGTGCCAGACCTTGAAGTCCACTTCCTTCGGCTTTCCTTTTACGCCCTAGAAGTAACGCTGTGGCAGTCAGTTCAGTTTCGACGGCTGTCTCGACCAAACAGGCCAGCTGTTTGTACGGGGCTGCATTCAAATGACCCACCCGTGTCAAGGAGTCGGAGGGAGGCAACTCGGCCTAGCTAAACCGGCCGAGCCACGTTGGATCACACGACATGTACGATATGCGTATGTATATATATATATATCACACATGCAGACAGAATGATGCATGGATTGAGCTTCTCTATGTCTCTGTGTTTAGTTTTTAGTTTATGCAACAAAGACCCTGCGGCCACATAGCTGTAAGTAAGGCATGTACAATCCATGGTTATGAGTGTGCATGTACATGTGTACAGGTCATGGTGCCACCGTCTCTCTACTGCCTGGCACCGATCCCGGGACACCGATGGATCCTTTGCTTCACCCCACCGACCTAGCCCACAGAGCGAACGAAAAAACGACGAAACTGGTCGTCCAAGACGTGAAAGATCGCCTTCATCAACTTTACTTTTGATGCCCCTCTCATCCATCTGATCTTTTCCCCGCAACATATCGCCGGCTTCCTCAGATGCCCGCGAGGAAGCGGCCTCGCGGCGCAAATCCGCGAGACTGGCTTCAATGATCTGCATCCTTGGCGAGGACAAAGGATGAAGAATTGAAAGGTGAACAAATAACAAAAGCCGTTGACGTTCTCAAAATGTCTGGTGGAGCCTCAACTTGGGCCTAGCTTTCCTGAACCCCCACCGGGAGGGAGGGAAAGGACCGGACCTTGCTCAAATTCTTTGCATGAAAGATCCAGTATATGTGGGCAGTTGCAAAGTGTAGAAGAACCCCTCGTGAAGTGAAGTGTCTGACGCCTGACCTGTAGATGTTTGGCTGCAGGTGAGACACATTTACCATCATTGACCATTTTCTGTAGGTTGCTTGGAGTACTTAGATGGCCCCAATTACTTCAACACCAGACCTTGTAGGGTCGATGTTGAGGATGGCTCCAGGCAGGGTCGATGGCATTGCCGCAATTTCGCATTGCCGCGAACTGCAGGGGACGTTGGACAACTTGACTTTCTAGCTCTGGTCAGCTACTTTCCAGCTCTGGTCAGCTGAACTGTTCAGATTTTGGATTCTATTTTTGCCACGAATGTTCTGGGGCAAGTGCATGTCTAGCATGCTCCAGGCTGTAAAGTTCAGAAGCACAAAAGCCCGTGCAAAATATATTCACACTCTGAGGAGTCGCCGTGAAGGCACGCAGGACGTCGAAGTGATTGAGCAGCCCATAGAATAAAGTCCCAAGAGGCTGCCATGGTCTTCCTTTCTTATTAGGTCCATTTTTGGAATGAGTTTGATTGTCGTGCCTTGCACAAGGATTGAAAGCCAACAGAGTGATACGTCTAGAAACCAGCTTTTGGCCAACCAACTCGCCCACCCTTTCAAACTTCCTTGATGAAAAGCATGCGGTGGGCTCTGAGTATTCACACGAGCTTCACCCTGTCCAACATTGAGAATAGGATGGTCAACATACGATAAAGAAAGACATATATAAAGTATATAAATATATATATATAAATAAAGACAGAAAGAAAGAAAGAAAGAAAGACAGTACTTAAGACAAACATGGGAAAAAAGGAAAAAGTCTATATAACAAAAAGAAACAAAGAAAACAACGTGACAAATCTGGCTAATGCTAATAGGGGCTGGAAGCATGAAATGCCTTCAGAAAAGCAGGTTGTGGGAACTCTCCAAAACAGGCTTCAACGATCTTGAAATCTCTGCCGCCAGGTTTGTGAACCTCGTGGTCTCTGGGTATGCCATATAGCAGGCAAAAGCATGCAGCATACAGTAAGCACACCTGCCGACCACACTGTTCCAAAGGTCCGTTCGGTTGGGAGGAGGAAATCATCCGCTCGTTGCAAGAGTCTGGCTACCGGCCAGGTCTTGGTGGAAATCAACATGTGTGCCACTCCTAGTTGAAACTTGCTGCAGTACCAACCCTCTTTGCCAGTCACATCCCCTTCGACCCAGCGTCTTGTTGGTCGCTGGGCTTTTCTCCGAGAGCGACTCGAGGTCCCGCGCTCCCGCGAGCTCCTTCGAGGGCCGGGTGGTGGCGACCAGCCTTCGCCGCCTTCGCCGACCCATCGCCGCAAGCAGGCACGTCCCGGTCACCCCGACCGGTCGGTCCTCTGAGCGTGAGGGCGACTTGGAAGGCAAGGTCTGCTCGAGTGCCAGACCCTGCTGCTTCAACGCTGCGACTTGCTCCCGCAGATCCACCTTTGAGAGCGGTTGACGAGTGTCGCGGCTGTTGGATTTTTGTTGTGCTCCGCAAACCCCGAAACGTGCGGATGTTTCGGTTCCACTCCTTGCTAAAATTGTCTTGCCAGAAATGGAAGTGAATGATCTCCAAAGGAGCTGCGCTCCACAAATCAAGGCTCCCTTCTGCCACCAAGCCTGCAACAGTCAAAGAAAGTCCGGTTGGTGGCTTCAACTCACGAACGACAAAAAAAATGGTTCAATCATACCAAGTAGCATGCCTAGTCCATAAAACGTTCAAAATCTATTTAAAACATAAACATACATATATCATATCTGAAACCACCATCCAGAAAGGAAAGTACTTCAATGGATTCCCAGCGCCTGCCAGACTGCCCTTCACCATCGCCCTCCTTTTCCTAGTGCTTTGCCAAACGAGAACCCCATCCTTTTCATACACTTCCCTTATACCTCCCAAAAAGCTTCTCCCTCCCCAAGGATTCTGGAACGCCCTCCCCAACACCCTCCTCATACAGCCGTCGAACTCCGCGGAGTTCGACCTCGTAGAACTCGCCTGCGAGCGGACGATCTCGGACATCTCCACGCTCTGATGGTCCGACTCCCGTCGCAGGTCTCCCACTGAGGCCTGGAAAACGGTGAGGACTGAGCCGTCCAATTCAAGGTCGGACGGAGTTGGCCGAGTTTTGGTGATCTCGGGGTCGGAGCCGTCAGAGAGTTTCGTGCTAGTGGGGGTTGTTAGGGTTGTTAGCCGCTAGCCAATGCGTGCAATTTGGGCGTAAAAATAAGAGTCCACCGTCACCGAGATACAGAAAACCTGTGTTGGATGCACTTTCCCAGTCATGCCCTCTCTGACCACTCTTCTGCACGAGATGCTGCCCTGAGTCACGAAGCTAGGAACGCCACCTTACCATTGTCCACTGTGACAGCCTATTCTTGTGGCCATATGCTACATAGAATCTACATCGATCGTGAACCTTCCAGCTCCTTGAAACCCCCCGAGTCCTCGTGGCTCATGGATCGAGTCAAGTGTGGCTTGACATGAACGGTTCCCGTGACCCACTTCTGGCTGACCCGCTTGGTTTCTTTCTATAAGCCACTGACTAAACCAACTGGCATACAGAGGGTAACCTCCAAGAAGGTGATCTATGCCTTCGACAGGAATTCCAACCCAATGGTCCCACCCAATGCTCCCAAGTACGTCACATCTTGGACACCGTTTCTTCTGCCCGTCCCATGGACCCGCCTGGCGCGCGTCCTTCTCACTCTCCACTTGCGCGGCCAAGCGGTCCTCGGTGAACCTGGCCGGTCGGCTTCGTCGGGACCGGGGAAGCAAGGAAAAGGTCCAGAAGAGGTGCACGGTTTCAAAGGGCGTGAGTTTCAAGTCCTGGGGGAAGCATGGGGAAAGAACATGGGTTTCGAAAGCATGTTTCAACAGTCCTCATCTTGGCATAGTAGCCACGTGGGAAATCCCATGATGATAGGCAAAACACATTTTTTCATGCCTGATGATTGCTTGATGTGTTACCAACTGTTCCTGATCAGAAAGCCCTCCTCCCCCAGAAAATAAAATACTATATTCCGCACGGATGAGAAAAAAACACGCCTGCACCTTTTCCTGTTCATCGCACCCTAAACCGAAAACCAGCTCCCCTGAAGCTGTTTCTCAGTCAGGGCACCTCAAGTCCGCTTGCATCCGTTCTGTGAGCCGCCGCAGTTCCTTGCTGAAGGATTCCTGGAGTTCCTGCATGGATTTGTTGAATAGCCGCCCTCCACTCAAACTGAGGGAAAACAAGAAACACGAAAGCAGGTGGAAAAAAGGCTAACTTGTTGTAAAGATACATCTATAGATATCTTTCCGAGGATCGGGTCCAAAGACTTTCAAGACCGAAGACATCATGTTCCATGCCGTCATCGTTTTAGAAGAGTCCTCATTCTCTACCAATTCAGCGGGCGGTATTGTCATGGCAAATGTCAAACCACTACCCCATGGAAAGGTAACGATAAACAGGCAAAGGCAAAGGGCCAAATCTTCAATATGTTACCCTCAAGGTGCGCTTAGAGATACAGCTTGTGTGGGATAGGGTCGTGGACGTCGACTGCATCCTTCTGCAGCACTGGATAGAGTGACTAGAATCTGAGTAGATCAGTGATGTGTATATATATATATACAGTGTATATATATATATTTCACGACCTTCCACATCCTTGGAAGGATTCCAGGCCCTGAGCATCTCCAACTGTGTCATAGCTTGGGTGGTCGACTGTATAGTCAATACCTCAACGATGTATAGGTCAACTATTACACTCGAGACTGCCATGGACTGCCATATTTGTCGAGAAACGGCCAGGGGTGGTTTGAGGGGTCAATTGATCGGCACATATTCCAGTCGCATGGGTCGTGGAAAAGGCGAGAACTTTGGGCTGACTGCTGCGACGAGTGCAAGGAATGAGGGTGGATCATTGCCTCTACACTTGCCTCTACATAAGCACCAGTCAGTTGGTTGCTCTCTGTCCGTGTAGGTTTCGATTGCACCACACGACACCAATTCGAGTGCGGCGATCTCCTGCAGCTTCTGCTCACAATAGTCAGACCACCATAGGCCTCTGCCATGCAGCATATCAAGCAAGGGCTGAGGTCAAAACATCTGGATTCTGTATGGAACAGGGGAATAGGAGTTGTTCCACCAACTGTACTAACTATACCGTACCATTCGAATTGAATTCCCCATTTCGCGCCACTTGGGCTTCTCACTGATCAAGGACTGCTCTTTTGCTAAGTTTCTTTCAGGCAAAATGACGTGGTCCATCAGCCACAAGCTTGCCAAAGCTTGCATCTGCGAGACCCATTTCAACCGTGAAAATCTTGCTAATTAATATTAACCAGTCACTACCCCACAAACCAACAAACAATCATGGGCCATGGATCACAAGCGCAAGCTGCAAGCTCCTCAATGTTTCGAGTCGCTTCGAGTTTTCAGGATGAGAAACTTTATGCAATCAATAGGTTTATGGGTCACGGCCTCATTGGAGTGCTAGCCCGAAACAGAAGGCTCTGGCACTTCCATTCCACAGCTGCCGGCCAAGACACGTTCAGCTTCCACCTCGTCAGCCTCCGGCAAGGGCCGATATGCTGTTCTCAAATATGGTGGGAGGGGCCAAAGAAAAGAAGTACTGGAAACCATCTGAAGGCAACGTGGGTTGTTTCTGGACCCTCACCGAGCTCGTTCCTGATCCAAGGAGGTGAAATGAAGGAGCTTGGCCCTCATCATGCTCCGATCATTGGCCTTCATGATGGCCTTACTAGAACTGATCAGACCTTATCAGCAGTCAGTACCACCTTCCTATACGTGGACTCAAACAGGAAAGCGGGGATCCGAGAGTCGGTGAGTGGCTTCCATCGAGTCGGTGCGGTGCTAACTCAATCTGTGGCGCCGGACGGACTTGGAGCTCTTCCCCCCTTCGTGGGTAAAAGGTTGAACAACACCCAAGCCCCCAGAGCTCGGATTGCTCTGAAGCCCCCCCCCACCCGCTTTCCGAGATCGTACCAAAGAAAGTTTCACCCATGTTTGACTCTTGCAGCCCAGCAAGCCAACAAATGAAATGTATAAATTATTGAAATATAATGAAGTGTATAAACAGGAAGAAGTACGCCTCGGAAGCCTCCTAGTAGGGTAGAGGCCGTGGACACTCTCAAATCGGCCACCCCTTTGGTATGCTGGAAACTGGAACTGGATGTCCTTCTTGTAGCCCCCGATCAAAAAGACATGGATCCATGGATGATCATCCGACCTGATTCTTAGTGTTGCTTCGCATGTGGGCAGTAGTAGTCAACCAAACCAAAAGGAACTTGAGAGAGGAGGGGGTGAACGAAAGGTAGCAGGCAATCACAAGTAACCCTGGTAGAAGTCCATGACGGCGTCAAAGGTGGATGGATGTGACCCGGCGCAGGGGTGGGAATGATCCAGGTTGATTTTTGCTAAAGCAAGGAGAACTCAGGTAGCTCAAGCTACCTTTCGTGAAAAAACATCACACTGCAGACTGCCATTCTAGACCCAACTGCACGCAAACAATGTCCACCCACATCACACTTCGGCTGCATTCCACCCATGCCGCCTTCTTGGGTGCCTCCCGCGCGGGCACCACCGGCGAGGAGGCTGCAGCCTTTAGCACCGGGCCTTCTGGATAGGCCCTCCGCGGAATCGGCGCCCGGCTCTCAGGATGCATGGCGCCCCAGTCCGTGCCACGAGGGGCGAAGTCGGAAATCTGCACCACGAAGATGGGTCTTCTTTGGGACACTTCTGGCAGTCTCCAAGGCACGTGTCTCAACAAAACCAATATATCAATAGATGTCCCGGACGCTGGATGATCTGGATGCATGCTGCGATGGAGGGTGCCAGTTCTGAGCTTGGCTAGCCGTTAGCAATCTCCGAGATCCACTGATTGCAAGATGGTCATCATTCTAAAGATCTTTCATCAAGACCTGCAGCTGCCTACTACAGTAGGTTCCAAATTCTTAACAGGTAGCTACCTAATGACTCTGCTGTTTTTGGAACCTGAATCTTGTCGCTTGAGGTGCGGAACGCGGACGCCGCACGGCTCCCGTCGGTCCCGTCGGTCCCGTCGTTCTGAAGCGTTCAATTGGTGGAGCATGATATCAGGTGTACGAACAGATCAAACATGATCAAAATAGTACAGTATATGATGCTCAGCTTCGAAGTCACATCGAAATCTGCAACCCCCAAAAGCTGAAACCAAAAGTCCCACGCATTCCCGTTGAATTCATGCATTGGGAGACTCAGCTAGGGGGGATCTTGACGCTCACCAGTCCATCGAACGCTTCCAGCAAAAACCTACAGTAACTCTGTTGTGCATGTTGCAATTTGACCAGGACGAAGAACAACGGAACTCTATATAAGTTGCATGCTTAAAACATATTGCAGAAGCATGGTGGATGGGTTCACTGATAGGTTCCCATAGCTCCCATGAAAAACACCCCTCAAAGAAGAAATGAGCTGGAGGATGACCATCAACAACATCAAGCCATACCAAACCGCATCCAGGCTCAAAAGGTAGGATATGTGCCAACCACACACACGTGGTCAAAAAAAACCATAGACTCTCTGACTCTCCGTGGTTGGCATTCGATCTGTACCTGTGATTTCTGTTGTTTTCTTCATCCGTCAGTCGCCCTTTGTCCGCCCCTCCCCACCTCCAAGCGACCCGCCGAACGCAATCAGTACGTTGTTCCAAGGCCGCCTCGGTGGCGACACATGGCACCCGTTCCACAACCTAAGAATACCTAAGAACAATGATTGAGTAGACCGCTAGCCACTTAGGCAGGGGGATCCCTAACATTCCAACGGCGTACAAAAGATGCACTGACTCATACTGATACTAATTTATCACTAAGTTATTATACATATAACATTATATAACGATATATTGCAAAATGTATTCTATTGTGACTATGTGTGTATGAATATGTATATATGATCTCGGTATGATCTCGCTGTTCAGAGTGTCCACAACCTGGAGCTCAAATCACAGAACCTCAATGTCCAGAGGCCAAGCCAAGCAAATTCAGCCCCTATCGCTGGTCAAGAAGCAGGACAAGGATGATGACAAAGACTACACTCCCTGAAATCATCATGGAAGAATAACCCTTTGGATGACCATTTTCCTCTAGAAAGAGTTGTTCTTATTTTTCCACTTCCTTGTTGCTGAGTTAGAGGCTTCACCTCCAGCCGCATGGAGTCCCACCCCGTCCACCCCACCACGGTCCCACCCCACGTCCCGCCTGCTTCTCGTCCTCGGTCTCAGCGGCCTCCAGGAGCTCCGGCCCCAGAGGCGTGAGCTGCGAGAGCACCGGGTACTGCACCCGGCCTGGGGGACCGAGCACGGTGGATTTCCTCCACGACATGGGATGACATGGGGGGTTGCTCCAAAGGTTAGTATGGTGCGCCTGTGTTTTTTGGGGGGGGAAGTCCAAGTGGGGTAACCAAAGAGGTCAAAAGGTATTTATTTTTTATTTCACCATTGATCGGAATAGGATGTAACATGAAGTACATCATGACATCGTCAATTCCAATAAGTTTCTAATGTTTCTTCGTGTGACAAATTCATTCCCATTCTTTTTCTAGGGGAAACCTGCGAGAGAGGTCGCTGACAGGCCCTGGTTCTGTGTCAGTGTCAATCGATCAGTAAAGGGACTACTCACCAGCTTTCGCAGCGTGCCCGACCAGCCAGCTGCCACAAGCTCTGTCAAGACACGCGCGCCCACAGCAACCGAAGGCTTCGAGGAGGACGCCGTAGGCCCTGGTGGGGTTAAGAATTGAGCGCCGCCACTAGACACGCCCACTGGTCAGTCTGGGCCCTCTTCAGCAGGGTTTGTCTGGGGTGTAAGACGTGCGGATTACAGTATGAAACGTGTAGAGCAAAGCAAGATCCAAGCCCACCGGCTCGGGGGTGGAGTATTCAACGCTTCAACACTTCGCCTCACGAACGGCGAAACATGCAATCTCGTGTAATCTGCTGCAGCCAGCAGATGCCCATGTCCCACACCATCTATCTACGCATCCATGTGTGGCATGTGATGACCACACTGACGCAACAATCCAATTCACCGAGACTCAGAAAATTGTCGACAAGCATATAATACGCATATATATATATATCATGTAACATAATGTAATATGAATGTATATATACCTGTGGCCGCTTTGGCCTTCAGAAACAGGTCAGACCCGAGTTTATATAAAAGTACGGACCCTTTTAAAAAAGTACGGCCCTGAGGGAAATGGCAATGTTTTAGCCTGGGCTGAAGAAGAACAAGTCTAAGGCGCATGAAGGATACCATGCACATGATTGGGCAAAATCAAGATCAACATCACCATTGGGGCAAAGATAGCTCACAGAACTGTTTGACTTTGATGCTTGTGGATGCCCTACAGTACCAAAAGATAACATCCTGCCACCGTCACCACCCCTCTCCAGCTGCGCGTCCGGTTTTGGCCTTGCTCCATTGGCCCGAGCAGGCCCGATTCCCAACGGACAAGTTGCAGCAGCAACCCTCAGCCTCCAGATCCTCCCCATGTAAACAGAAACCTTCAGCACATCAAAGCTTTGTTTTGTAAACACACCTCCAGAAACCAAAACTTTAGGTTGTTTCTATTGCGGGGCTCGTCCTTAGGCAGGGCTACTACATGGCAAACACCCCACGCTGATCTTCATCAGCCGTTTTCAAATGGGACATAGTTGAAATTAGAGACCTTTGGCACACACGTAAATGGATTTGTTTGGGGCATACACGGCGAGAAAGCCTAGATGGACGTCCTATCCAATCCTCTTGCATCTGTACACTCTCACTGAGTGGGTTGACACACCACCCTGTTGAATTTGCTTTTGCCTTTTCAGCTTCACGCAACAACCTGATCGCCCCATGGTGCAGCATATGCAGTTTTGGAACGATGGAAAACCGGTTCAGGCCCCTGCTGTACACTATGGAAGTTGCAAGAGTATACTTTTGCAGGAACAGAAGCCAAAGTTTCGCAATCTTCATGCCTCGCGGCCATCGCATGTAAAACCCCTCGTGGTACATGGTGGCGATGGCAGTGTTGATGGCCACAGTTCCAGTCACCTGTATTGGGTCAAAACTGGTGCCAAAAAATCCTAAACCTGCAGCAACATGCACTATCCAAAAAGCACACAACCTAAAAGGATACCAGCAGCGCACTTTTAAAGTGAACAATAGAAAGGGAAGTCTGCCATTCTAGCCATACAAGGAACTATTGCTTCCAGCAGGGGTTCACCTTGGATCTCACTCGCCCAAGTCTTGCAGAGATCCTCCAAGAACATCATGTAATGAGTGCTCGCACTACCCTTGTTCCATGAACCCACTGGGCAGTTGCTGGTTTGATGCCAGTTCAACGACTCCCGGCCAAGTTCCTCGCAATGTGGACTGATCCGCTTGCGCGCACAAAATCTTTTGTATTCCACACCCAGCCACTCAACCTTGTCGTCCATGGACCGGTATGGTAAAGGAAGGTTTTCCAGCATAGACACCAATGAAGATGCAACCCAATGTTTGGCTAGTCCCAGATGAAAGTTATGCCATACATCTGTTTTGTAAAACATCCAGTGGTCACATTGCAACAAGGGTACTCCCTGTAGCAACGGTGGTGTTTCATCCCAGGCCACCTGCTGTCCTAAGGTGCGCTCCCAAAGCGGTTTTCCAGATGTGTCCTCGAAAGGTATTGCAATCAAATTTTTGCTAGGGTTGGCCTCCTGGCCCGCGAGGCACATCCAGCATATGCCTTCACATGGCTTCCTGGACTGCGCAGCCCTGGGGCAATTGCCAAACGAGTACTTCATGTTCCCCATTCGTGTCAATGCTGGTAAATCCCCTTTGGTTCCGATGTGACAGCAGCGAATGTGAACGCTCCCATCAGAACTCCAAACACCGCTGCGAAGAAGTTCCTCCATGTCCTTTGCGTAGATGCGAACAAGGTCATCCAAAATCTTGGGCTGCTTCTTGAAGAACTTGCGCAACATACAGGAGAACATAAAATGGGTAGACCATGTATGGCCACAGAAATTCAAACCAAATCCACAACGCTTCAGAGAGAGTTTGTCTTTCCCCTTTCTCAAAAATCCTCTTGTGCCACGTCCTAGTGCCCCATGTGTCGAAAGCAGCCACAGCGCTTGCTTTTTGTAGGATCGTCCTTTGTCAGTATGTGAAAAGACTGGTACCACGTGTCTCACTTCTACCTCCCCAGCCTCCTTCATTCGAAAAAGCTGATGTGAGGGGTAAAGTGACTCGTAGCGTGCCCAGAATTCCTCTAGCTTCAGCTCCATACTCTGAAAGTTCTCACAGGCACAGAGTTGTCGTGGTAAACGGCCAGAATCCAACAAGTACTTCACCCATGTGGAAAACTTGATGCATGGAAAAGCTTGGTAACGTTTGCCTTCAGCAAGATTGACCCTGTCAATCTTAATCGGACAGGTGAGACCATGTTTCTCCAGGACTTGATGGGCCTTCTGTTCAGCATCCCGAACTCTAATCGATCCAAACTCTTTTAGAGCCTCACTGGCTTTAGGGTTCTCTTTGGCCTCTGCAGCTGCCAGCCCAACCACATAGGACATCGGTTCCTCGGCAAGCTGAAACGATAGAAATCTGGAGGATTGTGACTGCATGGGTTGGGGCACTTGACAAGTCAATTCTGCTCATGGGAGGGAGGGTGCAACATGCAAAGACTCCCAGCAAAGAAACGCGCAGCGCAAAGCAGCAATGCAGGTTGTTTTCTCATGCTTTGTACCCCCATCGATGCTGATGTTGGTTGAGTATTCAACCTACCCTTCTTGGTTGGTCGGCTCGACCACCTGTCACATACAAAAAAAACGGAGGTTTGGGATTGGCTCTGTTGAGAGCCCCCTCCCCACCACTTTCATGTTGGTTCCTGCAACCAACGTGCAAACTAAAATGAGAAATGCAAGCGGCCTCCAACATGTGAATTAGGTCTACACTGTGAGACTTTGTGATGACCCACATGGAAGTAAACCCCAGTCCTAAGTACGATACATACCGATGTACAGGGTTGCTTGTTACACCCACCTTGAAAACACAAAGTCTCACCCCTATGGTCTCCCTGAAGGCTGTGATTTGTGCTTTGGCATGTGCCAGCACTTTTCCACAGCTAAGAGAACCCCTGCCTCCAACACAGTGGTTCAGAAGCCGGTACGGTTGAACTGACTTCCAATCAAAGGTTTCGCCATCAAATGCTTCCCCCAAAGTGGTCAGGGCAACGATAGCACTTGAAACATCCTGAGTGAATTCAACGACCACTCACTCGGTCAGGAAGGGAGGCAATGCACAAAAAGCAGTGTGACACATAAGCATTAAGGGGGGAAAAACTTGCTCACCCGAATGGCTCGCCATGGTGCTTCACCGGCCGTTTTCGGAGGAGGACAGCGCTCTGAGGGTTCATTCCTAGTGAAGTACTCCACGTAAGGGTTTTCATATACATCATCAGCTGCAGCCATCCCTCGACAATCAGGTTCGTTCAGCCTAGGACAGCGCACCTAACTATGGCAACTAGTGATGTGCACTTGTCAAAACTATATATCCCCAAATTTGGAATTCTTATATATTCCAAGAAACTTTACAGCTTTCGGGCGAGGACTGTCAGGCACCAAGAAGTCAGCAGCTCGCTTTGCACCAGAGAAATGGAGAAGCTCTTCAAACCAATCTTCCATGTCAACGGGCAGTTGATGAGAAAGTGTCGGTTCCCCCAAAAAAAACAAAGCTCTGCGCAATTTCATGTGAACCTGCGGGTGCACAAAACTGTGAGGTTCAGTTTTGAACTTCACGGCAAAGTTGATAGGGAACAGTCTCAAAGTTTGAACCCACGGCTGAAGAACACCACTCACCATTTGCATCCACACCACCGCAGGACTCGGGCAGCTGGGGACCTGGCTCCACGAGCTGCAAAGCCGGCAAGATGTTCAAGGACACGTCCAGGGTGGGCATCTCGTTTTGCACCTGGCCCATCGAGCGCGCATGGGTGAAAAGGGTGACAGTTCACAACTCCTGCCCAATGGCTCGGTAGGCCGCTAGGTTTTGCATTTTTCTCATCCAGCGCTGCAGCTCCCTTTAAAGATTGATCCATGGTTGGTATCCGTGTTGGACCCCAGGCACGTGCGATGCACATGTTGACTATCCCCATTGAAAGCTCAAACGGCTGGCCGAAATGAGGCCATCGCAACAAAAAGTCCTTCAGCTATGTGGAAGGCTCCCCCAAACGTTAGGACACATCATCAACGATCCCTGGCGTTGAAGGGCATCCCGGCTCAAGCGCTTTCAGGATCACTTATCCTTGGTCACCATCTTGAGCAAAGTCCTTGGCTGCGACTGCGAGGCTATCCACGAAAGGGCGAGGGACGTGATTGGATTGTTTGGGCAAACCCTCAGAATGGAAAATGATTGAAATCGAGTCAAAGGTCTTTGCTGCAGTCTCAGCAGTGGTAACCTTCGCACATGCCTTTTGAGTAGACTTCAGCTGGCTTTCCACTTTGGCGACCAACCTCAAATCCACTCACCACCATGGTTGATAGTTGGTGTTACCCATCACACAGTGTGAGGTTCAGAGTTGCTAGAATAAACAACCACATTGTACATGAATACCGGCAGGAAACGGTTTAGCTTCAGATTCTGAAAGCTTCCCTTTCTTCAACTGTTCAACCTCCGATTTGGTTTGCTCTACTGCTTCGTACTGGTCCTCAAGGATCTTGACCGCAGACTCAATCGATGTCTGCAACCTCAGCAGTGGATGAAAGGGCATATCAGCAGGAGCCATCATAGCGGGCGCATGAATCTGCTAGCGGTCAGCGAACCCCAAAAGCTAAGACAAACACTTGGCCACCCGATCACGATGGGGACTGGATTCATCACCTTTCATGGCTTCGTCCAACTGGCCGGAAGTATCATTCAATTTGTTGATTTTGGTCAGCAAAGAGTCCCCCAGCTTCTTCAGAGTCTGGTACTCCTGGATGAGAAAGGGGTTCGCGTGATAACGATTTCTCACGCCCGATAAATGTCAACTTGACAGGTGATGTATGAAGGTTGCTCTTTTGTGGGTTTGGCACAAAAATGTTGTTTCAGAGTTCACTCCTCCACCCCGGTCACTGGTCCAGCATCTTTGTCGGACTCCACATCCGACTCGGCGTTTCCTCTCGGAGCCAAGCTCTCCCGTGTCCTCTTTGTGTCCAGATTGTCGAACCGCACCCGGCCATTGACAGCCTGTCCAAGTAACAACACCAGCGAAGGTAGACATGCGTGAAACAACAAAGATGCAGAAACAACCTGCATTAAGATGCACACGCATGCGTATTACAACAAATCTCAGACGTATGTTTCCGTCTGCGACACAGTGCCTTGGTGGATCTTTTGATCTCACGCTCCAAGTCCTCGTCCACATCCTCGTCGTCCTCTTCGACCTCCACATGGTACTTCATGATCTTCGGGTTGTATTTGTCCTTCCTCAGTCGCAACACTTCAACATCGCTGCATAATCCAACAGGGGTTGAGAGGCCAAAAAGGGAGAAACCTTAATGTGTGCCGTTTGTGGCCTCTCAACCTCTCTAGGGCAAAACTGCTTAGTGGATCAAGGCGATGCATGAGGCAATCCAAGAGAGGTCAAAAGAGTTTAAGTCGAAAACCTGTCAACATTTTTGCGCAAAAAACTGGGACATGGTTTTCAATTCATTGACTCGACCCGATGGAAGACCTCAATGTCTCCAAGTTTCCGAATCAACTTCTCGTTTCCCTTTCGCTCACAGTAGCGGACCACATCGTTGATGTATGGCCTTGAGAATGGCGCGCGGGAGTCTCCAAAGAGGCATTAGAGTCACAAAACTACAAATGCATGCGTGACACTCTAGCGTAAAGGCTGCATGTGCAAAACACTACGTGATACGCCGCGCGCAAATGAGTCAAGGCGCTTGGACCACTTCAACGTTGTGCGCATTCCTTCCTTGGTGTACCATCCCCTCTTCTTCTTACGGGTCACCTTGCTAGTCTTCTCCTTCTCCCTGATGACGTGACTTACAAACTTGTCCTAGCTGGCAAGCACACACAGAGATACCAGCTGTTATTTAAATTCACGAGCGCTAAAACAAGCATGCTCACGCGTGTTTGACCGTCCTTGTCCCAGTTCATTGTTTCGAGTTGTTCGCGTAGTGCCAAGCGTTCAGCCCCACCTTTGGCCCATTGTTGGTGAATGTGATCAGGCACATGGCACCGGCCACTGGGTTTCTTCTCACAAACTCTCCGGAGTCTATTGTTTTTGGCCGCTTCAGTCATGACCTCTTCAGGAGGAGACTCCCCCTCACCTGAACCAGCTTCACTCCCCGCTGGCTCAGATCCCTCATCGCTGGCATCGTCGCGGCCATCATCATCATCATCGCCGTCATCGGGTGGAGGCGCTGCTTTGCGTTTTGAGGCAGCTGTCTCACGAACCGATTTCGGAGATGGAGCAGGGCGCTTGCGGCCTGGGGGTGTCTTAACTTCAGAACCCTTATCAGCAGGAAGCTTCTTCTCCAAGGCGTTGAGCTTTGCCAGCAGAGCGGCATTTTCCTGCAAAAAACATAAGCACCCAAGATGTAAGTGGTCTACATCGGGTCACTATCTTTAGTTTTCGATCTGCAAAGCAATTCATGTCACCATTCCTGACCAAATGTTATGCTGGCATGCGTGCATGTATGTATGACCTGCATCAAGACTAGACTACTTTGGTTTCCGGGCTGCAAAGAAGGTTTACCAAACTCCATTTCATGGTGGTGGTGCAGGTTCTCACAATCAACAACCACATAGGATATTCGAACGCCCCCACCAGCAACCCAGCACCCATGAGCCTTGCTCAACCGGGCAATCTCACCAGGAGAGGAGGCGTCAGGAGTATCTTTCGCATTGCGCAGGCGCTTGGGTGGCTGGGACTTGGCAGGAGGCTTTTTGGGATCAACCTCCTTTTCCTTGGGTTTTGAAGCTGCACGCTGCTTGGGTTTCGGGGCAGGCTTCGGGGCAGCTTTGGCTGATGCTGATCGGCGACTCGTTTCAGGTTTGGCCTTGGCCTTGGCTGTCGCACCACAGGATGCAGCTTTCCTGGAAGCTGCTAGCTCCTCCGGCGTTGCCTTATGACACATGAGCCCACGACCACCCCAACCCTGAGTGGGAACTGAAACAATCAAGCTCATGGAACCTTGGAAGTGGTGTGGTTGAATGCGTCCATACAGCGATACCCAAAGGAAACAAACGTGGATGTAGCTGTGGGGCATTGTCGGTGTTTGGGGCTCTATGGTCAAGTCCACCTGGTATGCAAGTCTAATACTCGAACCAAGGTGCTGGTTGGGTTTCCTCATCAGTAGAAGCCTGGTCATGCACATTAGCACACCAGAACATACAGGACCTTGCGATAGAACCAAGCCTTTGGCGGAACGCCCGCCTTCTGCTTCAATGCTTTGATTTGTGCTTCGTATTCCTGATGAAAAAACATACCAAAGCCACGATTTCACCAATTATGTTGTTCATTCCAAACACTATCAAGCGTGCATGACCACGAGCGATCCTCGATCTGCCGTTGAAGTTCTTCAGGATCTCCATGTTCAGTCTTGACTTTCAACAAATCATTGTGGCCCTTCTCAAGTTCAGAGCAACTGTGTTTTTCGAAGGCATGGTCCGCAACTCCTTACCCTTCGGCATGGGAGGTCTGCGGAGAGAACAGCTTGGACCCCTACCTGCGAGGGCCTGGATCTCAAAGGGCTGTGGGAAACTATGAGTTACGATCCAAAACAATTAGCATGAGTGGCAAGCGCCAACTCAACTTGAAAGCATTGGTTAACACACCACTACTTGACCACATCTTGACTCAACAAACTGGTCATTTTCTGACAAGTCTGAAATACGGGGAAAGTACGGATTTAGTACGTATTTTGATACGGAAATCTACGGCTATTTACGCAAATCTACGGCCTTTATACGGGTGTACGGGTTTGTACGGGTGGCGTACGTACTCAATACGTACGCAGTACGTACTTCTAGTTTTCCATGATTTCACTATGGTTTTGAACGTTCATGCTAAGAAAAAAGATGACAAACACACTTGTCAATCACATACTGCCAAAGAATGAGTGGCCCACAAACCATCCATAGAATACAGGCTCCACATTGCCTCAAATGTGAGTGGGAACACGTGGGAACTCTTGGGTGCAAATCTTTTTCTCCTGCGCGAGCAGGGTCGGGGCCTTGAAGCAGCCAATTGGATCCCTGTTCAGAACTTCAATTTAGGGTTGCAGCTAAGAACCACAACCTGCACAATGCAATTCAGATACTGACTTATTTGAATCACAGTTCCTGGGGGAAAGAAGATCGCCACACACCCAAATTAAGGGAATTGTTTCCGCGGATGTAGGCAAGGACATCTAGCATTTGGCCATCGTCCCAGACATCGGTGTCCCAGGAAATGCTGTCAAAGAAAGCCTGCGTGCTCAGCCCAGCCATATCAGTCGGGATCTCAGGCGGCTTAGAACGGCTCTCAATCAAACGAGGAAAAAGCTGCACCATGCGAAGGCCAAAGTATGGCGGGTAGGTCCTGGGCTCCCACCAAATCACAATATCAATTGAGAATGCGCATGAGTTCTGCGCAAACAGGACACCAACATGTATTGATTCATTGGCTGATTAAAGGCACCATCACACCCCCACAAATAGTTCTGTGCACTGGACCCTGTCAACAACTCAGGCCACTACCCTGTCCCACGGAGGCTAGATGTGCCCGTATAAGCCTTACGCCCCTTCACATTGACCTTGACCGTGGCACTTTTCACACCAGTCTTAGCGATCTCCTTCCGTTGCGCCTTCCTCATTTTGCCTCTGTCCAAGCCCCCAATCTTCCGACTGTTTGCCCAGCAAATGTGCCTCTTTGGCGTGCATGAGCGGTAGTGGCCCATCCACCAACGGACAGCAAAGATCTGACAGGGGCTAGTGATGGGAGTGAACTTGCATGGTGAGGACAGGTTAGCGGGGGGGAGGGTGCAACGTTTTGAGCTGTTTGGATTACTTGGGCGATGCCCCAAACCTCTTTTTAACGGCCTCCAAAAACTACTTTTGGGGCATCGCTGCCTTAGATGGCCGTTAGAACCTGAAAGCTGCCGCAAGATTTTCTCCACTGATGCGGGCCCCAAATAGGTGAACCAGATTTATTCAAATCCCAGGCATAAGCTATTATAGTTTGTTGCGCTTGGGCCTTGGGAAAGCGTCGAAGGATGCTTCGCAAGCGAGGGTGGTACCAAGCAAGGCTCGAGATGGGTTGTTCTACCATCCATGCTGCCCCCACCGCTTGCAAGGCCATGAGGAGCAAAGTTACCCTCAGGCAGGCAACTGGTGTTCGGCTGTCGTCCGCTGGGTTTGGCGATGGGTTTGAAGGGCACCTCCCAAAATGTAGAAAACCACATCAAAAGACTTAATTAAGGTATTTCAGATTAGAGTCCGCGTGGCCAGAATGTTTCCCATTCTGACATGGGGTCGTTCTGTATCTCCCAGTGGGGACAGAATGCTGCGGCGATGGGTGGCAGCGTTGATTGCCACAAAGCTACTGCATACCAAGCCAATCACGCAAAGACTCTTGTCGAACTTCATGTTCAACACAGAAAGTAGCGCTAGACTTAGCTGTGGAAACCAACAACAAAGCAACCATGAACCGGGACCAAACATGATAGGTTTTGATCGCAGGTGGAACAGAAATGAGCCCAGTAGTCTATATATAGTCTTGTTTGAGGGCACCCAGAGTTGTACATCCCCAATCTCTAATTAATTTCATGGGATTGGAGCACAGTGGGGTCCAGGATGGAGCCAGGGAACCAGAACCCACTTGCAGTTGTCAGATCCATGACATTCTCCTTGAAGGGCTCCGGGCGTCCTAGTAAAATATCAAATTTTGCAGTCGTCAGACCACAGGAACCCGCGCAGTCAGTCACCCATCCACGACCTGCGAAAAATTCAACATAGTCGTAGGCCTCAGCATCGAAGAGTCATCAGATGTTCCCAGGAAAGGCCAGCTGAAACCGGAAGTCATGATACCCTAAAAAAGATAATGTTTGGGGGTGCCCTTTTTAAATTGCCTTTAGAATAGGTTTGGTGGTAGAAAAGGGCACCCACAAAAATTGTCTTCTACTGTAATGTTTGTTGGCTCGTGTTGGTCCATCTCCAAATAAGTGGAGGCCTTCGGAATTTCATATCCCATCAAGTCCGGACTCTTACAGGCCGCTTCATTTTGCTGCCTCTTTACCAATGGTCGGCACAACCCAGGCGCACAGACCTACGACATATTTCAACAAGATTGCGCGCAATAGTTTCAACAAGTTTGCGTGTCCCGACCCGGGACAACAGGGTATATGGGATTCTGATCATAGCTGTACGCAGAAGGGGTCAAAATGATTGCGTGTCATTTTGCCGTCCCTTTCTGATCCAAAAACCCTTTCCAGAAATTTTACAGTAATATTTCATATATAGTGTGATTGGAATACCCCTAAAGCTCTTTGCAGTTGTAGTCATTTTTTCAGGGTGGCCTGGGGCAGGTGTTTTGACAAAGACTGGCCAGATTCAAGGCCACCTTCATCAAAGAGCAAAATTTCCCGTCCCAATTCCCGATCCAGCCTCCATGAAGCTGTCCACATTTGCAGACAAGGTCAGCAAGACCACCAAGCCCATCAACACCTCCACACATGCAAGGCACACAGGGTTGGTCTAGTAGAACTCTCTCATATCTCAAAATGCGATATCCAAGACATTCCACACTCTCAACCAAGTGTGCCTTCGGTGCCCCAAGAAGGTGCATCCTTTTCAGCACCAAATCCAGTTTCCAGGGTTGGCTGCTGGAGGCTGACTCCATGGCGCCAAAGGACTTTCCCAGCCCCAAGCTCAGCCACTGCGCTTGGTGGAGTGAGTTTGTGACCGCGCAGCCAAAAGGTTAATCAATGCAAGCAAGGGATCAAATTCGCTTGACACTTTCAATGGAGAGTTGTTTGTTGATGGCCAATGACGAGCACACCTGAAAACCCCACACACACACACACTGGCTGAATGCACGCTATACAGCGCCAGATGTTGGAAGTGCACAACTGACCCACTATCGGTGATAAACATGCCCACGGTGCGTTTTGAAGCTTCTCCAAAAGCATCCGGCAGCAGTCGACGCTTCCACCCGCATCCACGCCCCATGCCTTTTGCTTGCCAAGATCTTCGGCCTAAGCGACGCAGCGAACGTGGCTGGGCCAGTTGGGCCCCCAGGGCCCCAGGGCAGGGGTTCCAATAGAAGTTAAATTGAAACTATAACTCAAATGTTTGATGTATAGCGTTCTGTCCCATCAACTCGCCTGGCAACTTTTTCCAAGCATTGATCGACACTGTGGCTGTCAAGCGAACTCACACCACACTGACTTCCCATGAAGTGACAAGATTAAATTCAGATGTGTTTTGCCCACATGAAGGGAAAGGGCATATGTTTTCAAGCTTTTCAGGACAGTGTGGCCATAGTAGCTCGCACTCAGCCCTACTCTAAGCCAAACAACGCTTCTTGAACACCCTTGGCGGCAACCCCTGCCAATGGAATTGGTCGTGTATGCATCCCCCTTTCTGGAGAGCGATACGGTGGCCCTTTAGACCATCTCAGCTTCAAAAAGCGGTGGGCAGGACATATCAGCTAAAGGAGTCATCCCAGCAAACAAACCAATCAATCAAGTCAATCCATACTACCATAAGCAAAACAATGCTTTGTAGTCGAAACAAAAGGATCGAGTTCAGTATATGGGTTTACTTTCTTCTAGACCCTGGCCTTGACCCTTTGCTGCCTGCAGCCCGTCAATCGAACCCCGAACCAGAGCCTAGGCTGACAGAACGCCAGTCTTTCGGAGCTGCTCCACATAGGCTTTGGCGCCTGCATGCGCCTCGGCCTCAATGTTGCCCTCATTGATCTCCTTGGAGCTCCAAAGCTTGGTGCAAAAGGTCCAAAAGTAGTCCTTCACATACACGCTGCAAATAGACGGCTTGGAATGTGGTGGGGAGGAACAGGTTTCTTTCAATCCAGAAAAAGATATACTTGTTTTCGGTAGACAGTTTAACCAAAGGCCCTGTGACCTGCGGTGAAGTAACAACAGCCCTGCTGGAATGTTAGCGGCTAAGATGCTGAAACTACTACAGTAATTGAATTGATGTTGCGCTCCGTTGCACTCATGCCAATTAATCTATCCCTGGGGAGTGGTTTTGGAGTGGCCAGCATTTGGGCATTGCTGCGTGGTCCAGCTGCCCGTGCACACATTATGCACATGCCACATATATGTGAAATATTCTTGCACATGCCACAGAAAATCAGAAAGAATTCGGGCGCAAAGGCAGTCCTCATGAGCGCTGTATGTCGACAAGAGTGGCTTGACCTTTTGCTGGAAAGCTTGGCGCATGGAATCCCACTTCATTGATGGAAAGGTTCCACTAGGCCTCCTCCTCTTGGCAAAGCACTTGTTCTTCGCGCCCTCCGCTGCAGGAAGATCCCCACCATTTTCCACCTCCTGCTTGTTGGACTTCTCCCTCTTGGTGCGAACAGGCTTGCGCTTCTCAAGCTTTTGGTTCCCACCCTCACACCCATCGACCTTGCCGCAAGGAGACCCCGCAGCCTCACCAGGCTTTCCACCCTCAGGCTTCACCTCAGGCTCCACGGCCTGGCCCTTTGGCTTCCGGGCTCTTGGCTTGCGAGCAGGAACAGCCTTTGACGGTGGAGACAGCGCACTCTCACCTGCTGGGTCAGCAAGCCGCTCATTGCTAAGATCTTCAGGTGAGATGCCTTCACCTTCACCTGGCAGCTGGCCCTTTGCTGCCTCTGCGGCCTTCTTGGGCAAAGCTTGGCTTCTTAGCTTGACGCTTTGGAGACATCTTAGCCTTGGCCTTGGCTTTTGCTTTTGCTTTCCCCTTGGCTCGGGGCATCTTCGCAGGTCTCTGCCCGTCTGCGCATTCCTCTCCTTCAGCAGAAGCCCGCTTTAGGCCCAACTGCATTCGGCGAAGGACCTTGGCAAAGAACAGGGTCCATGAAGAGCATGTTGGGGGCAAGGCAAAGTAGTGAGACATCCCGTCTGTGTGAAAGCTTGCGCTGATATTTTATTCAATCCACTTTAATGGACATCTTACTGCCCCAAAAAAAACAAAAATGAACATACAGCAAAGCTACACGCGGAGCTTCATCCTCCATATTCGGTTCCTCTGGAATCGGCTCAACAAATCGTTCGGCCATGGAATCAAGTTCAACAGCTGGCATGGGAAAGGTCTCCATGTTATCAGCCCCAAACGGCAAAGACTCTTGGACCAGGATAGGCTCGGCATCCTTCAATGACCTCAAAGCCAGCCTTGGATCAACCAAGACCCGTTGATGTGAAGACCCAGCTTCGGAACTGCATGGACATTTAAAAAGGATAGAACATCTGGCTACAGTTGAGGGAAAGGGATAAGCAAGACAACTTGGCAAACCTTTGCAAAGTTTTCCTAATTCCAAAGCCTAGAGTCTGGGCTGTTTGCTGTCGGCGAAGTTGAGCTACTTGAGCTTTCAATAAAGCTACCTGTTTCTCATCCTCTTCGCCTTCACCATGATCCAAGTCATGTAGACTTGAGGCACTAGCTGAAGGCTCTGCCACCTCCATGGCTGCGGCAACAGCGCCCACCACTTCATGGCCGGATTCTGGAACTTCGCCCACAGGAAGCTCGCTCGCTGCCTTCTCTGCGGTTTCCTTGTTGACTTTCATGAGATCACCTGCCATGCCTGAGTCTTGCTCCGCAAGGAACTCCTTGTAAGCGTGCTCGTCTTGCTCCGAAAGGAACACCTGATAAGCCTCCTCCTCAGCCTTCAACGTGGCAATAGCCAGATCGGCTTCATTGAGGACCTTTTCAGTTCGATCAGCGGCACTGACCTCTTCATCCTGGTCACCAAAGAGTTCATCTTCTTCAGCGGCAACCTCTGAATCCGAAATCAACAACGGATCGCCTTCCACAACCCCATCCTCCAGAGCAGGTGCATCGTCCCCATCATCAGATGCAGAGCCCTCATCATTCAGACCTTCAGTGGCACCACCCAGAATTGACTGTGACTCATTGGCTTCCTCTTCCTCAAACTCCTCGCAAGCGGATTGGGGGAGCACATGTTGGGCAAGCAAAGGTGACATCAGTATAGTGGGAAACCAATTGGGAAACTGAACGCAAGTATCGAAGAAGAGGAGCATTGCAACTGGAAAAATGCTGTGAATTAGAGACCAGTGTCGACACCAGTGAGCGCTGCCATCAAACGTCGAAAGCTTCTAGACCGGGTCATTTGGCCACGCGTGCACTTTCTCTTCACCATCACGCTAAACTTCTTGCAACGCCATGCGTCGAGTTTGACCTGGTCCTTGGCAAATTCAACGCCCACCATAGTGAACAGCTTCGTGATCCTGAGCTGGAAAGAGAGCTGGGTTGCATGTAGGAAGATGCTGTGCTAATACCAGATGTCCATATGTATGCGTGTGTGCACGCACGCGTGTATGATCGCATGGATAGTTTTTCCTGGCGCATGCACTTATAGCACATGTTGGTACTGGCTTGCATGCATGTAGCCATGAATCAACCAGTTGCATTTTTTACTGCAAAGATTGAGGTTCAAAGACTGGAACAAGTGGTTCTACCACTGACCCTCAGGGAAAACAATTCTACCAACTGACATTTCAGGGTCCCACAGTTTATGCAAAAAACATGCAAATTGAACTTGGCCGCTCTTGTTCCAGGAGTGGAATGGAGCACATGCCAATTTCTCCAGTTGTTGGGTCCACCAGCATCTGAAGCAAGGGCATCAGCACATCGACATGATGTTCCGCACCATGGATGTTGATTTCTAAGGGTTTGTTCGCAATGCTCTCCAGAAACAAAGCCTTGTAGTCCCTGATGCGGTCCCTGATATGACGGCAGCTTTCCCATTTATCAGCCAAGCCAACGACAGAGGCATTGGTAGCCATGTTCGGTCAAAGGGCTGAAGAACAACGAGTGGGCACCGATCAAAACCACTGCGTATGAGCGGCGAATTTATATTCTCATGTGACCTAGATGCTGTATTCCTGCAAGCTTGGCAGCTACTACCACAATCAGGAGGGTCCGAGGCACATGTCAACTAGGTAGGTTTCCAAATCAAGAAGTACACAAGGTCTGCAAGAAACCATGTGTATTTTCCTTGAATGTGAAAATGTGATTCGCAAGTACCCAACTAGCACAGTCCAACATGACTGTGCTGGCCCGGATCGTCCTGAAGTCCTGGCCCATTCATTTCGACCCCCGTCCGAACGACTGCCAAGGCCCCTGGCTTGGCTGTCACCGGCTGTTGGCATCGACCATCAGCGCACAGCAGAAAGGGCATCACTGCGCTTGGGAGTGGCCGGCATGAGCATGTTTGGTCCCATTGGTCGAGTAGGTGGCCCAAAACCATAGTACTCTAGTGTGCTTCATGGGCATTGATTGTGGTGGTACAATCATTAGGAGCTGTCTCGGCACACATGCCCACTTGGAAACCTCTGAATGGTTTCAACTGGATCCAATCAGGGAACTCCAACTGTCACAAAAGGTTCAATGACCTTCTTGGAAGGATGATGATGGCGCTGCATGGATTCAGCATCCAATCAACTTGGGCCTGCTCCAAAAGTACGGCCCTTTCTGGGAAAGAGAGGTTTTCCACATGAAAACCTGCCTTTTTGAAAAGGCATTCCCTTTCGCAGGACTTTGAGGTTCCAGGTATATATACATTTATATGTATATAATATTATTGGCACCTTCGTGCAGGGGGCTATTGAGAGCACAACCAGCCACCCCAAGAATGACCACTTCGGGCGTCCTAGCGCAAATGATGTTGATCGAACGTGGATCGTATTGAATCCAAGCCTTGTGCCAAACGGATGCCCTTGACCTGCTCATCCTCCACATTGAGCCACACCAGTAAGGTGATAACCTCATGAGGGGAGCACGGACGGCACCCTACAAATCTTCCCGATCAAGACTTGCCATCCTCGGCCTATGGCCGCCTTCCGGGTCCGGAAAGTTGTATTCCTTGCAAGGTCACTTCAGAAGCGCTCCAAAAAGGCCACTTCAGACATGCGATGAAATACGGTGTTTCACCGGTGTCACCCCTTGGGGGATTCGGTGTCACTCCCCATGCCCTCCCACGTCCTTCACCGATCTGGGCCCAAGTCAAACGGGCCCGAGACCGCCGAGGGCGGTTGTCCCTCCGTGGAAAACCCGTGTGGCAAGCATGCGCAAGCCAGTGCTCTATGGGTCATGCAGCCAATTCGCAGTCAAATGGATTTGTATATGCAATGTTTTGATCCTTTTATGCCCACATAGCACCATACTGCCGTGGTCTTCTTTCTGGCTGATTTGAGGCCAGGAAACACTCAATGGCCGTCCGGTGATCAAGAAGTTCCGGCCAAATCCGTCGTCCTCCAGCGGATGCATGCTGCACCCAAACGCACCGCCCAAGTCGCTTGGAATCAAGACTCACTTAATAAAAGCATTGATAAATAATGGCAACCAATTTTTATCAATTTTGACACAGCGACAGCCATGCCATTCTTGTTGGTGATCTTTTAATATCGTTTAAC
Source organism: Durusdinium trenchii (assembly GCA_963970005.1). NCBI lineage: Eukaryota > Dinophyceae > Suessiales > Symbiodiniaceae > Durusdinium > Durusdinium trenchii. The sequence continues at coordinate 69,630 of CAXAMN010003592.1, read as the reverse complement.
AATGCTGGAAGTGCTATATGTCTGGGGTGCATTTTCCAGCATCACTGAACCAATGTTGACGCCCCCAGAATGAACCGCAACACCACTTCAGGTTTCTGAATTCTTCCGCACGTCCAGCGACCGCGCTGTCCTTTCCCCCCTGCTGCGCAGGTAGTGCGGCTGAAGGGCCATCGCACTGTGGGAGCTTGGCAGTCCCTGATGCTGATGCAGCGAAACATCGGACATCTGAACGCGAACGAAACACCACTTTTGAGTGCATGTCAGCCAATGTGGGCACAGCAGGCTCTACCTCAAGCCAGCGATGCCAATCCTGAACCAACTCACCCGCAAATACATGCTGCGCAACACTTGTTCAGCTGTGTGGCTGTTGTGGCCTCCGGTTGTACCAGCCTTATACCAGACTTGATGTTGAACAACTGGTGTAAGCCCTCCCAAAAATTCCCCGCAACGGTCAGATCTTACCCCCAAACATGCCCAAACCCTGCGTTCTCCGTTGTGTTCGAGACCTCCGGGAAAGACTCGCCAGGCGAAGCCGAACTTGTCGCTCACGATCTGGAACTCCACCTGCACCACATCGGGACCGGGCCAAACCGGGACCAGAATGGCTTGGGGGGAGTTGCAGGTGTGGCCTAAAAGCAGATTTGAATTGATTTGGAATTGTAAAATAGAGGTTGCGTCCGGTGAAACAAAGGCAGAACCTCTGCCACTCTGCAACCCATACAGGAAAGAACGCACGGCAAAGAAGAGAAGCCATGGAAACCTCACCCAAACCATCATACAAGGAACGCTGGAAAGAAGAATGCTGAACAATTGGCGACCACTGCCAACGTACCCCGGATACGACGAGGATCTGGCAACAACCAACAAAGTAAGCCAACAGATTGCTGGAAGGAAAATCTCTTTCATGCCCCACACCCTTCCACGCAGTGGGGTGCCCGAGGGATGACTATCACACAAAATTTATGAACAAAACGTGCAGAAACAGCCACCCAAGCATCCAACTTACACAGGTTGAGGCCGACCTTTCATGCCCCGCCAGCTACATGCAGGTCCAATACACCGCAGAATGCATATGTATGTATATATCTGTGTAAATATAAAATATATATTATTATGTATTGATAATTACATATTGAGATAAAACAGGGGAACACATGTCAGTCCCATGGAGTCTCTGAGAAGTCTGAGAAACGCACCCTAAGGGCTTCGTTCACTCCTCACTCCCTCTGCCCTTGTCCCGGTGCCTCCCGGGTCAACAGGCGCATGCAAAGGCTGTGGCCCTGCCACGGTCCTATGGCCAAGGCACCGCTACGGTGTAACAGGAAGTGGAGTTTCCGGGAACAGGGTTTCCAAACCTCAAGCTAGCCTGCAGAACATGCAGGGAATCTGAACAACCAAGAAGAACGCGGTCCATCTCTCTCTCTCTCTCTCTGCATGGCTCCTCGTTTCACGGAGGCACCCGACTACCGCACAGTACCGGGGAGGTACTTGCCGGTTTGGCACTTGGAAAATGTCCCAGCTGATCTTCCAGAAGAAACTGAAAGATCATGCATCACAGCCACCTTAAGGAACTTGCCCTTCTAAGGTGATGTTTTCGAATGAAGCTACTCACATGACTCCCATCAAGTCACCACCCCTCATGATGAGGACGCCAGCGAATGGATCGGCTCAAGCCCCAAAGACTTTCAGAGAGCTGGTCAAGGATCTAAGGATCCACGGGTAAGCCCCGTGTACCTGTATCAGGGTGCCACTTCAAAGGTCTCCTTCTCGTCTTCCGCTTCTCTCACCTATCAGTTCTGACAATCAGGTGGCAACTGACTGGCTCGATGACTCCCTTCATCCAGGCCAAACTTCTTTTCCCCTGCACCCCAAATGCTCCCAGTCCCCAGCGCACCACTGGCCGACGGTGACTCCTTCGTGGTGCGTGGCGGTGAGAACCAGACCTGCCGAGGTGCGAGTCGTCGCCACCCAACCAATCCTTCGTGCACTGGAGAATCAAGGCCCGGCCCTAAGTGGCCTGCTAACCCTCCCCACTCCCCCTTGCACCCTTTTCTTGCGGTCGACGCACCAGGCCAAGCCAGCCTTGCAGGTACCACCCTGCAAGGCTGGCATGCCACTAAACTCCAGGACGAGCACTTGGGCCAAATCAGGGGAGGGCAGGCGGGGTTTTGCAAAAAGCAGCTGCCACTTCCAAGCTGCCCAAACCAAAAGCTTCCCGAAAAACAATGCTGCAAGGAAGGAGGAGGGTTCGTGCGCTGCTGCACTTGGGCAGCAGGCTGGCCCTCACCACCGCAAGGACCGGCAGTTCTTCCCGCCAGAGTTCTGCAAGAATCCCTTGCAAACTCCTACTGAACTGGGTCCTTGGAGTCCTTGGCAACCCACCAGAAAGGTGGCCACTCAGAAATGCTGCCCCGCCCAGAACGGCGCATGTTTGGACCCGGCCTGACTGCTCCAAGCGCCATCCACAGGGATGCCCCACCAAGCGCCTGAGACCAGCCGTGCGAGACTGGTGACCAAGACTGGGTCAACTCACTGGAGTCTTTCATAAAGAATCTGAATACTATTTATATAAGTGGAAAGGGGACCTCACCCTTTGAGGGTGGAAGAGCTTGAGTTCTTCATAGTTTTTCCAGGCGAGACTCAATTCGAGCAAGCCCGCCGGCAAATCTGGTCAAGACAAAAGCATGCATAGGATTCATAAGATTGTTGACAGTCTCAGCAGCAGCAGCAACAACAACAGCAACAACAACAACAGCAGCAGCACATCTCCAAATACAGGGTGGATCCTTGCAAACTCCACTTCACTCAGAACGAGCATGGACCAGTATGGATCTCCCATGTGACCAATGATTTTAAGGCCCATCGCCATACTCCCTCAATCCTGAAATCAGCCGTGTGAGCATGTGTGAGCGAGCCTTTTGACATACTGGACATGCATAGACATCCCCAAAGAAATCGAAACGATGTCCAAGGCATGATTCAGAGGGGATCTGTCTGTCTAATTACTTTAGGGCTCCTCTACTACAGTTTACGGGTTGATTGGCTTGTAAAGAATCATTCAGAGAATCTTCTTCATCCACGTGGCAGTGGCAGCAGCTGCTGCAGTCGGAGCTGTTCAGGATCATCACTCCACGCCACGTGTGTCTCGAGACGAGGCGAGATGAAGTGCGTCAATGGCGAGCACGGGGAGCGCCCGTGCGAGCGACCAACAAGAACCAAAGGCTGTGTGTGTTCTTCTCTGGGGCGAACAAAGGCCCAACCAAATGCTTGTGGGACATGGGGCCCATGGGGCCCAAATGTCAACAATGTCAAATGTCAACTGTTTCGCAATGAAGAGCCTGGCATGAGCAAAGAACGGTCGGTTCTTCAGCCAGAACTGGCCTGACCAACGAGGGAGACTTTCCCGGCACCGATGGCAACGGTGGGGCCGCTCCTGGCGCCCATATGCAGCCATACGCTGAAAGGCCACAGCTTTCGAAGCAATGCTCCATCCCAATCAGTTAAGTATATCCGATATCCTATTGTTTCCATATTACCAGTAACAGTGGATTATGATCGTTAGTGAAGGCCTTTCTCTAAAATAGTGATATGTGATACCTGACATGTGTTTACAGGTAACAGGGCACCCCCAACCAATCACCACAGTTTAATTTGAACAACATGTTTCTCCCCCCATGTTTCCGCCAACGACGGAGCTTGTGCGGCAGTAGCCACGGTGACTTTACGACGGACCCTGCCTGCCCACTCTTCTGAATCTCAGACGGGCATTCTTGCATCAATAAACAGTACGGCATCTGCACTTGCGCCGTCAGTGTTCCCTGCGAAGAAACGAACCGACAGCACTCCCACTCAACTCTGCTTTCCAAAGCGCCCAGCATGTTCGCCCCGGATGGCACGCCCGGCCCCGCCTCGTGGGCTCCAGGGTGAAACACACTTGTGCGGCCAAGGGCGGCCCTTCCATGCCACGCTTCCCGAGGGCTAAGCGCACAAGCAAGGCTTTCACCTTGCCCGAAGCGCACATGATGCACGTGACACGCGGCAGAGTGATACGGAGCGGTCAGTGGCTCTTTCAGGTGAGGTCATCATCTTCTTGGCCACCAGCTTAGAGTGGTTTTCCATGTGGTTTCCCCGGCTGTTTTGGTTCCATTGTGAGGCTAGACTAGGGCTAAGAGGGTTAAATAACTTGAGATTGGGCTGGGGTGGGTGTGGTTGAGCATTCGGTGATTTTTTTGGTGCTGGTAGTGCCCCTGAATCCTCCTGAATCCATCGGGATGACACTTCTTTCAAGGTGGGATGTGTCACAGATGTAACAGAAAGGGGGTGGAGCCGCAGGCGTTTGAAGCAACACATGTGGGTCCCTCACTCCCTACGATCATTCGGTCGCCACTCACAAATTTCAAACCCTGATTTGCCCAAAGAATCCTAAAGGTGTACGACATGTTGGGCTTCCCAAGCACCTGGTGCAAAAGCCCCTCCAAGACCCCTCTCTTACTTCCTTTCCACACCTTGAGGTCACTGATGATAAAATTCCTGCGGAGCTTGGGAGCACCGTCGCAGGCCGACAGAAATGGCACGCACACATGCGACTTGGGGTCTGTCCAGCCGCGCTGGAAACGCCCCAGCCGTGCCGTAGCGGGTGGGCGAAGTAGAGGAGCAACAATAACAAAAGTCTACGCAACAAAGGTCGATCCCCTCAGGTCTGCTGCGCCTGAGGGGATAACGCTAGGCCGCTAGGAGAAACAAACTGCAAGATCTGCAAGCTTGGAGAAGTCTCCATCAATTTGTCAATGATCTCCGTGAAGTCCAAACTCTTCAGAGCACGATCGCTCGAAACTGCACCTGCCATGGCCATCACCACTGCCACCCACCAGACCATTGGCTTCAGAAGCACCCATCTGGCCAGCGTCCTCACAGCCGCTTCCGGATCAATGGGAATGTCAGGGTGGTGGAGGCTGTGAACAATGATTCCAGCCCTTAGCCGCGAAAACCAGGGGGTAACCTATTGCAGCTACATGGCCTAGATATGCCTAAATGGCCTCCAATACACTCCCCCCATCATCAAAACCAGCACACCTGGTCCGCAAGCCAGTCACCCAGAGATCTGGACCGCAACATGGCCTACATGTGATGCCCAGAAAGGTGCGTTGACCATTGGAACACAGGCCGCCCCCCCGCAGGGCTGCGACATGACCCTCTCTGACCTTCAACTCGCCAAAAGCCGGTGCTGAAAAAAAGCACCTGGGAATTGAATAGCCTGCTGGTTGCCCGGCAGGTGAAGAAAGGCCCTGGAATACGGGGCACCTACTATAACAGAACTCAAAAATGCATCTCTGTTTCTCTCGGACGGCCCTTGTGTGTTCTGGATGGCTACAGTGCCTCAAGGGTTTTGAAGCAGTCCTTTATACATCAACTGGAGCCTGAGCAGACCTTAGCCCTTCGTCCGCGCCTTTACCAGGGCCGCATCCTCCTTTGGGTAGATCCGAGCCCGAAAGCCCAATGGGCTGCTGATGATTTGAAACTTCACCAACTCCTTGCAACTGGGAGACTGCGATCAAGCTTAGAGCATCAAAATCCAACCCTATCTGGTGGACAAAGTAGGGGGTTGAGTCCTGAAAAATGTTTCGGAGCTGTAGGCATGGACTCTCTTCTGGGGGCACATCATGAAGCTCTGCGGGTTTCCAAAACAAAGAGTCCAAAGAGCATCCACCCCGCTGTTGTCCAGTCATGTCACCTCCAAGCTCAAGTCAAAGTTGTGTGGAGCGAAGGGCAAGGGTGAATGCCCATGGACAAATGTGAAATCAAAGAAGCAGCAGCACCAAAGAACTGGGGAGGCGAGCGATGATCAGAGCTCATCCGTGAAGAGTCAAGACTAATTGGAGAACTAACATCCCACAGAGAGAGAGAGAGAGAGGTGAGAGAGGTGAGAGGGTGTCGTGCCGTTCCTCTCTCGAAGCATGCTGCAGAAACATACCTGCTTCATGCCAGAAAAGGGCCGGCTACACCTCTGCGACTGGAAGGTCCAAACAACAAAGGCATTCTGATGTTGAAAATCAACACAAATGTGTGATGTTGACTTGCTCTGGAGCGTTCAAGCAGCAACCGAACTGGTTTCATTGTCAGAGATGTGCTTTTGCTGCGAGAAAGTCCTCAAGAACTTCAATGTCATCTGCTGGGATGTTCTGTTTCCCCGTTCCGGTTCCCCGTCAACTAATTGGGACCCCAAAAAAACACAATCAAACTAGGCCATACTATGCTAATCTCTGCTATACCTTACTGCAGTCTTGGTTTTAATTGAGATTAGTCTCACCTTAGATGTGTTTAGTAGCACCAGTTTAGAACCTTACACTTGTCATGATTTGTCCAAACAATCGGGAGTGGAGAAATCCCGGAATTCGCCAAAGAATTTGGGCGTTCGCGCTGGTCCATGCGATCTGACCGATCAATCCCTCATGGAGCGAACCCAGCCCCATCTCTGTGTTCGGAAAACCAATGGCCAAGACATCCATCCCAGAGCTAAGTTGGATGATCAATGATCAGCATGATGTCTTTGACATTCTTTACGTACCCGGTGGGTGCCCGGCGTCGGTCCGAACATTTGCCGGTCCTCCAGTTGCAAGAGCAGGATGAATTCCAAGACTTTACCACCTGGGCCGGTGGAAGAGTTCGGTGGACAGTGGACACGTCTCCGCTTGAAGCTGAATTTGTTTTCTCTCATTCCTGTTCTGGTAAACATGCAGCACTGGCAAACACAGACAACATCTATAGATCTGTCCTTTTATACCGTCTAGCCTTTTAATTGCCGAGACTGGCTGAGCTCAACGAGTCCTCACACACTTACTGTAAGATGTTGCGTACTGACTCGAATGCCGCTCGCCACACGGCAACCTAAGAAAATCAAATCCTGAATGCACAAGAGGGGGTCTCAGTACCTGTAGTTAAAGGCCAGAAGGCAAACTCCACGATGCGACGAACCGACAGGATGACGTCGTTCGTTCTTGTCTACCGCGTGCACTAGCCCTTTAAAGGAAATGAGAGTCACAGCTTGAGAACAGCACAAACATTGCAGGTACGTCGGAGTGATCAACTCCGATATCCTCCCAACTCATGAGCAGCTTTGTTGGCAGTAAACTCATGAGTGGGCTACTGCCCCCTGCTGCTGAAAAAAAAACACGCACATTCCAAAAGGAACCTTGTGACTCCAAAGGATACACACACACTCACACACACCCAGTTTGGGAAAAAAACTGGCTCCCAACGTCTTATAACAAAACCCTGGCTCAAAATAAAATGCGGTGTGCCACAGGTTATATCTAGATGCAGAATCTGCTTGCAAGCACGTAATCCATCCAGAATCCAGGCTGCAAATAAATTCCTGTGATCACAACCTTTTAGAGAATCTGGCTTTCAGGAACTATGTTCCAATTTCAAATTATATACAGTGCAGAGGTCAGCCAACCTGCCGCTCCATATGATTTCGTAAAAAAACATATTTGTACTGGACCCCCAGGATTTAATTCTGGGAGTACAAACGGGGATATGGAACTCCCGTTTGTCTTACCAATACATCCCGCAAGCTTTTGGGATTGTGGCCGCAAGTTGAAACACTTTTGACGCTCGGAGAACCCAGTGTCATTGTGGGCCATCATGCCATGACCCCCACTGCCATTCCAGAAAGCATCCCGAAATGAGCACAAAAGGGATGTCCAATCGCTCCCAGCCGGTGACTAGCGCATAACAGGTATGAAGAAGCTCCAGCAATCTACCCAGCTACTGCCAACAAGGATCCTGAGGAATCAGGACGGCGTTTCGCTAAACACCAGTCAGTCTACACCAGCAAGTTCCATCTTCGGTGGAGCAGCCATGTGAACATCTACAACTGCCTGCGACCGCCGTACTCCGTACTCAGCTGCCCACCCATGAGCGAGCCATTGGACTGCAACTCTAAGCCCGGAACCTCGACCTGGCAGTCAATCAGTGGCTCGACTGGAGGTGTCCAGTGTCAGGATGGGATGCACCAGGATCGGATCATGGGGGCAGCAGATGGCACCCATCTCCATGGACCAAATGAGTATCGTGTTGGTGAACGGCGCGAGAAGCCCTGACCCATCGACCCGAGCTAGTTGCACATTGCCAACAGATTCAGCCATGGTGATTACAACTCCATGCGGCCAGGGGCACCCAAACGCATGGTTTCACCCATGAAACAAGCTGGCTTTCAACTTGCTCCACACCTGGGTTTGGGAGGATGAACGGCTCTACTTCGAGTCTATGATACGAGCATGGCGTCCCCCAACACATGCCATCCACCCAGTGGACTTCCGCCCGGACCTGCCAACTGCAGAAGTCCCCGACCAGGCGCAAGGGCAGCAGCTCTTCCACCTCGGGTCCAGTCGTAGTCGGTGTGGGATGCCCTTTTGTCATTAAAGAGGACCATGGATGATAGCAAAAAAAGGAGATGTCATGGGGGTCATCATGTCGAGGGACTTCTGTGGCTTTTGGGGTGTGTGCATTGGTTTCAACATGTTTCAACGTTCATTGGCCGTGTGGGTGGAGATTTCTTGCAAGCTATTGATTGTCTCAATCGCCCACGGCTCAGAATTCAGAAACTGCCAAACTACTTCTTTGCAGCAGGCGGAGGTGGGGCTCTTCAAGTCTCCATCGGGCGCAATCAAGGACGTTTCACTACTCATCATTCGAAGGTCTGAGTTTCAAAGTAACATCAACAAACTCAAGTGGTCTGGCTTCTCAGTGCCTCACTTCCAAGGTCTGGGTTTGCCTGGCTTGCCTCTCTTGCCTCTACACTCGTCAGCCGATCAGCCAACGCAGCCACCTCCCAGCGCCCGCATGTCATGCAAAGATGGAAGGTGAAGAGGAATGAGAAGGAATGAGAGAAGCCATAACACAGTAGTTCACTTAATGTTAATTATAGCTCTATATAAGATATATATTATATATCCGCACCTCCCACCAATGTATGAGGAGCCAGAGTCCCATGTGCCACAAATGCTCGATGTGTTTGCTCATCAAGGAGAGTTCATGCTCGATCGAGCCGTTTCCGGCCATTTTCCAGGTCCAAGCACGTTGCACACGCGTTTCTCCTTAGACCCTTCCATTGGTCCTGGAAGTCCTGGAGCAAGGATTGCTTTCCGCCCCGACTTCCTCCCGCCCCCCTTCCACCGGTCCATTTGTTCGCACCGAGACAGGTACCGTGACGCCTCACCGCCCAAATGCGTCCAAGGGACACTGGGTTTCTTGCTCCCCCTGGCAGCGGAGGAAGAGAGGCTGTGGGGGAGTGTCGATCATCGGATCACTGGATCAACATGGATCGACACTATGTCCTCCTGGAAGCCTGGAGCTTTTTGGGGGCGTATGGGCTTCAAGAGGACTACCCAGCGAATGGGCAAGCACTCGGGCACGCTGTGTGAGGCGTATTGAAGTACTCTTTGTCTTCCTGCATCTCTTGAACCCTGCCATTGCGGAGTAGTGGCCGCAAGGCCATGTTCCCTTTCATTGGTCATGACAGGGCTAAAGCCGTAGTCGATTATTCATGGTTAACATTTCATTTCTGATAGTTTGTCATAGTTAATGTCGCATTGATCACGTTCATTAATGGTTCCAGATTCCATCATTCCTTGCTAACACTTCTTGACGGCCGGATTTGCACCAGCCAGTGAGTCACCACGTTTCATCACTGCTACCACTCCACGACGGCACCTCATGTGGGCCACATGAGCTGCACGGCTGCACGGCGGCCCGCGCGCGCGAATTCAGCGCGCCATCCGGAATGACCAGGACAAAAGGCCACGCGTCTTTCCCTGCTACGCAAGCATCACATGGTCGTTGCAAGATGTTGCAAGGGCTAACCATCATCTGGGAAGGCAGGTCGACAAATGGTTTGCAACAGAACACAGCAGTGGGAATTTCGAATTGGAGCACGGAAATTAGAATCAACCCGAGCGCTGTCGCAAACGGCGACTGGGGGTGGTGAAGCTCCTTTGACCTGCGGTTGCATGGCGCAAGGAACATGACCTGAGACTTTCGACCTGCAGCTGTACTGACAAGTAATTATCATGCTATCACTTTAGGGCCAAAATCAGCTTTCAAATTTTGAAGAATGTCGGTGGGTATGTTTCAAAATCTGGGTGCCCCTGAAAAAATAGGGGGTTCATCTAGGTTGCGGTCTTCGATCCCCCAAATTTAAGAGTCCAATCTCTGGACCAGGGGCGTCCTATCGTTGTCAGGTGCATGGTTGTCTCTGAAAAACTATGCCGGGTGAACCTCCACAAATGCTATGCTGAAATTAGAAGAGAGTGGTCACATGGCTTTGGGATGCTTTGAGCGTGGTGTTGCGCCCAAACCTGGCTCAAATCCACGTAGCTAAAGCTGGACATGATCCAACACTATCCGAGCAGCTGAGGAAAAATAAACTCACGAACACTTGACTCCATACCTCAAGAGCCAGGGCCACAGCGAGCACGGGGCGGGTAAGCCGAAAAGCATCCAAGCGAAGAAAATACCAAGAAATAGCAGGTGTTGAGGGGAGATTATGAGGGGGTAAATCAATGGTTGTGTATGCTTGTGTCAGGTACCTGCCCATCCCCCAACACAAGCGGGCAGTAATCGGGCTGTATCCCAGGATGTGTGGAGTAACACTCGGCAAAGTTCGGCCCGAGGATGTGTGGAGTAACAACTAGCCACACTAGCCAAGGCAGGGCGTTCTGTTGGATTTTATATATCTAGGAATATTGATATATAATTACAATATAGTTATATTAATCGTCCATTAAAGCATGAATTCTATTACATGTCCCATATGCCTTTACATGGCTATGACTCATGGCTCGATTAAGTTAGCCTGGTCAAGAACACATGATTCAGACCTCCAGGGCCGGGGGGCCGCCGTAGGAGCGGGCCTACACCGAAGCTCCCCTGCAGAGGATGGTTGGGGCGGAGATGAGATGAGCGAAAGAAGGTGGGGTCTCAAAGTACGAAGCGCCTCCACGGTCATCAAACCCATAGACCCATAGAGTCAAATGAGCTTAAAATGAGGCTTGGTCTGACCAACCCGCCGTTCCTGAAAGCGGTCTCAGCTGCATGACCCCAAAAAAACAGCTTCGACGCAGCTCCTCTTGGCCACCCCATGGCGACAAATGGCCCACCTGGCGTCTTGATCCCCAGCAGCGGGACCGGTCTTGGTGCCAAGATCTAATAGAGGGCAACAACCGGCCTAAATACGTATGTATATATATATGTGTGTGTGTGTGTGTAAGTATTAGGTTTATATCTCTGTAACAGCATGTATTTCTTGCCTGGACGAGCAGGTTGGCATGTGCATGAAATCCGAAGGCCGGCCAGAGTAGATGTCCCAAGTAGTCACACGACTGGCATATTGACTGTGCTGCCACTAAATCCAAGCTTCTACCTGCTCTAATCTATCAGCTATGGGCTGCCCCTGTGCTGATCTAGTCGCAACAATGCAATTCGGGGAGGTGGTCATTCGGCAGGGGGCGCCACGTTCACATGGCAGGTGAACGACTTCCCCCCGACCCAGCGGGACCCCCCCCCGTTGACCACGGTACTGAGAGACCGGTCCTGTGGATCCACAGCGAGTCTCAGGGCTTCTGGTGACTGTCATAGAAGGCAGGCATGCATTGCATGCATGCTTGCTTGACCTGTTCACCAAGGAGGAGGGTTTGACTGATTTTACTGAGCTTCCCAGGGTTTCTTGTTTCAATCCATGGCTGGGTGCACCCAACACCCCAAGTCCGCGATCAATCTCCGCCACTCACGCACCACCACCACCGGATCCGCATTCCCACCGTGGCGGTCCTTGATCCGCCAAGCTGGACCAGTGGGGTCATCCGCGCGACCGACGTCTTCCCCACCTCCAGCACGAGGCTTCCGCCATCCTGGCACCGTTGATGCGGCGGCGAAAACGGCGGCGCCGCCCGACCAAAGAGCCAAGGTGGATCAGGTGACTCCCTGACTGACGCCCGAAAGATGGGCCACGTGCGAGGAACATGCGTTTGAGCAAAAGCAAGGATCAAAATCGGATTGCAAAGGGCACCCTGAAGCCCTCTCAGGGTGGAAACTTGTGATTGTGGGTCTGCTGACAGGGCTTCGTCAGTACGCGTGACATCTTCCAGAGCCCCAGCGCTGTGTGAGATGTGGTTGCGGATTGTGGCACCACGCAGTCACGCATTCTTGAGAGTAGGGGAAGGCTGCTGACTCCACAAGCTTGGCTGGTCCAAGTTACCGGCTGGAGCCTCCTCCTCGCATGGACACCCGGAAGACCAAGTGTTTGATTCACATCAGAACGACGCCATCCCCGCCCAGAACCCAGAACCCCCGCCCCCGAAGCCCTGCCCCCCCATCCGACGGCCTCACGTCGTGCATCCATCCGGAGCCTTCGGGTGCCATGTCGACCCTTCAAGTCCAACCTCGCGGTTCGGTCGTGGCCGGTGGCGAGGGGGTCCGCCAAGAACGTCCGAAGCGGTTCGCGCGCGCCGTGGTGGCGCCCGGGAAAGCGTGAACATCTGCGGCTGAGGTTGGTACAGGGTGCTACCTACATGTTGCATATGTATATTTGACACATTGCTTGATGGGGCCAAGGCACCACCCCACTAGACCAAGGTGCACTTCTGGGGACTGGGTCCCTCAAGATGAGTCACTAGTCGGGTTCACACTCCTCAGGCCATCGCACCCAAGAGTATCCAAGAATAACCCGAATGAGTGCCAGACGCCTTAAGAGGGCCCCTTCCTCTTGTCGGCCTATGAAGATTTAACAAGAGGTATCGGCATCAACGGTATCAACACTCCAAAAGAGCGCCCGTCAACTTTCAAAGGAACCATCATCATCCTATCCCTCCTCATCTTGCTCTTGGGCTACCCCATCGTCTGCGGCCTTTCTATTCTCCAGTGGGCAGCTCGTGCACGGCATAAGCTGCCCGCAATGGTCGCGGGGAAAAAACATCAGAACCAGCCCGGTTGCACCACCTCCAGTGGAGCGCACCGGGGCGAAGCTCCTTCAATGTCATCAGGCCTGACTGAGGGAAGCACTGGGTGCCCATTGGGTGCCAAGGCATCAACATCATCAACATCAATCAACACAGCTAGGGCATAGAGTTATGGAAAAGCATGTGTGCAGCACTGTGTGCCCTTAGTTCTTTGCGCAAGGACGACGTCCCCATCTAAAAGACCCTTCTGGCGTTTTGAGCCAGTATGTGAAAGCGGCAACTGGCCCATCTGATTGAATCTGATCTAAGTACATGGCATTCCACTATAGCTACGTGCCCATTACACCGTCATTGTTCCACAAGCCCTGCGTCAAACCTCCAGTCCGCCCCGCACCTCCGCCTCAGTCCCTAGGCGGCCACCTTGCTCCGCTTTGCGGCGCGCTCGGCGGAGGGCATCTCGTTGCCGACCTTGAAGGCTGACTCGATGGCCTGGCTTGCCGGCTTGGGTGCTGGAAACGGGCACCTGGGGAAATGGCAGTCTGAGGCTCAAAATCCAGCATGATCAAACCAGTTAACTCGAGCAGGCATTCATCTGCTGGAGTGATCAGCAACCGCAAAAGCCTTCAAAGCATTCCCCACGCATTCCTCCGCCCCCCTGCATGTCCTGGATCCCCCCTGCACCCTCACCTGGTCGTAGTTCATCCGTGGGTCGCAGTAGGTCTCATAGTTTTTCAAGAGCATCTCTTCCGTCAGCCCCACGGAGCCACCCAAGACCTCTGTCACGCTCTGGCCTAGGTCGAAAGGGGTGTGTGGGAAAGGCCGGACCAGGCGAATCCCAGCGGTTCGCCAACAGAGCCGCGAATCCAACACCACGAGAAGTGTTTTTCACCTCGCCTTTGATGGCCTGGAGCAAAGCTCACCAAGTATACTCGGGCTGTGTCGGATAAATGGGCTTTCGCATGAGTCCCAACTTGGAACGAAACAGGTGGTTCTAGACGAACACGATGAACTCAGAGTACGATTCCAATGGGTGATCTTCGTGTGATGGAGAGTGGGAATGATGAACCGCCGAATACCGCCGATGCGGCTTCCGAACACCACAGGAACCTGCTCGACGGTAGATTCAGGTAGACACCCCGCTCTCTCTCTCTCTCTCGCCCTCGTCCGAGCCTGAGCATTCAAGGTGGATTCCACCCAAGATGGATCCACACCTCTTGTGAATAGCCATCACCTGCGCACCATGTGAGCCAATCGCTAACTACTGGGGATGAGAACAGCAGCTAACAGCTCCTGGGACGCGAGTTTGGGGGGAGGCTTGGGTCTTTGAAGATGTTGCTTTAACGCACGAGAACTTGATGTGACTGGCCACCCAAACTCACACCAGAAACAAACAGAAACATTACCCAAAATCCCAGGGTTGCGCCAGCGAATCTCTTCACTTTGAGGGTCCCAACAGACACGATTCACGTGTTCAACGGACACCCCAGTGGTGAACTGTGGGGGGCGTTGACCGACACTGATCAAATGAGCCTCGAAGTTGAGAGAGTTCAGATTCTACAGAGTTCGAGGTACCCAAGATGCACCAAGTACTTCCGAAACAGAACGGGAATGCCCTGGGCTGTTGCATCCTTCGGACCAAATGAAATCATCAATGAGTCCCGACGAGTTAATTCCGCAGGTCGCTGTGGTGGTCCCTGTTCCTTCCCATGTGCAAAGTGGTTCGGAGTGCGCACCTCCACGATCTCCTGCCAAATGTCCTTCGCCGCACGCGTCTTCAGCTTATTACTCGCCACAATACCTGGGCCGTGAGGGCGCATGACCTGGTCATGAGGCCCTCATGGTTTAAAAGGAAATGGCCGTGGTGTCCATCCCTCTGACCAGTTCCAGACCTACGAGTACCCACTACATTGGATTCTTCGATCGTTTCGGTCCATCGGTCCATGAATCCATGGGCTCCTCCTTGTCAGGATAAAGCTTTACAGTGTCTCATAGCTTGTGACTAGCTCTTGGCAGGATAAGGACATCTGCCTCACCACTACCATAGCCGATGCACTTAGAGCCTGGAGTGGGATGCCATACTTAGCAAGCTTAGAACCCGTGGGATTTTCTGGTGTCCTACACTTAGAGCAATTGCCCCATGCATGCTTTGAACCCTGTCCGAAAGCTCTTGCAGCAGAAATTCGCAAGTATGAGCCCTTCACTTGTGTGAGAAACAAATTGCCAGGGAAGAAGTTCTGGAGTTCCTTGCTCCTTGAGTTCTGTGCATGTATGTAATTATATAGTTTGCCACTCTATATATAATATATATATATATATCGTCTCAAGATGTCCTAAGTATTGACAGAGTGAAGGTGCTCTTAGAAGCTGCAAGGAAAATAGGCGAGCTGTTCAAGACTTGTTCCAAGTACGAAGTCCCTCAAGTTCACCACGATGTACATCGCACTTCTGCGTGCCTTCGCCTCTTTCAAGATCTTTCAATCTTCAAACCTTTTAAACTGACATTGCCAACTGCCCCAGCTCATCTACTTCCATCCAAGTGAATCCCAGACTCCTCCCAGTCATCCCATGCCACTCCTTCCCCCTTCCTTCCCCACCAGGCCACCATTCCCGTGCACGGCATCGCATTGCCAAACGACAGGGACGCCTGAGGCCTTGACCGCCTCGATGTGGCCAGGCAGCATCGACTCCGCCTTCCCGGCGCCGTATCCTCAGAGCGGCGGGTCCAAACAGCCGCTGCACCGGTGGGGGGGGTTCCAAACATGGGCGGAACGGTGCGTTTGACCAGTTGAACAGCCAGGTGACGGCGGGGATGGGCGGTCATGGGGAATCACGTTTTTTTCGTTGGAAAGACTTGTTGGAAGAGCTCTGATCTAAAAGGCAAATGTTTGGCACGCTTCAAGGTGCTTCACCTGTCTTCTTTTGCATTTGGCACCTAAAACAAAAAACGTGCAATCGATAGCACAACCCCCCGGAAGACGTTCAGGCCGACTGCACCCAAGACCAGCGGCGGGTGATCAGCATGAGGCGGCCCTGCTCCTTCTTGGGGTTTAAGACTTGAACCAGCTCTTTCAGCCTCATCACCGCCAGGTCTGGCAGCATCGGCCGTCTTGTTAAGTGTATACGCATGAGGGCATTCGGAAATGCTTACACGTTGCTTACATGTATGCCGGCCTCAGCACATAAGAACAATACATAATACTAATACTCCTCCACAGCCGCAGCCCATAACGATGTTGATGCATGCATGATAATGATATGATATGATATCATATGTACAAATCAAGATCAAGTGACCACGTGACCAGGAAACTTGGCCAACCACCCAACCCCTTGAACTCATCTCTGACGACCTACTGTATATTGCATGTGTATTACAAGATGTATATATATATATATATACAGTAGGTGATGCATCTCAGAGTGCACCTTGTAAAATCCTAGCACCAAGAGCCGGAGGTATGAAGAGCAGTAGCCATGCCGCCAAGAAGTGACTCGCTGAACTCATCAGGTGGATTCACCTCCACTTCCGAGATCCGTTTCGTGTTGAAGATGGGTTCACCCGGAACGTGTCCGAACTCTCCAGGTCGGTCGGAATGCGAAACGAACCGGTTTGGGGGGGGGGCACCTTTTCGGGAGGCTCAATCAGCCTCCTGGTTGTTCTTGTCTGCATGCCAACGGTTCAGCTGTGCAGCTCATCGTTCTTCATCGATGGGCCGACCTTCACGGCAATAGGGTTCGCAATGCCCTTGAAGTACTCGATGTGCGCGCAGTCCTGTAGGAAGGGGTCGGATCATGCATCTCACCCCTCTATGCTGATCGGTATCCCACCAACAAGACATGAATCATGAATGTGGCTCGCGTTTCGACGAAGACTTGATTGAAGACGGCATTGGATCCTCAGGGAATACTATATAATGCAAAAGAATACCAACAAACAAAAGAAGGACAAAGGTCACTGAAAGCGTTCCAGTGTCATAAGAACAGAAGCCATGAAACAAACAAGTCCTGCCACCATGAGGCTCAAATCTTGCCAAAGGCTAGTTCAAGGATGCAAGTGGAAGTAGAAGTGAATCAAAGAATATCAAAGATAATGAATCCATAGGACGAAGGCATTCTCATATGAAGAGGTGAAGTTCTCAAAATGCGGGTATTGTAATGCACATGCATATCTAGTTTACATAGTTTAAATACATTACATCGCATCGCATTGCATTGCATTACATTACAATACATTACCTTACATACATGCATATACGGTTTCATAATAGTCTTGCTCACCCCGGTTGTTCATTCGGCCCCTCTCGACTTCCCCGCTCCAGCTGCCGCGTCCGATCTCCAATCCAAACCATGTGGGCGCTGAGATTGTAGAACTTCCCGTCGCTCAGGCGGGTGAGCGCCTCCGAGGCAAAGAAAGACCGAAGAGGTGAGGAGAGACTCGGAGTCTCGGAGTGTGCGTACTTCTTCTAGAAGGATTGGCACGACTTGATGGATGCGTGATAGGGTCGGGCCAGCTGCTTCTTGAGAGGTAGCACAATAGCAACTCTAGACACAATAGCAACTACAATAGCATACCTCTTTGGGCCGGCTTTTGGAGCCCCAGGACCGAATTTTTGGGGCCTCCTCCAAGTCCAACTGCATCGCCTCGTGGGAGGTGAAGAACTCCTCAGTCCGAGGGAAGGGGATCCAGTGGATCCAGTCACCACAGAAAATGGTCACCTGTGGTTCCAGTTTCCGGTTTCAACTAAAACCATAGACCGAACGAGGCTCGACAAGGGCCCCTGGTTCCTTATATAGTGGATTCTAGTGGCCGCCACTGTGGCTGCCTGGGATCGGGAAGCCAGGGCCTGGGATCGGCGAGATCCAAAGACCGTCACTTTCGGAGCAGCTTCACCAAAGGGAGGAACCGTAAGGAATTTGGGAGGAACCTTTCAACCTGCGACCATGAAGAAAGCACTTGTTGGCTTTGTAGGACGCCGCAATTCGGCAGGGGGGCTGTCTTTCCAATCCAAAATCAACCCACCGACGAAATCAGAGTGGTGAGTCAGCTAGTGTCCCGTTTCCAGGCAACGCTGGAATCGCCCCAAATACCCAAGCGAGAGTGGATCTTTAGCAAATACACCAAAAAGGGATCTCAACAAAAAAATTTGATCAAATAATCCAACACTGCACCCCAGGCCATCCAGTGTATGCCCAATCCGGGAGGGCTCGTTTGGGAACCCGAAACGTTATGGCAGTGAACAGATTTGCAATAGATTTTCCACGGCAGCGGGGAAGGGTTGCTGTGATTTCGTTGGGGCCTTTCCTTCGCTGGCTGCTGAGGTGCCATCTGGACAGGCCACGTCAAATAGACCAAAACAAATTGAAAGTTTGCTCTCCATTCCCCTGACGATCGCTTCACCCCGGCCCTCGACTGTGAGGTCCAAAAACGCCCCTCACAAACCGCACAAGTTCAGGCAAGCCCCCAGGTGCATTGACCCTTGGCCCACTTCCCATCTCAAACAACAACATCTCCGCACAGCCTGTTGGAAACATCCAGCAGGTGCCAAAAACGTCCCACGAACGTCTAGGCCAAGCGTCTACGGACTCCGGCGTGAGCGCCTTGCCAGCGATGGCCTTTGCATCATCACTGTAGCTCGCGAAGTGCTCGGACGCTTTTAGCGCCTGAGGCCGAGGTGGCAGCTTTTGCATGCAAAGAACATCAAATAACAAAAGATTTAGAAAATTCCACCAAGGAAACCAAAACCATGAAAAAACAGATCGGACGATATCAGTTCTGGTGAATGCGCCTGAAATGCTGCAACTCACTGCTTCAAACCCAGCAAGCATTGTAACCGCATACATGCATGCATACATACATACATACATTCATTCATACATTGATACATTCATACATATCATACATTACATTGCATTACATGACATTACATTACATACAAACATTACACTACATACATTACATGCGTTACACACAGTACATTTTATACATACATACATTACATAAATACCTACATACATACATGCATCAATGCATACATTGCATTACATTACATGACACTACATGACATGACATTACATTACATATATTGCGTTACTTTACTCTACTTTACATACATACATGGGTTCACGCATGTACAAACATACATGGATGCATACATGAAGGCGTGCATACATACATACATACATACCATACCTTACCTTACCTTACCATACCATACCACACTACCACACCATACCAATACAATACAATACAATAGAATACATTACATTACATGGCATTACATACATACTAGCTACAACAGAACATCGCATAACATAACATAACATTACATTACAATGATTTCATTACATTCAATCAATCATATACATATGTACATTACCTACATACATGCATACATACCATTACATGACATTACCTTACCTTACATTACATTACATACACACAAACATACGCGCATGCATGCACACACACACTCTAAGATCATTGCTCGCAAGAGCTCTGTCAGTTGCGACATCCACGTGGAGCTAGCACTTTACGGTACGGAGAGCTAGACCTTGACTTGCAGAACGGAAAGGTGATTCATCAGCAGAAAAGAATGTTTGAACAAAGATGCATCAGCACTTTACAGGGAGAAGGAGGGTGACAGCTTGGGAAAATCACAGCCGGAACTAGTGCATGTACGTCAGCAAGCGTCCTTGCTGATATCAGCACAACCTGAAGAACCTCTTTTTTGGATGCCCTCTCTTCAGGTGTGGGGCATCCCCCTGCCTATTGAATGCAAAATTTGAATTAGCGCGAAAACCATTGTGGTCATGTTCCTTTGGCACAGAATTCTGCGCACACACACACGATGCCGAATTCGGCGCTCAGGGGGGAAAAATGGCGAGCACTTGACTGAAAAACTTGGTTACGGACCTAAAACGCCTTTAGAACGAACAAAAGCCGAGAAAGAGAAACGACCGCAAGAAAGAAAGAAAGAAAGAAAGCAGGGGGGGGCAAAAGGGTGTGCAATGACTAAACGAGCCTAAACGACAACCTAACAAGCCTGAAGAAAGACCAAACACACGAAAGAAGGCCAGGAGAGAAAGGGGTGCAGCGGTGTGTGTGGGGTGGGGTGGGGTGACAGGCTCGGGCCCGAAGGCACTTGACCAGTAAGCCGAATTCGGCGCACCCTTGACTAAAAGGCCTGCGTTACACATAAAACCTTTGAGAAACGAAGAGTGACCTAGAAAACGAAGAGAGCCCTAAAGAAGGAAAGCAAGACAGCAAATTAATACTTAGCTGCATGGCATGAATCCTACGAATACTTAGCGGCGTGTCATGACATTCTTTGGATGTTGTCAGTGGGCTCTGCGGCATTCAATCAGCGACCTCAAGCAAGAACGAATGATCAGTGGGAAGCAAGCTGAAAGGAGATTTCTGTGGAAAGCTCCCTTAAGGATCTATGCTCAACGCGCCCTCGATGGGATCACACAGCATACCGCAGTGGGATGATGCTGCGACACACACTGGGATCATTGCGCGCAAGAGCTCTGTCAGTAGTGACATCCACGTGAAGCTAGCAGTTTGCGTTACTGAGAGCTAGACCTGGACTTGCAGAACGGAAAGGTGATTCACCAGCAGAAAAGAATGGGCGCATTAGCACTTTACAGGGAGAATGAGGGTGACAGCTTGGGAACATCACAACCGGAACTTTACATTATTGCAGGTACGTCAGCAAGCGTCCTTGCTGATATCAGCACAACCTGAAGAGCCTCTTTTTTAGATGCCCTCTCTTCAGGTGTGGGGCATCCCCCTGCCTATTGAATGCAAAGCTTGAATTAGCACGAAAACCATTGTGGTCATGTTCCTTTGGCACAGGAATTGACACACACACACACATATATATATATATATGCTACCCCCCCCAAGTACCCCCGTTTTTCTTCAAGCGCAGATAGACCAGATGACTGCATTTTCATGTCACAGCAAAAAGACACTTGCATATGTATTGCGTAGGATGCACCAGATGACAGCAGACGATACACTTACAGTTGCATGCTAAAGCTTACCAGATGACAGCAGACGATACACTTACAGTTGCACGCTAAAGCTTGCGACTTGTTACTTGAGAAGCCTTCTGAGAAGCAGACGCAAGAGAAGTCCTATTTGTTACTTGACAAGCAGACACAGCCAGCACAGACTTTTTCAATCCCTGATCGAAGGTGCTTCACTCAACTGGTTTGACAAACTTTTGTGTCAACCATGCGCAGAGGTCACCGGAAGCCACCCACAGATCCTTATTCCGATTCCAGTACTCATACTGGATGGACCGGATCTGCTCCCGGAGCCTCATTGAGCCTGCCTTGGAATGTTGGTTCAAAGCCAGGCGAGACTTAAAGAACCGCCAAACACGATCAATGATTTGGGTGCCTGGCTTCACCTTGATGACTTTCCCTGAATATGGCAACTTGTGTTTGCGCAGAGACACATATTTGGGAGCCATCCACGCCCATTTTCCCTCGACCTTGACGCGCTTTTTACAATGCACTACATGGTCATGGACAACCATAGGCAGACGAAGCTTATAGCTTCGAGCTGAATCAGTGTGGAAAATCAATTTCCTACCGCTCAGATGCTTTTCAGCAATCGGCTGCCACTCGTGCTTGCGAATGGCGCCAGGACCAGGCGCCCGTGGCTCTGTCAGTTCAGGACGTAGACGGTGCAAAATCAAAGTGTCCGGTTGCCCCCTTTGCACCATTCCAACCCACTGCTCCCACTCCATGAGATTCTTGCCATCCTTCTTCACCGGCTTCTTGTCAAAGGTGGTCTCATCTCCCTCCACATCTACCCACGTCTTGCAATTTCCAAAGGCAATTTTTTTCAGTTGCCTCCACATACTTTTTCCTTCCAGCTGCCAGCTTCGAGCGCATGTCCTCAATGGCTTTGTGGTTGACACGCAAGGCATTGTGAATGACTCCATTGGAAACCTTGTTGAGGAGGAGAAAGAGCAAAGCACTCTGGAATCTGGAGTGGATGACCTTCGGGCCCCTTGCATTCAGTGAAGAGAGGGTGCAAGTAATGTGGATTCAACCAAGCTTTGCAGCGCCAGTAGTTGCACTTGTGCTTCAAGCTTCCATTCCGTGGCCCAGGCTTCAGCTTCGAGAGGGTGCCGTGCTCGCACTTGGGACATTGCTTACCTTCCCATGAGACCAATATCTTGTCTGCTACAAGCTTCTCCACAATGCCCTTGTCATCAGCGCGCACGAGGTCCAAGAGACTGCGCTTCCATTTGGACTGGTCCATGCGAAGACCACGGGGCTGCACGGCACTCTCGTCCCTCGTGTAGGGCACCTGGCTCCAAGCTTTGCTTTTGGTTGATGCCGGCTCTTCTGCACCATGCGAGCCTTACCTTTTTTTGGCGCGGGAAAAGGGTTGAATTTCGCCATCAAGGGATGCAAGAGGAGGTATGGGAGCTTCTGAACTGATCTGTTGAAACGGCTCGTGAATACACAGGAATGCAACCTGCAGTGAACGTTTGTGAATTTCAAGCTATGAAGGAAAAAGCAACGCACAAAGTTTCGACACAAGTACCTTTTTTTACACGCTCGTGTGCATTGGATCTTTTCCCGATGCTGACCAAAAACGGACACCTCTCAGTCCTTAAGGCCTAGATCTGCTGCAGCTTCTTCGTCTGCAGCAAACTCAGCATCTTCAGGGAGCGCTGCGGCAGGCTGGGGGCCGTGGACCACTTGCTCTTCAGACTGGACTCCTTCTTGCGAGGCTTTCTTGCGAAAGCGTTTCTCGGGAGATGGATATTTGAAGGTTGGGCGGCGCCGAGGGGCATTTGCCGGCCGTGGAACTGGTACTGGTATGAGAGGTGCAGCAACCGCCTCCTCAGGGGAACTGGGTGAATTTTCATGCGCTGTCCACATTTCTGGAAAGCGCCTGTTGCGAAGCAGGGCCTCTTCCACTGCATCTCTGGCATGCTTGACATATTCAGCTGGCTGCACACATTGTAGATATTTGGTCATGCTTGCGTCAATCATGTCTTGCTCTTCCGACACCTTGTCATCAAAATCAGGTGCCTTGGTGCTGAAGCCGCTCTTGTAGTTCCCGTAGAACTCTTTGTCCATTTCTGCGAGCAAGTCCTTGTGCAAGTCGTCCACGTTGATCCGGTAGATCGGCTCATCGGCACTTTGACTGGGGAGCCGCAGGTACAGCGCATGCAAGCCGAAATAAAGACAACTGTCCTTTTGAGAACCGCCATGACATCCGCAGGAATAGTTTCAAAAAAGTTTAGAACTAAGATTCCCCCAGGCTCTCCAACAGCATTCTTAGTTCTTAGTTCCCAAAAGTTTTAAAACTTTTAAAACTTTTTTGAAACTTTCTTGACCTTCAGATGTGGGAAGTAAGACTTGTCCCCAAGAGTTCTGTGCATTCTTAGTTCTTAGTTCCCAAAAGTCTTAAAACTTTTAAAACTGTTTTGAAACTTTCTTGACCTTCAGATGTGGGAAGTAAGACTTGTCCCCAAGAGTTCAAACAATATATATGGTACCCCCCCTGCACATCTGACACCAAGACATGAAACATGTCTTTACCTCCAAGTTTAGTGTGAACCACACAGAAATGGGGGTACATCGGGGGGGTACCATATAGCTATATATATATATATAAATTCATATGTGTACACATACATATGTACATGGTTGGTTTCCAAAATGTCTTTTCCCAAAATGGTGTACTCATCGCAATTCCATGGGGGCCCGCTTCTAAATCTCCTTTAAACTTCAACCACACTCAAGCCACAGGGATGTTAAGCATGAAGGCGTGTGAACTGCAAAAACTGTGAGAGGTGTCTAGCGCGGACTGCTGAGATGCTGGAGCTGTTGCTGCTGCTGCTGCTGCTGCTGCTGCTGGACTCCTGCAGCTGTTTCCACTTTTTGCTCTCAGAAATCTTCAGAACGATATAATTAGGAAGGACGTAAGAGCTGACTCAAAATTATTTAGATGTTGGATGGGCAAGTGGTCAAGAAATGGACCGTCGTCTAGCGCGGTGCTAGCGCGGATCTAGCGCCAGCCTAGCGCAAAAATCTCCGTCGATTTCTTTATCCTGTCAGATTCTTATTTTTCCTGCTTGCTTGTCTTCTTCTTGTTGTGCATTATTCTTCTTCTTCTTCTTCTTCTTGGCTTTTTTTTCTTGTCTTGCTTCTTCTGTTTCCTGCTCTCTGCTTGTTTCTTCTTTTTCCTGCTTGCTATCCTGTTATGAAGAAACCTAGCGCCAACCTAGCGCCAATCTAGCGCTGTCTTGCTGTATCACCATATTCTGCTAGGGCCCGCTTCTAAACGAAGACTTAAAAACACATCTACAACCTTAAAAGTTTACATTTATCTATTTTTTTGAGTAGGGCTTGTTGAGCGCAGTCCACATATATAATATGCTGCATCATAATATGCTGAAAGTTGTTTTGTGCAGCCCTGGAGCTTGAGGTTTCTGGTGGCTGAGGGTCTCGGGTCTCACACTCCTTGACAAAGCTCAATCTGAGACTTGATTGGGGATTCCTCCAAACCATTCTCGAGTCCAAAAGACCTCAACCCACCCTCTGCTCTCCATTCCTGAGACCTCTCAACACCCCCCAGGTGCAAACCCTGCCGGTTCCATCTCCAAAGCTCTTCCACGGAAATGGTCTTGAGCGGCCCATGCTCGCCAGAACTTGCGTAGCCCCGCAGGAAGTTCAGGGTGGCCGCCGAATGCCAATAGCCTAGGAGAAGTCGTTCTGGATCCCATTTTCCTCAGCGGCGTTTTTGGGGCGTGTGACCAGCTCAGCGCCGGCACATGGTCCAGTTCCCTGGATCATGGCTGGACCAGTTGAGCATGATTAAACTCACCTCGACTAGCTCGGGGGAGCAACCAGGGTCGATGAACACATCCCATAGCCAGGTCGGATATGATTCTCATCGGTCGTGGATCGTGATCTTCCAATCCACCTCAGGTGCATGGGACCCTTTGAGGCCACAAGCTTTTTCAAATTCCTTCTGCAAAAGCTACCCTCAAGGAACTCCGCATCAGGCTGAAACGCCTTAACATTCAATACAATAATAAAACAATATATATATATAGATATGATATGTAATAACAGAAGGACTATACTTGTATAAGTATGCTATGTATATATATATTGTGTGATATTGTTTGTGTGTGTGTCTGGGTGTGCACTGACGTTCTGCTCTGCAAATGAGCGCGCAGGCTGTAAAAACATGTAAAAACCCATTATCTAGTCTGCCCACCCCAAACAACTGCCAGCAGCACGACCAACGAGTATAATAGGAAAGGTTCTAGGGTCGTGCTTCCCAAACAGGCTCTGAATAAGCTATATACAAAGGTCCGCTATCAAAAGATCTTGCGATGGCACTCTGTAAAAACAAATTTGCCATGCTTGAGAGTAAGCAACCTGGAAACCATGTTCGTCTACTTGGGGTCATCAAAGAATCCCCCATCAACTATGGACTCCTGCGAACGGAACGCCCTTCACTCCTTGAGATCCTTGCGTTGGCTGAGCATGAAGCCAATGCCTCCCACCGGGCCCACAGGATGCTCCGCCCATCTCGCGGACGCCCAAGGCTCGATCTTTGGGGTCAAATCCGTTGATGTTGTCGCCCTGGAGCAGTGCGCTGAACTGCGCTGCGTTTGCAGAAAGACGAGCGCCACTGTCCGAGCGCAGAACCGACGAGTTTGTGGAGGGAGCGACGTCGAGGAGCAAGCCATCGGATTTAGAGGACTCGAAGGAATATGATGGCTATGCGCACGCATCCTTGGGCTATTTAAAGCCAAGAATCCAAACATATCCAAACTATGTGGTGTGGTGGCTAGTGGGGTATCCAAAAGTCTCACGCCTCTAGCCTAGTGGTTGGCACCATCTACTTGGGTTCAAAAATGTGCATGTGACCAAACCAAAACCAAGGTGCCATGTGACCCTGCTTTTGTTGGCGTCCCCTAGCAGCCCAGGGCTGCTAGCATGTTCCATCTGAGAGTTCTGAAGAAAAGGCCGCCGGGTCTGCACGGCCCTTTATGGCCATTCCATAGAGATGCTCAACGCAGGATCATTAGAGCAACAGGAAGCCAAAGAATTTGGATTGGTCTCTAGATCGGGCCTTGCTTCCTGGCGCCTCTTTGGAGTTAGAGCACTCACACCAGGAGATCCTTGCTTTGTGATTCCAAAAACTGCAGGCTGCCGACTGTCCCCCAGGACCCTTGCGGCATTGCATTCGTGCTCTAAAGATCCTATTCGTGCTCTAAAGATCCTATAGCAAGCCAAAGAAGCCACCCTAGGAAGGCAAACCAGCTGTAGCACTATTACAAGACACTATCTCATCGACTCATCTATCTAAGTTACCCATATTTCCACGTTTTTGGTTACCCTGTCTTCTACCAGTCTTGCCGGTGAGGCTTTCAAGTATCCCCATGCAACTTTGCCCCCGGGCTTTGAAGCTCATGATCTCCTTCCCCTCCACCATCTCCGTGGGCTTGGACCTGTTGCGGTGGAAAAGGAGGCCCTTCCACTTCAAAGAAGAACCTACATGTTTGACTCATCATGTTCACACTGCGTGAAAGACTCTAAAGGTCAGGACTATATGCTTGAAGTCCACTAGCCTGATGTACACTTCACTGTGTATGTAGTTTAAAAAAAAATATATATATATACATATATCGACTTAAAAGGTCTAGAATGCCCCAAGCAAATTCTCCGGCAGATTCGAAGATCGGTCGAAGATCGATGGGTCGACAGGTCCGCAGCAAAGAAACCGCTGACCGAAGGCTCCCGATCATCGCTTCTCTTGAATGACCTTTCTAGGGCTACTAGGGCCTTTCTAGGGCCCTTCTAGGGCGACTTTTTGGGAACTTGACTGCCTCCCCATCGCCCCATCACCGCGGAAGGGGGCCGGCATCACCACCCAATCACCCACTCCCTCATTCCAACCGCCCGGAGATCCGGCCTCGGCTTCCCGTACTGCCCGGCGATGCGGCAGACTTTCAAGGTCTTCTTCCCGCTGAGGTGCTCGATGATCTCAGCGACTTGGAGAACCACTGAGACCCAGGACAGGGTCTTCGGTGCTGGCGCCCACGAGCACACGAAGACAGGGAACGTGAAAAAAAAACAGGTTGTGGACGGATCACATGGCCCCATGGTCTTGGATCACATGGACACCGGTCTCAGGATTAAAAAGTGTTTGGTTTCGGGATGCGGTCCATGTCCATCTTGTTCCCGACCTGTGGGTCACATGCTTCTTATCCGCAGACAGGAAATCGAATGGAACTTCCTGCAGAAGATGGCTGAGGGGGGTCCTACGGCTTTCTTTCTTGCCAGTTCTGATGAATGATTTAGAATGTTTTTCAAATTTAGAACATCTACTGACCTGCCAGGGTAGTCCCAAAAAATATGAGCGGGCTCTTGCGAAATCCATGAAAACTTCTCAGCAACCTTGACGATTCAACGACTTTAGCTTAGACAAACGAAACCCATAGAAAGACGACAAATCAGCATCTTCCCCATGCCTGTCGACGTAAATGCAAGACGATCAACCCTCATCCGTTCCCCCATCTACCTCCAAGGTCCCCCATGGCAGCCTAGAGACCATGCCCATCTGCAAGATGAGCTTCAGCTGTTGCTCAAGGCGTCCAGCCTTGCAATCCATGAAGCGTTCCGCGCAGTCGCCGCCCTGCACGATGAAGCGCTCCCCACGGCCACACTCGGCCAGCAAGAGCTTCAGACGCTCACATTCCTTTGGCTGCACCAAAGGGGGCAGCTCTCCTCGTCTCGCGTTGTCGCACGGCACGCAGCGCGAGATTTGGGCCTTGTGGCATCTTGTGGCCAAAACGCTCGTCAGGTTGGTACGCCAAAGATGTCAACATAGAGAGAGGGAGGGCATAACGACATAGTATAGATTGGTATACTGTCATCGATTCCCTCCCACCACAATATTTGACATTGATCCCATGGTGTCCATTTCGGGGTTGAGCAGATGAGATGCTTCCAGAATCTGCCCCCGCAAATCCCAAATCCTGCACTGCCCTGGCACTGAACATACTTATCCCATCATATCCCGCACCTGGTTCCCCCTCCTCAGCTCCCTCCAGTCATGTCTTTGAGCTCACAGGTGCTGGACAAAGACCTAACCGGCCTAACCCCCCCCCAGTGCTTGGCCTCCGCCGAGCCCCTTGCAGTCCGAAACGCCGAGCTTGCTGAAGACCCTCTCCGCCACGGCCTCGCAACGGGCGCCCGCCGGCCGCGGTTGGTCGACCATTGGAATAAGGTGCCGCGAAGGTGCCAGAGGTGAAACGACTTGGTCCACCTTTAACCTACAACCATGAAATGTATTGGTGTGTACAAGGTGAAATGATGCCATCATTGAATAATGATGTTTTCTCACGTGAGACAAAATTTACAGTAAACACAAATCAATCCTAACACGAGTTCCAAGCTTTGGCCGTGCTTGGAATGCGTTGGTCCTAACTTCCCCCCGGCACCCGGGCAACTGCACTCACACTCTCCACTACCCTCTGGGACCCTGTGCTGGCTGATGGGTTGCTGATGCTTCCGGGTTCTGGGGCGCAGGTCTGATCCAAACGCCAAAAGGTTGCATGACAGGCGACCTTGGGTGAAGTCCCTGTGAAGTTCGTTGGTGTGTGACGTTGTGTATGGGCTCCGCTTTGAACGAGGAAGGGTGGACGAAGGGGAAGCTAGGGGAATGAAGGAAAGGATGGAGGAATTAGCATGAGGATGAAAACGACGGGTTGCCAGTGGCAGTGGCCTGTTGTCATTTTGAGTAGAAGTGGTACAGATTCTTCAGCTTGTGGTCATAGTCGGTTCGTAGTGTTTGCTTGCACTCGAGTATATGATTGGATCTGCCAGCTTGGTCAACGTGGGGTTCCCCATCTCCACCTCATGCTCAACTGCGTCACTCAAGAGCTCATCAACTCCCACGTCCCACCGGAAAAAAGGCCAACGGCCCAGCAGCCTTGTCCTCCCACTCTGCCATCTGATGCTTGGGAAGGGATCTCCATGAGCTAGGTGTCCACGACATGGCAACCAAAACTGTGTGCAGAGCTAGCGGGGGGCAAACCGCTCTTTCCGCGGCACGAGCACCAACGACTTCACATGAAATGCGGTGGTGTTCAGTGACAGCGAATGCCATCGAACTCGGATGCAGGAACCTCAGTGAGGGTCAACCCCGCATTTCAAAATGAAGCCCCTGGCTTGTGTCCAAGGCTTCAGTACTCGCACCACAACATCCATTCAGGGTCACTACGTCTGAGTCTCCATGGTGCCATTGATGTTTTACAAGTACGACTAGCGCTAATTAAAAGGAAAGGATGCATTGCAGGCACCCTTCAACCCCCCTGTCCACTGCGTAAGCTTCCCCCTCCTTTCCACATCCTTTCCCGCGGCGGAAGGCCCCCCCTGTGGCCACCGGACTCCACGATGCTTTCGTTATCCAGGGTGAACTCCTGTGGGCATTCAATCCAAGTTTCAACCCGCGCGCGGCCGCCAGGGAACAGGGTCTCGCAGTTTGGAAACCAGGCGCCGGGAAGTTTTCCCGCTCTATATGTGGTTCCTTCGGTTCCTTCACCAGTCGCATGGGGTGTCGTCAACTACGGGAACTGAAAATTCAAGGATCCTCCGGGATCCCAGTGGCAGTGCCCATGCGCACTGAAACATGTTGGATGAGAACCCACCGTGTTCTGAAGAAAGTGGATGCTCCAGTTCTGGGGAAACCACATGCCGCATGACGCACGGGCACCACCGACGTTGCAGCACGACCGCGGAACATATCCGGGTGTGGTTGAGTTCCAGGTACTTATAGACACGTCAAAACAGCAAAGCAAAGCAATGCCTCGGAATTGCATCATGGCGTGACCGGTGTCCTGCCATCTATTTCACAAGCCGAGTCTGTTCGCCCAATTTGCCCAAAACAACATCAATTCAAGCTTCTGCTGCTGTTGGGGAGGGCATTGTCACACGCACAGGTGGCACATGCTCCAAGAGTATTGAAGGTTGAGCTTGGATGGGCACGGAATAGAATAGGTAGGACAATTTATCACAATGTATCATATCTGAGCGTGCTTTCAACAGAATCTCTACTACCAGCCTCCTCTGAATCCAAAGAGCTCCGAGAAACATGAGATGACCCAAGTCCCCAAACATCTTCTGGAAACATTTGTCAAGCTTCTCCCTGACCAAAAACAAAGGTGAGACTTCTACCGGAACCCCTCTTGGAACAGCTATGAGGTCACTTCTGCCAGAGCGACTGTACATTGATCACCCCGGCCGCACCGGTGCGGCCCGGCAATCCCAGGCCGCGAGCCTCAACGAGCAGTTCACGAAAGGCGTTGCCCAGCACATCCTCCTGTGCCAACGCTGCTGCGAACGCTACGAGAAAAAAGCGACTGGTGACCGTCATAAAGCTCCTCTCCTCCCCTGGGCAGATTCCAAAGTGCAGCCGAGTGTGTGTGTGTGTGCAATATATGTATGTCAACCCACGTTTCCAAGGGATTTTTCACATAGTTTCACACAATTTGGATTTAGTATGATTTAGTTAAAGAATGTAGGGGGCGCCGGGGATTCGTGCAGTCAGCGCCCAACGAAAACGCTGCAGGTGTCCTGTGCAAACGTACGACAGTACCTGACTGTTTATGCCACTATGCCTGTTTCAACTGCTTCCAAGCTTTCACTGGGCCCTTACTTGTAGCTAATTGCGTTCTCTCATGGGGAGTCTTCACAGTGCGAACCTAAGTATGGCCAAGGCTGTCTACTTCGCTGTTCTGTAGTAAAGTGCTGACGGAGCAAAGGGCTAACGCATCTCGGACTGTTTGCTCTTGCAAGCTTCCTTCTAAGAGTGTGTGTGTGTGTGTGCGTGCGTGCGAGAGATGCGAAAAGTGTTGGAGCAAGGGAGCCGGCCCAAGACCTCCTTCGGCTTCAGGATTCATTGACTCTGATGACTCTTTTCCCCAAAAATGCCGTGGATCACGGGGATTGTCATAGTTGCTTGAGTTCAGAAGCCCCCGCCAAACACAGTCCTACACACCATGTCAATGTCCTTGGCAATGGTGTGTTTCAACCCACTCGCGCCGAAAGCTGGAACCCGCGCGCCTCCTTGTAGCCGGAGAGCTGCTCCATCGCCGAGTTCCAGCGACGGACCCGTCCCGCAGGATCCAGGGCCAACATGGGCACCTCTCCATCCGGAAGCGCACCAAGTCTCCGAACGGCTTTCCGGGAAAGCAGTGCCAGGTCCGGCATGGCCCACGTGAGTGCTACAGGGTGGGCGTGAGTGCTACCCAAACATCCTTCCAAAAAGGATCAGGGGATCAGGGTCCTGAAAGATCCTGACATATTTAGTTTAGATGTCATTATGTGATATTGTATTATATATATTGTATTGTTTTTGCATTTAGTAACAATATGCGTGGGGATCCTGAAAGAACTTGACATACAGTGACATACATCATACCTGGACCTTCCTCGCCATTTCAGGCGCCCAATTCATCTTTGCCAGAGAAAGCACAACAAGCCCTATCTCTTTGCTCGTCATACCCCCACCCAAAAAACACACAGTGAAAGGTCATTTTGCTGAAGCCAAATTCTTATGAGATTCGGTCTAGCAAACATGCGCATCCCCTCCGTCGCTGTGCTCATGGCTGAAAAACACCATCCCCGGAAACCATATTTACCGTACCAGGACCATCCAAGGGACACCTCCAGGGTTGAGCGGCTCCCCAAATTGAGGGATTGGGATACGGACAACCAAAAAAACAATTTAGAGACTAAGCCGTTTCCCAATCACCCGAAGATGGCACGAAGTCCCAGCAAGTCAGCCTGAGCCAGCCCCGTCAAGTCTTGGAAAAAGCCAATGGCACCGCCCACCTGAAAGAAATTCGTCGTGTGAGGATGGGGCATGGAAAACACCAATCAGCGAAGAGCAGTGGTTCAAGGTATGATTGAAAGAGGTACATATATACACGTATATATTATAGTCACATGATGTATATATATATACACGATTATACACGTATAATATATTATAGTCACATGATGATCACATCACTAGTCACATCAAGAGGACAAAAATAATGATCCAAAGGATTTGAAAGGGTCGACCCAGAAATTGGCGTGTCGGGCCTGGACCGTTGATTCTCTTTGATTCCATCACTGGTCGGAGGGCCTGCTGTTGGCACCCCCACCTCTCTCGACCCCCACAGGATGTTGGCACCTGTTCGTCTACAAATGAAAGGGGCTCCAGCCACGCGCGCCTCTCGCGTCTGCAGGTGCAGCAAGAACCGCCGCCGTTTGGAGGCCGTTCCGTAGATCGTACCGCCTCCAGGCCGAGCTGGACGAGTCCAGGTGGCACCGTGGACATTCGGTCGAACAATACGAACAACGCGGTTGGTATAAAGCTACATGACTCTTACATGACCTTCTAATCCGTAGATCGTACCTGGAACCTAGACGTGACCCCTGTGCTGGACATCTTTTGGAAAAGACTTGAAGAGACCGTATTTGGGGTGGCTGGCGGTTCAAGAATTAGAGGTTTCTCAGGTTCACAATATACACAGTCTGAATCACTTCTTGATGGATTCTGCCCCCCACGCTGGACCTCCTTGTTTCGTCCGCATCTCGGAAGTTCAAAGACGGAAAGGCCCATGCACTTGAGAAAGGCCCATGAACGGGAGCCCAAGATGCCATCCACCCCCCTGCCTTGCAAGGACCAAGACGCCTCCACGGGCGCGAACTCCGAAAGGGCCTGGTGGGACAGGGTGCGACTGATAGGCTAAGTGGAGGGTGCGTGGAGAAAGGGGGTCAGCAAAAATCGCTTATACGAAGTTAGTGCATCAAAAATACCTTCCACGAAGTTCTGCGAAGGTTTCTGGGATTTCGTTGCAGTCAGTTCTCCTACTGGCCCACCATTCCACGAACTTTCCACGAATAGCCTTGGGTTCTACGAATGTCCCACGCCTTCCACGATGTTAGTAGAACAGGTTTTTGCAAAACCCTTTCTGTGCACTACCCTTCCGTTTGCCTGATTCGGAGGAGCCGCCCCACGCTGGCCCACGCCTCCAGGGCCAGCACGCGCTCAAAGGCTCCGGCAACTGCACCCTGAGCTCTCGAGCGTTCTGCGAAAAACTTCGGTACTTTGAGTGGGTGAATTGGTCAGACTTGGGTTTTGATCAAGTTCTTTCTCTGGAAAGCCTCTACCAAAAACCCATCTAGACCCAGGAAATGACCCCTCGACCCGTCGGCACGTCTGCAAGCCAGAAGTCCCGAGCGTCCCAAGGTCGATCAGAGAAGCGATGCGCTTTCAGGATACAGAACAGAGTGCATCCGTCTCGTAAGCATGGAAGCCTTGGTTGGAACAAACAATAATTCATTCAATCGAATTTCAAAAATATATATATTTATATACTGTATAGAGAAAGACATCTCAACTACCCCAATCCGCCCGAAACTCACCAGACCCATCCGGAACCCATCCTCGCGCACACGGCCCACCCCCCAACACTCTGTCGGCTTCGGAGCGCCGTGCTGGTCAAACAGAACACCGGGTCAGCCTCTTCGTCCAAGGCTTTGAGCTCACGCCCGAAGACCTGTGGGTGAAACAACTCGAGATGGCTGAGCTCCCCACCCACATAAGCCAAAGGCTCGCGGGAATGGCCCCAAGCCCACACGTGGAAGCGCGACGTGACCGCCCGGGGGGCCAAAGCAAAGCGAAATGGTCAATGGAAGTTGTGGCTCAGTTTGTTTGGGGGTGGGGGGGTTGAAGGTCTATTTTGGCAGCCACCCGTCGGCACTGAAGTACCTCAATTCCAAATGAGGCACCCTGCCTTGCCATCACTATGTTCATCATTGACGGGATCATTGAAGTTGCCCATCAAAGAGCCAAGGAGGAGGGAGTGCCTTTTTTGTTTGGGAACCAAATTGCATGTCCGGATATGTCCGGCATCGTGAGGTGATATGAGGTGCGTCTGGAGGGGAAGTGGTGGTGAGAGAAAACATGCTAAAACACTGCGAAAATGAAAGGTCTTGCAACATTTGATTTGGAAGTGGTGTGCCATACAATCGAACATAAAGTGGCACGCTTTAGTGAGAAATAACTCAAACTGCTGAAAGGAGTCGTTGTTTGCCTGTCAGGGATCTGGTGATGAGAATGACACAATAATCAGACACAACGCAAAACTATACAATAAGCATGGTCGACATGCAGTAGGATCTTGTAGGAAATAGCAAAATGGACAGGCATTGTCGGGTGTATATATATTATACCTTGGCGCTTAAAAAGGCATTGTTGAATATAAGTTGGACCCCCAGAAAAATGTACAACTTCCAGGGGGGGAAGATTAAGACATATATAAAGATTTGTTTAAAAAAAACTATCCCGGCAAGAGACCCCAAACAGTGTGTGTAAGGTCTGTAAGCAGAAAGTCTAGAGATATAGACGCATTGGGGTCCAGAGAGGTGATGGTGGTGATAAAGTGAAGGTGGGTGTGAGTGAGTGTGGGTGAGAGGGAGTGTGAGTGTGAGTGAGAGTGGGAGAGAGAGTGTGAGCGCGAGTGTGAGTGAGAGTGAGAGTGAGACTGAGTGGGTGCGAGTGTGAGTGAGAAAGAGCGTGAGTGAGAGACAGTGAGTGAGTGAGTGAGTGAGTGAGTGAGTGAGTGAGAGAGTGAGAGTGAGAGTGAGAGCGAGTGTGAGTGAGACTGAAGGTGGGTGAGTGTGTGGGTGAGTGAGTGTGCGTGTGAGTGTGATTGCGAGTGTGAGTGAGAGCGAGTGAGAGCCTGCGAGTAGGAGTGAGTGGGTGTGAGTGTGAGGAGTGTGTGAGTGGGTGGGAGAGTGATGTGAGCTGAGAGTGAGTGTGAGTGGGACTGAGTGTGGATGAGAATGAGTGTAAGTCGTGAGAGTGAGTGCGAGTGGGAGAGTGAGTGTGAGTGCGAGTGTGAGAGTGAGAGTGGGAGCGTGAGGGAGTGTGAGTGTGAGTGAAAGTGGGAGAGTGAGAGCGGGAGAGTGAGAGAGTAGCCACGAAATCTGCACTTTGAGGTTCACCAAGTGCTGTGCCTGCCACGAAATCTGCACTTCGAGGTTCACCATGCGCTGTGCCTGCTACTGCGCCTGCCACGAAATCTGCACTTCGAAGTTCACCAAGCGCTATGCCTGCCACGAAATCTGCACTTCGAGGTTCACCAGGCGCTGTGCCTGACCAAGTGCTGCGCCTGCCGCGAAATCTGCACTTCGAGGTTCACAAGGTGCTGTACCTGTCACGAAATCTGCACTTCGAGGTTCACAAAGTGCTGCACCTGCCACGAAATCTGCACATCGAGGGTCACAGAGTGCTGTGCCTGCCACGAAATCTGCAAACGAGCCACATGTCCAAAAGTCACGATTCACTGCACCTGTCACGAAATCTGAGCTCCTCGACGATCACCACCATGTCCAAAGTGCTGCACCTGCCACGAAAACTGCATTTCTAAGCAAAACACCTCCGATCCCTTGCACCTGTCACGAAAAGTCGACTTTGGAGCACCAAAACACGAGGTGCCCCTTGCGCCTGTCACGAAAAGTGACCACCATGTGCGAAAATGCGCACGGCACCACAACGAGAGCGCAGTCGCCAGAAGCACCCGCCGCAGACACTCAGATTCTGCGAGCCTGCGCAGTCGAAGTGCACATGGACGATGTCGAGAGGCATGAATGTACTGTAAATAGCAACGAATTAGCCGTTTACGGATGCGCGCTTCAGCGATCTAAGCATCAGCTTCCTTTTTCCTACCGTAAGAACCCCTCAGTGTGCCCACACTGGTTTGGGGAACCATCCTATTCAACCTGATAGAGCCCAAATCAATCGAATACAAATCACTCATTGTTGAAGTTGGACCCCTTGAAGCTTAAAGAGGTACAGTTTCAAGGCGTCATATGTGTTTGAAATGTATCATCGCATCTACATACACTCTCGGCCCTGGCTATACTTGGGTTCACCACGTATCTCCCTGGTTTCTGACACCTCTAGCTACTAGTAGCGATGGCCTCTACCTCGATATGTCTCAGACCCAAAGGATCGATAGGCCATGCCCACGCTGTCTCTCAAAACCACTGGTGCGGACGGAGCGACCGATCGTCGAAGCAAGCGACCTGATACATTCAGTTGCCAAACTCAAACATACAGTGGACATGATATGACATCAACCCGAAACGCCTTTCGGAATTCCATCCGACCCTCGCTCCGAATCGTTCCTTCTTGAAGTTTCGCTTTTGCTTATATATGGAGCCACACACGGGGCCAACGTTTTCCAACCCTCCCATCTCCTGTGTTCTGTCATCTATTTTTGATCGCTTGCCGTTCGAAGCTCAGCTTCCCTTTTCGGCATCATCGTAACATGCTTCACTGCTGCCCCTTGGGCGTTGAGACGCGCTTCAAATGCTGTGGGAGCAAGGACTTCCTCTGCTCGACTGGCACCAGTCGAGGGAACCTGAAGCGACTCGGGAGAACATCCAACGCAGTGGCTTGTGAGAGAATTAGAGCTTGAGAAGCCTGTGCAAGGCGGGTAGAAACCATTGTCCAGCATCCCGAAACATCTTCTACTGTAGATACGCAAGCCGCACCAATCATCAGAAACTCTTGATTTAGTCATGAGCCTCCTCATTTGGGTGTCCCACGTTGCGAGCGATGTGATACATCCTCACCCCGTCCACTCTGTTGCGCTTGGTGCCATAACCCCACCCCTTTCCATTGACCAAGTGACCAGTGGCACTTCACCACTGCGGGTGGCAAC
Organism: Durusdinium trenchii; assembly: GCA_963970005.1. Taxonomy (NCBI): domain Eukaryota; class Dinophyceae; order Suessiales; family Symbiodiniaceae; genus Durusdinium; species Durusdinium trenchii. The sequence goes on along the minus strand of CAXAMN010003592.1, from coordinate 32,885 downwards.
AGCGACGCGATGAGCACCATCACCTGAGGCGACCGTGAGCGACGCGTCATCACCGACCCGCGAGCGACGTCGCGTCAGGGGTCGAGCACCCATGGTTGGGACAAGTGGGACAAGTCACGAAAAGTGGGGCTCGTGATGTCTGGAGGAGCACCCTAGAACAACTGGAGGGCATAACCGTGGCACCAGTCACCCACCAACACCCAGAGCTACAAATACTTCTTATGCAAGCTATAGGTTTGTCCACTGGTTGCTTAAATCTCCACTTGCAGGAAAAATCACGTCTCAAATGCCTTCCCAACCAAAGGCCGCAATTTTTGAGACATACACTTGTAAAAGGGTGCACGTTAAATGTTGATGTTTTTTCGTTTTTTTCTCAAAAACATTGGAATAGAGCAGGTTTCTTATTAGTACCTAGCTAATTACAGCAATTTCGTGTCCTTAGCCGAGACACAGGTGTCGTAGCTGGCCAAATACATTGGGATAGCGCAGGTTTCATATTAATTGCTAGCTGATTAGACTAATTTGGGAGCTGTCGTAGCTGGCAAAATACATTGGAATAGTGTAGGTGTCAGAGAAAGTCCTACGTTAGCAGAGAAACAGTAAAGAGAAAGAGAACCAGCACAGGAGGCATATATGATTGGTTACAAGTTTATGCCCCGGGGAGTTCACCTTAAAATATTGACTTCGTGGCAGGCGCGGGTGTCGGAGATGCAGCACACCAGATCCAAAAGTTAGAAAGCAAACACATGGAAAAGCAAAAACAAAAAGAGAAAGGAGAACAGCTGCCAAAGCAGAAAAGCAACAAAAGCAAAGAGCAGAAAGACAAAAACACAAAAAGCAGAAAAGCAGCAGAAGCAGAAAAGCAGCAAAAGCAGAAAAGCAACAAAAGCAGCAGAAGCAGAAAAGCAAAAGCAGAAAAGCAACAAAAGCAAAACAAGCAGCAGAAGCATAAACGCAGCAAAAGCAGAATCCGAGAAAAAAAACATGCAACAAAAATGAAAAAAGATCACGAAAAAAAAACGCCCCTCCCTTGTAAAAGGATGTGCAAAGGCGCTTACTTTGTGAGGGGTGCAGAAATTCCTCAGCCTTAAACGTCTGCAGTCTGCGAAAGCAAGCTTGCTCATGAAGGCCCAGAACGTGTCCCTTCACCTTACTTCAAATCCTCTTGTATCCCCATGTCTGGTGAGCTTCCATGTATTGACATCTTTAAGACCAAGCGCCACTAATGAAGCAACATGTTTGTATACACTCCTTGAAGCGACATGTGGAGGACCCACCTGTTTGGTATGTGGAAAGTTATCATCCAACTGGCCAATGTTTCACTTCCATGAATGTCCTTACTTCAGTTGCAGACCGGAGAGTTTGAGGTCGTTTCGGACAGGTTCTCCTGCGTTTGTGTTAGTACTAGGTGCCATGGAGCTTGACTTCATCTGTTAGACGTGTTACCTTTCGTTTACCCTTTTAGGGGTGGAAGCCAGTGGGACCCCCGGTCAGCTTTCGGCCCCTGCCAGCGATCGATGATCTCCCACAAGAAGGAACACGGAACAAATCTGGAAACTATATATATATGTATACTGTATATCTATCTATCTATCTATCTATCTTGCTCTGGAATCCTTGATCGCGCCAGGTGTTCACAGCGACGACCGTGACCTTCCATCTCTGAAGGTAGTTACTAAGGGGTTTACACTCCCTGACATCATCGATGGAAGTGGAAAGCCACCTGTTTGGTATTCGGAAAATGGTCGTCCTTACAGGGCCATTCAGGACCACATCCGGTTTGGTCCTTTTTTTGCTGCCTCTGAAGGGCGTGAGTCGGGTCAGAATCACGCTACACCGTGCCACCCAGGGGCGGAGGTATAAAGCACCAGGCCCAAGTACTCCAGGGCAGTCCAGGAGGCCCAATGACTTAAGCTGACAGGTGCCCAGTGGTTGTGGAGAGCAGCTACGACACAGAGATCCACCTGAGGCAGAAACTAAGAGCAGGACGGCTGGTTGCGTATGGATCCACAAGTGCGGGTGATCGATTGTTCAAGGCAGCCTCAGCCTCATGGCCATAGCTGGGACTTTGAACGCTTGCACAGGAGTATGATTATTATACTGTTGTATATAGGCATATAGGTATCTAGAGCCTAGATCAGTGTTGCACACAAAGAAAGAATCGGGAGATAGATAGCATGCCAATGGTTCCACAATACCTCTCTCTCTCTCACTCTCTCTCCCTCTCCCTCTCCCTTTCGCCCTCTCTCCCTAGCTTTCTCTCTTCCCCTCACCCAGTGCATGTCTGTGAACCCCCCCCCCCCGAGAGGTTGCCCATCCGCCAACGGTCCCATGTCGTGCCCGGTCCCGACCAAAGCCCAAGCCGCACACAGCGCGGCAAAGAGCCCCACGGCCACGCGCCAAAGTGTGGAGACACGTGCGGCCGAGCCCAGGAGCTGCAAGGCACGCAGGAGGGTGAGGCACCTGATCCATGTCTGAGTGACCCATGTGATCTTCATCCAGTCTGAGTCCGGATCCCGAGTCGCGTCTAGCGGCGCTGGACGAGGGGTCCTGGATTTCAACAGTTTTCTGAAAAAGGTGCTGGTGAGGTTACACTACTGCTGATCCTTGACAGCTTAACATGGATGACCCATGGGCGACGACTGGTCTTTCATCCATGGATGTTCTTTTTTCCGTCGCCGCCGCGGTCAGGTCATGTCCTATGTCTCTGTGCGGAGGCCCCAAGCTTAGCTTGCTGTGATTGCGCGGTGGGGATCGACCGAAGAAGCGAGAATGGTCAGATCTGTGCTGTCTCAGCGGTCGGTGGGTGCCATCCCACGGATTCCAACTGGTGTCAAATTGAAGGAAAGGCGTCAAGTTACTGCTGTGAATCATCGGCTTGTGGCTCCAAAACCACAGGACCATCAAGGAACCCAATCAAGCACGTGACTGACATGGAAGTGGAAGACATGGTCCTCGGAAGACTGTGTGTACTTTCCTGGAAACGAACACGGTATCCTCCGTGTGAGTGAGTCGGTTTATCAACCTACCAAGAATGTCAACCTACCATGGCGTTCGGTTCGTGCGTGGCGTTAAGGCCCCATCCGCTGTGAGCCGCAGATGCGATGCTTCGATGCGATGATTCGAAGCCAAGGCACATTGCTAAGCCACCAAGCTGGATGGGCAGGTAATGATACTTGAAGCCTCAAAGAGGTCAGGATTTGGCTGGGAAAGCTGCCGTGGTTGGGAGGTGATGGCGATGGTACAGAAATATCAAAAAGGTAAAGGACATATCACTACTACCGTCCGTTGCACAGAGCGCTCGGGGCCGAGTGGAATGGCTGAAGCAGTGTTTTCTTCAGCCAAGGCAATGGTTGTTCTTTCCGGAGGTGTCCCAAAACTATCGGCATGCCCTGCCCCATCCCCAACCCGACCAGCCTGGTTTGCAACAAAAACGCGTGCCCTTCCAACCTTTCCAACCGACTGCTCCAAAGCACTGGTGGTGACGGCTTGCAGAAGGTCCAGGAAGCAGCTGGTCACCAGAAGGGTCTCAAGATGCGAGGATTCCTGGCTCCCAACGAATGCAGATCGATTCTATGGCAGATTCGATATGATTCCTGGCAGATTCGACACACAGGTCGAAAGAGCAAACGTTCGGAAAACCACACAGAGTGCAGTTTCTATGGATGTTCCGACGGTCGCTGAGAAAGCCAAGGTCACGGAGTCGATCTGAATCTAGTTATACCAGAATGCAGGAGAATCCTGGCTGCTGTGCCCCGAAGGCAACTTCCTGCAGAATCCCGAACAATGTGGATGCCTCATGCTGGGGTGAACCAAATGTTGTTCCATAAGAGGAAACATCTGAGCCGAACTCGCTGACTTTTCGACCACCTCGGCTCTTTCGGGGTGGTTTCATCTCCTTTCACGGAGTGTTCTCATGTTCACATCCAGATGACAACCTCCGAATCCCAACGCTTCACATGCAATTCATCGCAAAAGTTACATTTCTAGAGAACAGTGTCTCCCCGGCCCGGCACGACTCTCATATCTCCGTCTCCTTGATGCCATGTGACAGCACTAGGTAGCAGCACAAGTCGCCTCGGTTCGGCCGCCAGCCGGTCGGCTGAGGGAGGACCGTCGGACACCTGATGTCGAACTAGCGCATTCAAGTAGATGGACACGTGGTTGACTTGGCCGCTCCATTATAGTAAAGAAGAGTCCTTAATTAGGTATCTCTCTCTCTAAATGTAAGTAAATAAGTGAACACATATATATATATATATATATTGTATAACTAAAATATAATATATATTTTTAATATGTGTTTAAAGTTTAAACTTGTTCGTGAATAAGAGCCTGCACCACCGCAAGGTCAGCACCTGCCAACAGGATTCGTGGCTATGTCCTTAGAATAGCTCCCAATAAGGCAGAACAGCTCTCAAGCACCCTTTCACAGCACCTTTCCGGCCTCCCCTCTGTGCTCCCAGTGGCTGAAAACCACCGAGGCCACACTGAGACCGAAGCGAAGGTCGCCATATCGACCTGTGGCATCTGAGATCTGCGTGATGCTCGGAACCTCACTGCTGGTACCTCAAACGGTTGACGACAGGGTGACAGGGTAGAGGTCGGGAAGGAGGGAAGGACCAGGGAAGGAGGGAATGTCAAGGGACATCTTCGTCACCGAAGCGATGGTACCTTGTTTTATGATACTTTCCGTGCCGGTGAGCAACAGAAGCACGAATGATGAGTGGTGCCCTGGTGCAGTAAAAGCTGGTGCCTCACTGGAAAACGACCATCCAATGCAGACCACTGAGAGTTGGGTCAAGTTATATATGTACACCATAGTGTCACTAATGCAGGTCAGAAGTGAGTTCCGACATGTCCCTATCCGCTGGTTTGTGGATAAGGCTCTCCATGTTCTGATCTTCCTATCCAGCGGCCTTGCAAACCTTCCACATGAGGGGTCATGACAGTCATGACCTTTGATATCACCAAACATCTGTTTTGCCTTTTGGTACCACAATGTACCAAAAGTACTGCAGTTGCTGTAGCAATCAGTCAAGTTGTCACACACATCTTGACAGGACGAACTGTCATCATACGAATCTTGTGCATCATTATGTTAACGATTTGCATCTCCACACACACACAAACACACATGGAAGTCAGTCATCCTCGCCCATACTACAAGTCATCAAACTTTCATGAGCCCCGCGCACCCTTCAGATCAAATCACAGGCCTCGGCGGTTTCCATAAAAATGTGCCCCAACAAATCAACAAAAACAACCTGCCCCGATGGAAGCGATGGAATGATATGGAATCGCATCTACCTTAAGGTACCCCCTTACAGGCCACTTTGTCCAGTTGCACGTGCTCCCTGAATCCTCCTCAACCGGCGTTTTTGCCGCTCGCTCTACCACCGCGACGGGCCGTCTGAAAGAGGCCCAGCAGCAAGGATCATCGAGCATGCAATAGATCTCATAGTTCATCGCTGCGACGGCCAAGCGAAGGAGCACTCCCAAGCTCAGCAGGCACCCTGCATCGAAAGAGGCCTGGCAACTCGCCCGAGCGGAGCGACCGGAGGGTTAAAACCTCTTACACCATTGTAAAAGTTGTTGGCGCAACTCAGGGGGTAGCCACCATAGCCATAGATGGCTCAACACCACATGTCAATTGAGCCATCTTTGAGCTAGAACCATAGCCATAGATGGCGCAACTCATTTCGGTTTGCTTCCCTTTTTCCTTCCTTTCCTTTTGTTTCCTTCATTGTCCCTTTCACTCCTCTCCTCTCCTCTCCTCTCCTCTCCTC